>CAKOAT010919597.1:544261-584064 GCA_932364175.1 Eruca vesicaria subsp. sativa
GCCAACATGCGAGCTGGTCAAGCACGGCCAGCTCACCTGTTGGCGAGCTAGTTCGGTTTCGATCGTTTCTCATTTTTTCGACCCGAGATCCTCTCAAAGAATATAAGGAGAAATAATCGTAGATATTGATCTCGAGGTTATCGTTTTCTACCTCAACAACGAATTTTACCGTTTCAGGGAGTTTGGACGTTTCGGCCATGTTTTGCTAATTTGGCCAATTTGGACAATCGTGGATTTTTTTATTCGGTTTTCCGATGATTTCCAAGATGACGATTGTTAAGTTTAAAGAATTCCTTTGTTCAGAAAGTTCTTAGATTTCTTCTCGCAGTTTTTTCGTATTTCTAAAACCTATTCTTAATTTTTCGGAAAGTTTTGGTCGTTGATCATGTCGTAACCGATTTTGACCCCAACAGTGTCCACCAACCGGATACCAGTGTGTGTATGAGTCATATTTCCAACACGACAAAAAGCTTTTGTTTCCAATCCCTTGGTTAGTCATGTCGCATGAGCGTCGCCGAGGCGTAGCGATCAGTCTATAATTGAATGGCTTGTTCCGACTTGCGGTCGCCTTGATGGTGATGGCAGCGGAGATCGGCGTGACTATGAACGTCCTTGCTATTGATGAATTGACCATCCTCAAACGGATGGGAGAGGATTTTTTCTTGGTTAAGATGCGACCGAATCACAATGTAGTCACCGGTCATCCCAACATGACGACGAACTGGCAACTCTTCTATTTCTTGGTCAAGTCGGACAAGGCCGCTTTCGAGGAACCGTCGAGAGACGACTTATCGACTAGCAGACTTCTTTCTTTACTTAACCCTTTTTCTCTTTTCTTTTTGTGGTGCAGTCGATCATCCGTAAACGAACACATACATGGAGGAGTTTTTGGAGAACGATCGAGCGGTAGCAGCACTTGTTGCACAGTGCTGGGACAGTTTTTCCTTCGAGAGGATTCATTGATCTATAGATTGGAGCGCGAGAAGTTAGTTTTGCTTCAACTCTTTCCTTTTCTCGCGTTGTACCTGTTTAGGTATTTTTTTTGGTGAGGTATTTGGAGTACTACGGAACAGTAGAAAAGGCGATAAGAAGTATGACTGATTGAGAGAAATAGAGATCTTATTATTGATTTGAGCAAGGACTACAACGATTGGTGTATAAACCCTTGTTCTAGCTGTCTAGCTTAATCTCTAAGTCTCTAAAAGTCAATTCCTTGTTCTAGGGTATGGGCTCCCCTTATATAGTCTTGAGGAGGTCGGTCGAGCTAGGTTAAAGTCTTCCTTATTCGGAAATATGGAAGAATCTCCCTTAATAGAAAACTTCCATTTTACCCGGAGAGAGGGACGGAACTAGGTGCCGGTACCTGGATCCTTCTGGGCAGGGACCTGGATCCTTCTTGGTAGGGACCTGGAGGCCGGTATCCTACCCAGGGCCTGAGGAAGTATCATACCGGGCTATTTTTCTCCAACAGTTTGCCCCTTATTCCTCGATTTCGTCATCGGATTTGGGGGATAACCTGTGCACTTAAGTCAACCTGAGTTGCTTGATCTCAACAGGCCCCCCTTAGGCAATATATCGCTCCAGTTCCTTAATTCTCAGGTTCTTCTTAGGCCTGAACCGTGTTTGAACCTGGGGAAGGGTTTGGCCCTCCTCTAGATAGGCCGGAGCCTGTGGAAGGTTCTAGGCCTGTCTGGTGCTGATCTTGCAAGATAAAGACCGTGGTCTTGCGTTGAGGCACATGATGGAGCTGGATCCTTACCCATCCCTAGGATATTCCACTCTTTACTTATTTCTTGCGGGGAGTGATCTTCCTTTTCTGGCTATTAGGAAATATCATCTTTCCTCTTTGCGTTTTCTAGTGATCTTCAAAGAAATACTAGCTTTCCTTTTTTGGTTTGGATGGAAGAAATGGGGCCCCAAGTATATATAAGATACTTCAGACCGTCGACGATCTTAACCTACTTTCGTCATCTTGTTTCTTTTATTCGCCAAGATGATTGGCCAGTCAGCTCTTCCTGCTTTTTCGGCCAAATTCGTAGGGGGTCGTATGAGACGTAGCCTTCTTTTTATGAAGCATACTTCAAGGTGAGCTTCAGAGGCAGTATCTCTTCAGTTATAGGGGAGATATCGACCTATTTTGGCTTTGCATCTTCGCAGCTTACCCCGTTGACCTGGAGTACACTTACATCATTCAGGTGTTGGGTAAGTTTCAAGGCATTCCGTTTGGAGCAGCCAATGTCCTCTACTCCTACAATTTCGCCCCTTTAGCCAATAAGAAAGGATACTATCATATCCGGTCCAGAGACGGTAATCCCTTCATGGAGGAGCCACCGAGAGGTGTAGGGGGCACCTATCCCTTTGGAGAGCCGAAGAACAGACGATATGTGTTCATGAAGGTTGGTGGGGCTTCTGGCTATCCTCTGTTCTGGCTATCCTCTGTTCTGGCGTTCGGTTGGTAAGTCATCCGACGATCTTTTTTTCAGAAGAATGTATAACTTTCCTTGCGTCGATTTACACATTCTTCTCATCCCGTGTCTTTCGCGGGAGGCGTCAGTGATATAGCTTATTATTTAGCAGTTTTAAGCTATATTATGGATCCCATTTGGAGTCTATTATGTGTGTATAGGCTATGTTTTTGAGTATTTACAGATTTAGGCACGTTTTGGAGTTATGCGTGTACATGGTGCATTTTGGATGAAGAAATCCGTAGCTGGCAAGAATTAGCTAAGTCAGAGTTGACATAAGAGATCGCAATCGATCGACAGGGCCACCATTGCGTCGATCGATGGTTGCTACGCACAAACAAGACTTTGTCAAGACCGACTTAAAGCCCCAAGTACACAAAATTACAAGACTACATCTGATGATTTTTTACCTAGTTTATATTGCTTTCTGCCACTGTTAGGCAGAATACCAATCACCGCCATACTTTTGTTTTCCTCAGTTTCTTATTTTGTTTTAGGGAGAAGATCAAAACTTCTTCATAGCTTTGTATTGGAACCCCAGTTATTATCTACAAATTCTATTCCGACTATCGTTTGTGTTTGCTTGATTATGTCTTAGTAGTTCTTCTTGTTAGATTTAGGGTTTTGTGGTATTTGATAGATTTGCCAAAACATAGAATTGCTAGAAAATTAATACCAATTGATTTGGATAGTTCTTAATGCATGTGATTTAGAGTACCTAACTATATCCTGAACTTAGGACATAGACAACTACGACAGTAGGTTCTTTACATGATCATATTTCTAATTGAGCTAGAGTTGTTAGATGCATGCGACGGCTGGTCGACCAATTCTAGTGGAATTCTATTCGTCATAACCGTTGATCGATATTGGTGCTTCACCATCGATCGACGGTCATATTTTAGGCGACTGATTCATCGTGTAGTAGATTTACTTACACCCTATCCATTATAATTCAAGTACATCAACCCTAGACCTGGCTATTTTCCTTATTTGCATTAACGTAAACTTAAAAAAATTTCTTTTTATTCAAACCTGATTTCCTATATAAGTATTTCAAATAACTTAACCATTAGGATCTCATAAATTTATTTTGTGCCTTCGCTATCTGTGGATTCGATCCCTAATTAATTCATCTGATCTCTCTTGCCAAGAGTAGTTATAAGTTGAGTTCCATAGGAAAATTTGATAGAGTGGATTAAGAATTATAACACCCTGAAACGCTGCCCTGTAAAATTTGGTGCCATTGCCCGAAAGTTTAGTTCGCCATTAGATTTATTTTATAGGTTTAGCCGAGGTTTCTTTTTATTTATACAGTACTGATAATTCTTCTTCTTGTTTTACAGTTGCATTCCCAGCAGTACCAGAAGCAACAAGAATCAGGAGTTACTTTTCTCAAATCCAGTTGCAATGGAATGTTCAATCTGCAAAGAGAAGCGACTAGTATCGATCAACGCCCGTGACAGTTTGTCAACCGAAAGTTCTTTCAATTCATTATCGATGGGCAGCACCGACGTACGATCGATCGACGGTGAAACGCGAGTCCTAATGGTTGCTCCAATCATTTTGATAAGGGATGGCAATCAGAACCTGTGTGATCTTGAAGATCACCTGTGTAATGCAGCAGGTCAGAAGATATATTATCAGGAGGCTGTAATCCCTGTACCTGAAGTAGGAGAAGACATAGCTCAACCTGAAGCTAATTCTCAAGCTGCTCAGGCAAGTACACTGGTAGACTACAACCGTCCTGACCAGTATTACGCAAACAGATCCGCCATTCGCCCTCCAGCTTTTCAGAGGCGTGATTTTGAGATCAAGCCTTCTTTCTCTGCACATGTGACGCAGACACCTTACCATTGGGAGAAGCATGAGCATCCTATGGATCATATGCTGAGATTTGAGGATCTAGCATCTGTTATTAAAGCCACTGGAGTCTCTGAGGACTATCTGTTTTGCAACTCTTCAAGTATTCACTTACTCGAGAAGCTGCATATTGGCTTAAGCAGTTACCACCAAGATCTCTTATATCCTGTGTTGACATCAAGAATGTCTTTCTGCCCAATTTATTTGATGATGCGCGAGCTGAGGATTTGAGAAGCAGGATTGCCACTTTCACACAAGAGCCAGCAGAGTCTTTCAAGAGCTCTTGAACCAGATTCAAATCCTACCAGTGCCACTGTCCACACCATGGATTTAATGAAGTGCAGCTGTTATGCACTTTCTTCACAGGTATTGATCGGTAGTACCCAATGGCCCAAGACACAGCTAGTGAGGGTAACTTCGTCTCCAGAAGAGGCTACAAAGCTTATTGAGATTCTGGCATCCAGCAACAGCACCAGTAACACTAACTATGAGAGGAAGAACTGCGAGCACTCAGCAGGGATCAGATTGATGATGTTAGGGCAAGATTGGATAATGTTCATAAACTACTGAAGAAGCAAGTTAGTTTTGTGGATGAATCCAGAGATGCTAAAGGTGAAGAAGAGGATGTGAGTTACATTAGTGTAAACGGTTTCCAAAGATCTCGGAACTACAACCAGGATTCACAATAACAGAGGTCCTACAACAACAACATGACCTATGGAGCTTCTTACTACCAGAAACCACCTCTAGAGACTCGTAGAGTAAGCTAGAAGCAATAGTTGACATAGTAGTTGAGGGACAGCAGCAGATGACTGTGGACTTCAATGGAAAGATAGATGCTATGTATCTCAACCTGAAGACAAAGTTTGAAAACCTCAACACCCATGCGGAGAAGTTGGACAATCAGGTAGTCTAGAAAAGTGAGGCCATTAGGAATCATGAGGCCATTACTAAGGGGAAGGTAAAAAATGGACAGAAGCACCATGTCAATGCACTGATTGATGATGATTTTTGGGTTGAAGTGAAGAGAAAAGGATTCAAGAAGGCGATTTTGTGTAGAAAGTGCTATGTTTGTGCTATGTGTTTCGGCAGTTCACACTGGTGTTGATCGACATCAAGTGTTGAGCATCGAGCGACGGGACCTGTAGAATCAGTGGCTTCCTGTGAATCTTCCAACATCAATCGACACAAGTATCAAGCCATTGATTGACGGAACCCTGCAGCCGGGCCTATTCGATTCCCGAGTATTGATGCAAGCTTGTTTGTCAGACATCCGACTACAGAGCAGATTTCAGACACTTCAGAACCCATGATGGTTGACAAGGAAACACGAAAAACATTCCATAAAGAAGCAGAAGATCCCCAAACATATTCGTAGAGAAGCAAATGAAAAAGAGCTAGATGGCTTTGCCAAAAGATTTTTTAAAATTCCTTTAGATACTCCATTTGATAAAGCTTATTATACTCATAGATTATTAACGAAATAAACTTTAGTAAAATCCATGATTAACTCCAAGAAACTTTCACCAAAGGATCAAAATCAAAACGTGAATGTCCCTTGAAAATTCTGAGGAAGCATCGTTACATTGACATCTCTATATAACGTGCCAATCACCCATTACTTTTATACGAAACAGTATGCAAGGAAAAAAGATCGGTATCATGCAAAACCACTTCGCAATATAAAAAAAACAAATGCGGAAAACCTAATCCTTGCTCAAAAACATTACGAGTAATCTGCAAGAAACGTTCTCTATTCACTTCTAAGAGAAGCCCTTCTTGTTAAACTTACATGAAAAATCCTTATTATGGTTCAAACCATACAAAGCAGCTTTCGGAGATAAACATAACAATTTTTATGATGAAGTTTTTTTCGTATAGCGAAAAATGAAGCTTTATGATCTAACTTTGGATGACCAATCTAAAATTTATCTCTTCGTCCTACGATCTGACATATCTTACTTATTCTTCAGCCGTGCGGCTCACTGGCTTATGCCTTTCATTCCCCTCGGTTACATCACAGGCAATCATCCCGCAACTAACTCTCCAAGGGTTCTTTACTAAGCCTCTTAGGCTTAGTCTTCCTAAAACAAAAATAAACCAATTTCCGTACGATTAAAGAAAACATTATACGAAACATTCTCAGTATAATTGAAACCTAAAGTAGAAAATTGTTTTCTACCACCATCGGCCATCTTAACATGGAAAACTCTGACATATTTGGCCTATCAATCTCGACGAACGCTATTTAGCCCTTGACCAATTACCCTTCCCGTAAAAACTTGAACCAGAGTTCGACATCTCCTTTAAGGACAGTTATAAACTAACTTGACCTTAATGTTAACAAGAAAGTGCTGATATACCATGGATTTTACCCACTTTCAGCCATGGTATATAAGTGTATTAAGATATAATTATTATGTTTTGGAGTCTTTTTAGAGTATTTACAGGTTCAGGTACGCTCTGGAGAAATATGGTGATTTTGAAGCCTTTTGAGTGCACGACTACACAGACGTGTCAGATGTCTAACTATGGATCGAGACCTTCCCACCGTTAGATTCAGCTAATATTTGGACACATGATATAGAATTGAGTTAGCTTTCCAATTCCACCTGTCTGAGGTCAATCCGCATCCTGTAGCAGAAGTTATGCTTGTTTTACTGGAGAGTAATCAGTCTGCCTCGCGAGAGGAAGCTGTTGAAAAGGTAAAGGAAAATCGATCGATGCAGCACTCTTGACATCGATCGACATGGATGCCAAAATCTAGGCCAAGCATATTTTATGACTGATTTAGACCCATGGGTTACAAAAAATTACCATAATGTCCCTACACAACCTGAACCCTATTTTACTGTTTTCTAAGCCATTGTTGACGGCTATGCTTATTTTTGTATAGAGTGAGAGCTTTGGATTGGAGAGAGAGATCTGAACACCTTGAGAGAGGGAAGATCTTGAAATTCCTTTGTTTCTTTACTCTACTTTGTCTCTTTATTAATCTATTGCAATATTATTCAGACCATCATAATGTTTCTTATGGATATGTCTGAGTAGTTCTCTTGTTAGATTTAGGGTTCTTCAAAAGTTGATTCATGGTTTACTAAATATGTGTTGTTTTTAGGGTGACTTAATTATTTCTTCATCTATTTTATCTTAGGATTAATTGGTACAAGTGAGAACTTGGCATGTTTCCTGAATAAGACTAGTATGATCTGATTATCTAGGTGCATACGAAAGTTGATCTAGGTGGTTAGAGAACACATCAATCCCATTCACTATGGCTTGCTAGAAGTAGTATTGATCGACAGTCAATACCAGACATCGATCGACAATCCAGAGTGGACATTGATTGACACTCCCTTAGAACTCGCATACGTGAATTGGATTCCTCAGTCTAAGCATTAGATAATCTATGTATTCGAAAGTTGACAGATTATAACTTAATAATTTGAGTTCGAGAACAACTGATATTCATAAACCCTTTATAACCATAAATTGTATAATTATCATACCTGAGAATTTACCTAAATCTAGCTATTTTCCAACTTGTTAACAACCTCAAATCAGTCATCTGAGCAACACCTTGCTCACCCAATCTTCACTTCATTACTGTTTACGACTTGCTTGTCTAGCTTTATTTCGAAGACTACAAATCTATTGTGTAATCCTGGAGTCTCTGTGGATTTGATCCCTAAGTACTACTACTGAACCTCTTATTTGAGAGAGTAATTCATTCCTTAGAGTAATTTGAGTGATATCAAGTGCCATGGTCTAATCCTTGGTCACAAATGTCCTCAGCTATGCGTCTGAACACAACCTTCATGCCAAGCTAGAACATTTGAGGGACCACCACTCCATCCAATCACTTAACGGCCAGACGAAACTCCATAATTCGTCTAAAACGCCAAGTGATGGGTAAAGAAATAATTATCATATAACCCAGAAATAGAAATTTTACAATAAAGGTTTTACAACAAGACTCAGTCCTAACAACCAAACGGTTAATGAAAACCATGAACTTGTTAAAAAGTGACCAAGTTCTATACGTTCAACAAGTCATCTTAGGCCCGCAACATTTTACCCATAAAATGTGGCATATAAGGAAAAACTCACAACAAAGCTCCTAAAGCTATACGAAACATCCTTAAAATACACGAAATAAATCTTCGAGGACCGACACTAAACACAAACCAAAAAAGACGCTTCTTCCCAGAGACAAATTTATTCGATCCCTTGGTCCTAGTTCCCTGATCACCAATCAAACAGTTTAACATCCAAACATAAACAACAGTTTTGGTTCCGAAAATCTACAAACAAACAAAAACATTTCTCTGCCGTAAGTTTAGAACAAAATCCTTGCGACACCACAAAATATTTTCAGGCCGGCGAACATTTCAAGCACGAAATGGGGCATATAAAAAAAACTAATCTCAGCATTGCGAGATGTGGTAGAAGCCTGAGGAACCGTTTTTGACAATAATACCTTCTTCGATATAACAGCAGAGAGGAGGGGCTCGGGGACACATAAAAATCTCAGCAAAACTTATCACTTACGAACCATATGCATTATTCTCTACATGGTGGGTTTTCTATGTCTTGCACTCGATTACTAGACGAACTTGCAAAGGCAGTTCGATCTCTTGTTCAAACTCTTTAAATGAATTATGTTCGGCGTAATCTTCGAAGGAGGTACGTAGGCAGGCTTTTATAGTGTCCAGTCCAAAATTATTCAAAACTTTTTGTTTTTATTTTCGTCTTTTGTTATTGAGCCTTGACTCAACTAGGTTTAAAGTTTTAGGTTGCTTGAATTAGAAAAATTGCTGAGATAAGAAGAGCAAATGGATGATAGCAATGACACGTTAGAGCTATGCCACCGTCGACAATTTTAGTGTTGGAAATCAGTTGTCCATGTTTACAAAATACAAAAAGTGGTACTTGGAAAATAGTAGTAATAGTTCTCATTTGTTATTTTTTCTGGAAAGATGTAACATGACTTTTCTTATTTCTAGATTGTAACACCTCAAAATTATTTGTTTTTCATCACTATAGTCACAAATGTGTTGATTGGCTAAAAAAGCAGCCGAGGAGACAAGTTACACAAATAAACATGGATAATGATAATTTTATTTGTAAACTTTCTGTTGATGAAAGTTTATGAAATTATTTAAAGAACATGATGAGTGGCTGATAAATCAACAATAAATTGATAAAAAGTAATACATGAATAAAAGAATTTTAGAAGACACTGAAGAACCTGCAAAAATAAAAGGAATCGAACCTAAACTGGTATAATGTTTAAAACTATTTTATTGTGTATTTTTCCTTGGATTATAGGATGTTTTGGTCATTGTTTGGTTTTGTTGCTGAGATGTCAGAATACATTGTACTACAACTAGGTCATTTTTCTCATGTCCATCGAATTCTAATGGCGAATTCTGTTAATATTTTTATATTAAAAATGTATTTTAATATCTATTTTCAAAGGTTACAAAATTATGTTGACAGATCAGTGTTTTGTACTGTTCTTTTTTGTTATTTAGAAAAAGGTCATGGTTCTTGAAATAAGAAAGCATAATTTTTAGACATTCAGACATCATATTCTAGAAAGTCATGTATTTTTTGTGTAAAAAATCTTCAGTATATAAGTTTACATAAATTTCTAGAACTGCACGTATATAACACTGCATGCCATGTTCTTAACATATATGCTTTAATATACAAATTAAATTATACAAACCAAAATAAATTGATGTTGTAATATCTTATACTGACCTTTTCCTTTCTTATTCACTTAAAACACAAAATATCACATGGTTAAAAAATATTCTTCAACAAGGAAAAAATGTCGATTTGTAATAAATAAAAATATCAACACATTATTTTGAATTGCTATGATTTTCAGTTACGAAAATTGCAAGAACCTTCCAAATTCTATTTAGAATAATTATTTGTAATTTTGCGCAAATAAAATGCTTTGTACTACACAAAAAATCGTTCATACATAGACAACTAATTTTGGTTAGTTATTCACAAAATATCCTCTAAATGTTTAATAATGGGTTGAATCTACCTTGATTTTTAATATTGAAATAAATAAATTTAAAATAGAAAACAGTACTACCAATTATTATGAAAATTATTTAAAAAATAAATAGAATGAGTTTTCTTTTTTTTTTTGCATCTATGAAAATAATCAAAAACTGAAAGATACCAATGAACCGTTAAAAATGACATTTTTATTGTGTAGCATGGACAAAACACTATTAAAACACAACTTTATTAGTTGAAAAAGACAAACAACAATTTCATCTAAAACATGCATGTCGACTTTCTTATAACTATCTATATGGGATGAAGAAGTGGAAGTTTTAGATAATTACAAATCATAAATGGTCGAAAACCAAGTGAAACTTTTACTTCAACAACTCTATTGACATTATTAGAAGAAGCTTCGCATGAAAAATATGCAAACTAAAACTGATGTTTTTGTCAAAAAGAACTATAACTGATGTAATGTAATACCAACAGTAGAAGAAAGTGAAGTTCACCATATTCAATAAACCACAAAATTACCCCAAACTACTTTATTGTGTTAAATATTCTATAGTATTTTTATTGTATATTATGTAAATTAATTTCAATGGAATATAAAATGATAAAAATATATTTTATACAAAACATTACTACTGATTTAGGTTTATGAAGAATATATTTCTTATTAAAATATTTAGTTTACAAATAAATAAACAATAACATTAAAATATAATTAAATACATAATTTTTTTTTGGAAGTAGGCAAGTAGCTAGAAAGGAAAAATGGAAGTGAATTCCATAAAATAGGTAGTTATGGTTAGACTACCATATGAAGTCGAAACTTTACATGAAGCTTTTATCAACTATTTTAATATTCTTTTTTTTTTTCAACAAAAAAAATAATGTATCCAACACTTTATCTTTTGGTTGCCTCATATAATTTCACCCGTTCACCTATAAAACACGGGGACGTCAAATCGGTTGACATATCTGTACTGGAGACGTTTCCGAGACGGGACTCTTTGGGGACGGCACGGGGGCAGCTGGAGATGACATCCCTAAATTATGGAATGTTCAGAATATATTTGCCATATTATTATCCTTTCTTTAATTTGTTCCTTTATTTTCATCTAAATAAAAAAGAAAAAAAGAAGTCTAAACTACATTTTGACTTTATAATCATCTTTCTAATCTTTTTAGTTTATAAACTTTTATTGCATAAGATTTACAGTGATATTTTGTATTTTTCAGTATATAAAGTATACACATATATTTTTTTTGATATATATACACACATATATATATATACCGTACCCGTACCGACAATTGTTTTGTTTTGCAGTTTCCCGTCCCCGCTTCCGTACCCATATCTGTCTCCTTATCCGTCTTGATGCAACATAGCCGTTCACTTTGATCTCTTGGTTTACTGAATTAATATTACGAACACAAAAAATTAATAAACTATGAGAGACTCATAAAAGATTAATTCTATAATCAAATGCAATCATAGTAATTTACATTGACTGGATCTAAGACTTTATAGCCTTAAAAGTATATTATATCAATTGTTTTACATTTTTAAACTCTATAAAGTTACACAAACTCCAAAAATTGAGACTTCCTTTATTACTCACAAAATATTTAATTTTTTGTCAAAATAGGCGAATTGTTTACTTTGGATTATTCATCAAAAATATTCTGCCAATTCTATTGTAAGAGTTCGATAGGACAACATTTTAAAATAAAATAAAAAAGAAGTTTAGACGCAAATAAGTTAAGTTAATCAAAAACAACAATTAGTTCCTCACAAATTAATATACTTTACATTTATATTTAAAATCACAAAATAATTTAATCTAGCAATTAAATAAAACTTTACTCAATGTAAAAATGAAATTAGTGGTCAAATATAATTAGAAAAATAAACTAAGAACATATGAAAAAACTGAATTTAATATTTGTAACAAATCTTTAAGAGGCAAGTTGAAGAAAATTAACTAATTACATATAAATTTATCAAAAATAGACACTAAAAGTAACAACAGCCAAAACACAGAATAATCAAATAGTGCACCACTGTCTAGATTATTTCAACATCATTTGCTCATAAAATCTATAAAATATAGCATTATATAAAACAAACACAAAAAGTCGAGAAATTAACAGGAACCAAGCATAAAATATAAATACAAAAAATTATAAATAATACATACAATGACGCTAAAAACTATCACATATCACAACATTTTATATAAATATATAAAACATAATATAAAACAAATTTTTATTTTAGTAAACCAAAAATATTCAAAAGTAGCTAATGGATCTTTGATAAGAAATGACAATTAATCAACCAATTACTATTTTTTTCCTAACAAATATGTCAAAAAATTTTACGAAAAAATGATGTCAGTATAAGAAAATCAATCAGTCATAAGATAAAATTTCAAAATGATATATAACAAGAACAAAAAAATATAACAAAAAAATAAATTAAATATTATATTAATAAAAATTTGTATTATATTTATATTTTATTTTACAATTTATTCAATTTGATTTACTAAATTTAATATTACACAATCAAACATACTAAAAAAAATTAGATATATTCCAAAATACAACTTAATCTAAAATGATATTTTAAGTGCATGTTTAGAGAATTGTTTTCTTCCTATTCATTTATTTATGATATAATCATATAATTTATATCTTATTCAATTAAGATGACCTAAATTTCCTACAAAAATAACATACAATTTTCAAATTTTGGTTATGAAAAAAATTAAAATATAATATAATATAAAATGCAATCACATACACATAAAGGAAGAAATTTACAGATATTGTTATTTTGACAAAAAAATAAATATTTTGTTATTTTGACAATATTGTAATAAAATGATATTTTTATCGCGCTGCACACTGTTTATAAAATGCAATCACATACACATACCTTTAGTATCATCTAAAGATAAAAGATTTTTTGTCTAAATACAATATGTGCTAATATAAAGGGGGAAAATTCAAATCTACCACAAGTTTGGTACCACTTTTTAAATTTACCATAAATGAATGACTATTTTCACAAATACCTTAAATTATTTAAAGATTTATAGAACATTTATAAATCCAACCCCAACCTATTAATACTAAACCCTAAACAATAATTACTAAAGCCTAAACCCAAATGTTATTATATTTTTTGATTGGTGATATTTTTGAAAAGTGATACTTAAATTGTGGTATTTTTAATAGTTTCTCAATATAAAGATTATTCAAAACTCTAGAAGAGAAAACCTGTGGCTGATTATGGGAAAGCAATGTGAATTCATTAATGCATTATACATTTCCAAGTCTCAAAATGTTGAAAAGAATCTACGTTATAATACATGACCTAAGTTGGGTATGTTGTTGATTCTAAAGTAGGATTTAACTCGAGGTAGATGAACCTGGAGGTCATTATCTCAAGTGGGGGGGGGGGGTTAGAGAATCCCAAATCTATAGTAAGTGGAACAAAGAGAAGTATGCTAATACTAGAATTAGACTTAAACAAACATTTATAAAATAAAACCAGAGGATTCAAAATCAAATGATGTTGAGACAATAAATAATGAGAAATGTTGAATACCTTGAATCAGAAGTATTACCCAAGCCCCTATTGTATTATACTACACAATAATTAGAATATGGAGAAAATGTAATAATAAACAAGAAATTTACCGAAAGTGTGATGTTTGGAAAATTAGTTATTCCATCCCCTTTTAGTAATGATGCAAAAGTAATCATATGAACATTCGTAAATAATAAGGTCTAATGTCAAGAATAAAATTAATTTTAAATAAAAAACAAAGTAAACAATAAGATTGTAATAGAATCTCGATAAAAAAATGAATATCAAATCTCATTAACTAATTTTGATTTTTTGAATCACCATTAACTATAAACTACAAAAAAAAGAGATGAATACATCACTTAAACCGTATCACAAAAGTAATGATATTATTTAAATTAATTATTTATAAATGATATAAATTTACATAATTTAAGATCGATATAATAACTGATTTAAATATTAATTAATCTAACATAATAAATTATCTCAGGTTATGTTCTTATCAAGGGGAGTAGATTCGCAGTGCACACTGTTTTCTTAACCATGATATTTTTTACTGGATTTTACTGGTAATGCATTTAATGAGACAATATATTATACGCTTTAGAAAATATTTTTCAGTAATGAACATCCAAGGAAAAGTATTATGAATAGTTATGTGGATGTCCATCATAGACCCAAAAATCCATATTCTAAAAGGTTCTAAAACTCTAACTTTATATTCATATATATATAAGAACAATTAATTCCTTCTTTCTCGTTCACAATAGTTATATAGATTTTCAAAAACATAAGTAGATAAAGTCGAGGTAAGAAATAAATAAAAATAAAGAAGAGAAATTTCCTAAATTAACACTTTCTTAGTATTCTTTTTCATCTTTACATTAACTACATTTACCCTTGATTGTAAGGAGGTAAATAGACACTTATAACCGTAAGGTTAACAAATCTAAACTTAAGAAATTTCACTTTTGCCTTCTATTTGGTATCATTATTCATGTTTACCTTTTCTAAATGGACGTTTTCAAAAATACCCAAGTATGAGACTTCATTAAAGAGATAAAATATATTTATACCCTTGATTTATAAATATAAATAAGGATAATTCTCTCAAATATTTTCTTTTTAAGTTTTTTTGTTACAAAAAAACCCTCAAGGGAAAAATGACCAAAAGAAGTTTCATTGAAGAGGCAAAAAAAGTTTGTGTCATTTGCTTTATAAATATATAAATAATAAGTAAATATAAAATAAAATAAAATATTTATTTTTTCGGGCTACATATTTACAGATTCACATGTTTTCTAAATTTGTAAAATAAAAAAAAAATTACAAATATAGATATTTGAGAAATTTCCTTGGATAGCCTTTTTGTTTATTTTTCACAAAAATAGAACTCAAAAAGAAAAAAATGACCAAAATAAGTTTTTATTAAAAGGTAAATATGCACTCATACCATTGGGTTAAATAATCTAGAGTTAGGGTTAGAGTTAAAGCGTGGGGTTTAGGGTTTCAAATTTTAAAAAATAAAAAATAAATATTACAAATTTCAAATCAAAAAGGGCTATTTTTGTTATTTAATTTTTGAGGGCTATTTTGTGATAAAAACTTAGAAAATAGTAATTGAGAGAATTGGGTTAATATTTTTTTAATTTTTTTAATTATAACTTTTCAAATTCGATTTTTTTTTTGGAATTTTTTTCGAATTGATTTTTCAAGTTTTTCATATATTCGTTTCTAAATTCAAAAATATTTTTTGAAACTATTTTTATTTTAATTTTAAGTATTTATTTATATTTTATTAAAATTCTAAACTTTACCCTCCAAAACTTGACCTCTCAAATCAAAATACTAAGTCTAGATTAGTTAACTCTAGGGTTATATGTGTCTATTTACCTCCTTACAATCAAGGATAAATGTGGTTAAGGTAAAAATGAAAAATGGTAATACGAAAGTGTAGTTTAAATAATTTGCCTCCAGATTTGGGATTTAGATTTGAGGGATGGAGTTTGGAGGGTAAGATTTAGAATTTAATAAAAATATTAATAAATACTTAAAACTAAATAAAAGTTTTCAAATAATTTCAAAAAATATTTTCGAATTTGAAAAAGAATCTATGAGAAACTTTTTAAAAATATTTGAAAGCAACATAAAAAAAATCAGAAAAAAAATTTTGTAATAGGAAATTAATAATTCGAAAACCTTTAAAAAGTATTTTTTATTATTATTTTTTATTTAGTTAAATAATTATTTATAATTATAATCAAAGTTATCATTGTATTTTGTCTCTTTAATGAAGTCGAATATTTATGTATTTTTTGAAATGCTGATTTAGAGAAGTAAACAAGAATAATAGTACCAAACAAAAGATAAAAGTAAAACTTATCCTAAAAAGAAACTATTGTATAATGAATTTGACTAAGACTTGGAGAAGGAATCTGATTCAGTGTATGTCAAACCCCAAGATAAGTAGATTAAATTGAATTAGGTTGGAGGTCAGTTTTGGTTCCTTCAAACATTCTCAGCAAGCGTGGACATAGTTGACAGATTGGTTCGCTTAAGTATTTTTAGTGCTATATGAATTAGTAAGTTTAGAATGATGCTAAAGAGTGGTTAGACAAAAAACAAATCATTATCCCCTTCTTGACTCAATAAAATACTTTGAAAACATTTTAATAAGACTAATGAATAAACTAATATCAGTAAACCTCCCCCTAGACTTAAATTACACTGTCCCCAATGTATATCGAGTCGGAGTTATGGTGATAAATAAATCATAAGGACTCTATTTAATAATAAGAACCATATACCTGATCGAATATGGAGAACAATATCCCTGAGCAATGGAGAACATGATTCAGAACACTGACTGCCAGCATTTTAGGACGGACTGCAAAAATGTAATGGTGATTATCCATAATCCGAAAGATTGACCGAGCTTCTCTACAGAGTTATGAGAATTTGCGATGTTGAGAGAAAGATTTTCACGCTTCAAGATCTCCAACATACCAAGAGCGCAAGACCGGACAGCAGATGGTCTAGCTAGGATTTCTCATAATTTCTAGCGGAAGTTGTTTTTTGTTTGTTGTTCTATTCCGATCTGGATTAGCATATCACCTCAAACTTGAGTAATAGAATAGCCTTTTGATATTATAAAAAAAAAACATTTTGCTATATTAATTTATGTAAGCAACCATAAAATCAAGACAAAAATCGATTAAGATATATTAATCATATATTAATAAACATGAAAAAAAAAAATCTAAAGGAACATAAATCATTATAACATTCGTAAATATTGCAAGCTAACTTAGAATACCTAATTTTGAATGATATTAAAAATACTGTTCGATATTCTCATCTTATCAAAGCTAGACCAGTGCCAAAAGTTAGATATAGATGTTAGCTTTGATTTCCAAGTGGTTTGAAATCATTTTATCCTACAATCATCAAGGTATTCAAGTTTCAGTCATTGTCAAATCTGCCAAGAGAAGTGAATTGGTCTAAGCCCATGACTGAGCATCTCCAACGGTGTGCCCGTTGGAGTCCTTAAAAAAACTATTTTTTTAATTTTTTAATTATTATTCTTTTTTATTTTTTCAGATTAAAGAAAAACATCAACCAATTGCAGGCTGCCACGTGTCGTGGGAACCCGCAAATAGTGCAAGGATTCACTAAAAATAGTCTTTATTTAGGAATTTTAAGGTTCGAATCCTTAACTTTTTGTGGGATCTACTGATTATTTAATTATTTTTTCCCTAAACACTCCCCCTAAAGATTCCCGTTGGAGGTGCTCTAAAGAGTTAATTCATCACACCAAATTGTGTTCTATCAAATATCTCAAATTATGTTCTTATAAGAGGAGTAGAAGTGCGTTGCACACTTTTCGCTTAACCATAATTTTTTCTACTAGATTTTTCTAGTAAAATTTCTAATGAGGCAACATATTATACACTTTAGAAAATATTTTTGTACAATATAATGGACATCCAAGGATGAGTGTTATAAATAGCTAGGTGAATGTCTAGACCCAAAATCCATGTTATAAAAGATTCTAAAACTTTAACTTTATATCCCTATATATATGTATCCCTACCTATGGAATACTAAGAACAATTAACTCCTTCTTTATCTTGTTCACAACAGTTATATAGATTTTTTAGCTTCAATTTATTATTTGTAAGATTTGTATCATTTCAGTAAACAATGTTAACAAAATAAATATTAATGTATCAGTTATCTAAATGGCATAAATTTATATAATATTATAAAGTGGTACAAACTATAGAGACTGTATCAATTTATTAAAATTACGTTAATTTAATTAATATTAACATAAGTTATTATAATTGATCTTAAACTATGTATATTGGTATCATTTATACATAATTAATTCAAATAATATCATTTATTCTTGTGATACAATTTAAGTGATATATTCCACTCTTTTTTTGGCAGTGTATAGTGAATGGTGATAGAAAAAAATCAAAATTAGTTAATGAGATTTGATATTATTTTTTAATCAAAAATCTATTACAATCTTATTGTTTACTTTGGGTTTATTTTGATTTAAAACTAGTTTTATTCTTGACATTAGACCTTATCAATTGCTTATTTTCGCTGTTGATTACTATTTTCTTGATCCGGGATATCTAAAACTTGTGAGATTAAGTGTTGCTATGTTATATTATATGTTATAACTCTTAACTTCTTACAAAAAATATTAAATAATTTTCATTAATATTATTATTTTATATGTGAAATGAAATAAAAATAAAAAGATGAAATTTAATTATTTCTCTATTTTTTAGAAATGTAAAATTCTCTTATATTTTTAATAACAGATAACTATATATATTTAATTAATTAATTACTAATCTGCGATTTGTCAATGATCGACCCCATAATACAGTGATCCGAAAAGTTATCCGGTTTAGAATCTAGTTCGGGTTTAAAACATTGGTTTGCAGGGAAGGAGGTGACAATTTTTGGTATGAAGAATGAAGAGTCAGATAACTTTTTAAATAAGGTTAAGAAAATAATAAAAAATTATACATAGAAATTTCATGATAAAGTCAAACAAATCAATTTTTATATAATATCCTTATTAATTTAAAATTTTAAATAGTAAAATAAGATATTTATTTCAGCACATATTTAATTTAAACATAAATACATTCAAGTAGAGCTTGATCTGCATATCCGTACGTATATTTATTTTTTTATTTTTATAAATAAATATTTTTTTATTTTATATATGTTTTAATATGTAGTTTAAAAATTTACCCATATTAAATAATTTTGTAATATTAATATTTATAAACACAATAATTTATAATTTATATTGAATAATTTTATTTTATCTTTTGAATTGTTAGTTGTATTACTCACACTTTTAGAATACGACACTATGCATCCTCACAATGTATTTTTAACTTCTTATGGGTAAAATTTAAATGTATGATAAAATTGTGATAAATGTTATTTAAAATTTGGTGCTAAATATTTTATACTATTCCACATTTATCATATTGTACTTAGTCATAGTCTTTGTATACACAAAATATTATATTGACAATTTTTTTTGACATCAAAAGGCTGATCTATTAGTTAAGCTTGAGGTGGTCTACGTAGCCAGATCGGAATAGAACAATCAACATACAAAAGTTCTCGATAAAAAGATCTAGCAGTTTTAGCTAAAGAATCAGAAACTCCGTTCTTTGACCTAGAAACATAAAAGATTTAGAAGTCTGGGAAGAAGATCTGCTGCGTCATGAGCTTTCAAATTCCGTTGAGAACCTTGATCAATCATGGGATTTTCTGAGCATTGCAATCATCTCCTTGGAATAAGTCCCGAAACTCTAACATGGCGAATGTTGAAGTAAATTCTCCATTGCCAACCGTAGTGCTTCCAACTCTGAGTGCAAAGTAGACTCCACTCTATTAAAATTGCTCAAACCCATTAACTGGCTATTTCCAAGACTGTCATTCCAAACCCAACCACATCCTCTGAACTGAGCTGTAGAGGTCAAAGAACCATCCACCATACATATATTTCCCAGACATATGGTCTGGCTTTCAACTTCTATGTTTCCTTGAGATGGCGTTATAATCTGTTCATTTTCTTGAAACCAGGCTTGACACTCACTCTCTACATAACGGGCTAACTCCAACAGATCTCTATCAATTCCTTTAAACAGCTTATCGTTCCGAGCCTTCCAAATATACCAAATTAGCCAGGGATATGAGTCCCTGTCCAATTCTGGTTCCATAATGTTATTTTCCTCTAGAAGAGGTAATTCATATTTACATAAGTGCTCTGTAGTGGAAACAAGGTAGGATTGGTAGGCGTAGATGATAAGTCCCAAATTTGCAATGCGGGTGGGCACTGAAAAATAGCATGTGTAATTGATTCTTCTGGTTCCCCACATCATGGATAATGATTATCACATCTCATATATCTATAGTTTAAAGTTCTTGTAACAGCCACATGATATGTTATTAATTACCACATAAGATGTCATATCTTTTGGGTGCCTGCTAAAAATTTTTTTTTGTCTGAAAAATGTCTTTTCACATTTAATAAAGTGTAGTTTTCAAAAATAAAAACAAATATTATTTTCAAACTTTAAACTATTTAAAGAATATTTTTCATATTATCCCTTCCTTATATTTGTTAAATTTACTAGTTTTGATATAGATCAAAAGACTTGGTTTCATTTACAAGTATGAATCAGCTACTTAACAAAATGTTGAATTTTTGAAGTTTATTAATTGGTCTGATAATATACTAGTAGAGTTTTGGAAAATGTTGTTATTTATTTTTGGTAAAAATAGTCGTAAAGTTTAGAAGTATATTCAAAAGATTAGAGTGTGCTTTTAAATTTTACAACAAGTTGTATATGCTTTGTACTTTGTAAATGTCTGTATATGCTTTTAAAATTTACAAGCATTTGTAAATACGACAGTTCATACTTTTTAGACTTGTCACGATATTATCAAATTACAGTCGTGACAAATCTACAAAGTATGATCTATCGTATTTACAAATGGTCATAAATTTTAAAAGCATATACAAAAAAAAATTACAGTTTCAAATCCACATAAATACATCAAACGAAGGTATGTTTTCAAATCTACAGAAATTAAGACATAAGATTAATCGATGTATTTGATAGTTGGTGTTCTCTGTTTTTTTTTTTTTTAAGTTGGTGTTTTCTGATCTTACAGTAGTAACTAATGGGGAAAAAACTCTATAGCACGTATGGTTATTAAGCGGAAGAAGAAAACTAATAACAATGTAGTGCAGTTGGTCAAAAAGATAACAACTTTAGAATCATGCTTTGGTTAGTTGATTATATATTATCATTGCCCAATAGTCCAATACAGAAAGGGGTCTTTTATTACTTTTTTTTTTGTCAATAAGGGGTCTTTTATTACTATTTATTTACAACATTAACTATCAGGTAAATAAAGAAGCATCAATTTTGGATTCCCTAGCATTTAAAAGTGAAAAGGTTCATTTTTTTGATTAAAGTATTTTCTGATTGAAGTCTCACTCATTAGCCTTCTTTAATCAATAATGATAATTTCTTTTACTAATAGAAATTTAGGTAACCAAAAAATTGCTACAAATTTTTTCTTTCTTTTTTTTTTTTTTTGCAGTTTTTCAAAAGCCAGAAAAAACACAAAACGAAAAAGCGTAACCATTGGTCTATATTGTGACAAAAAGTCATGAACTTCGACCAAACAATTTGAGGATGATTGGTTAGACTTTATCTCCTTACTTTAGCTTTATTTATTTTTAAAATACTAAACTTTACCAATCACGTTATAGTTTAATTTTTGTTAGTCAAAGCCTACAACAAATTTTTATTAACTTGTACCAATCATGTTTTAACTTTATTTTTAAAGATACAGCAAAAAAATTAAAGCAAAATCTTTTCTTATATATTTTAGGCAAAACACGCACATCTTTGTTTTATAAGCTGTAGAAACAGTAAAAAAAAAAAAAAAAATCTACAATATCAAACAAATTAGATAATCATAATAAAAATATTATCAATATTTTAATTAGTTCTGGGTGTTTTCAAAATTATTCAAATATTTTATATAACATAAAATTTTATTTACATATCATACTTTAAATAACAATAAACTTTGATAATTTATAGAAATCATTAATACAAATTATTTTAGTTGATAAAAATAAATATTTTCTATATACATCACATATATTATTTTGAAATATCTACAACATATACTTTACAACTACAACAAATTTAACTACAACAAAAATCTCTGCACTAAAATCTACGGTAATAACTTTACAGCTACAACCAACTTACCTACAACTAAACTTTTACATCTAAATTTTTACAACCAAAATTTTTACAGCCACGGTCGAACCCATCATCACCAAAATGTGGCTAAATATAGTCTCAGGGCCGTGCCAACAGTAAGAGCTGTCCGAAGCTAGAAAAAAAAAACAATTTAAAAACTGTCTACAGTAATGAAAGCTATTGTAGTTTAGTGTGCAAAAACATTTCTTTGTTTACCCAATTTTAAGTAATTAACAATTATTTTTCATATTTTGTTTAGTTTCTTTGAAAAACATGTTTTCATTGTGGGTCTCTTATGTTGCTTAGCCCATAAAGCTATTAACGAGGGCAGTTTTATGTCTTTAATGTTTTTGTATTAAAAATTAAAATATTTACACCACAAGACAGTTTTATGTTTTTTATATTATAATGGGTCAGTTTGAACTATTTAGACAGTTTCTTATAACTCTCTCAGCTGTGTCTCCTAATCCTAAACGATATAGTTAGCTAAGCAGTAACTTAAAATTGTGTTTAAGTGGGAATTAACCTCAGCCATTCATCTATGTGTCATACAACGGCCCAAATTAAATCTGCGTTATTGACTAGATAGATATCTGTCTATTTCATAAACCATTGGATCAGATACACCTTTTTCTCAACGGTGGAGATTTTATGGGTTTGATAAAGTTTTCTTCCCAGCTCCTTTTCCAAATTTCTAGGGTTCTTCTAATCTTCACCATGCTCGGATTACTGCTTCAAAAAAAGGTTTGTCTTCTAACACACAATTAACCTAATCGATCATCAATTAACCTTACATGTGTTCTTATCATTCCGCATATCACCATGGTTAACCATTGTATGGTCATCCCCGGAGAATGCACCACCGTCGGCTCTCTCTGGGAATTTGCTATCGATAAGAAGAAAATTTCTAGGATTGTCCCTCTTCACGCTGGAATGACATTGGTTCAACTACAAAACCACATCGCAAAGGAGTTCTTCAGTTTTGCGGACCATGCTCCGCCCTCTGTTTTGAGTTACTGACCTCCTAATACAAAAGAGCTGGCGACAGGACTTACTACTCCACCGGTTTTATTGACAAACGACGGTGTTGTGTCCTATTTCTTCAATGACTTAGTAGTTTACAAAACCATGAATCTATCCGTGACCTTTGATATAAAAGGAGACAAACTGAAACCACCCCCTCCCGACGAGAATCGTCTACGTTTCTCAACACCTAACCAACCTATTAATCCTAACTTAAGTTCTTTTCGCCCCCACTTCTACCGGTTCGTCTAAAAATCTAGCTTTTCCCTATTTGATGAAGACGAACTACTAGAAAACATGCCCATCCACCCTCCTAAGGAGAATATCACTCTTCATTCTACCGACCCATGTCCTTCTACACAACGTTCAAAAACTAACCGAGTTGCCATCAAAGAAAAACTCTTTCATGCGGAGATGAGATGCTTCAAGACATGTTCAAGGAGGACCCCGACAACATCCCTGATACATGGCTTCTTGACGATGAAAAGAACACTGGAACTGAAAATTCCCAACAACCAGACATTGAACCTCTCCCGATTCGTGGGTACGACCATAATTTTTGGGATCCTTTGTTGGAGGAAACACTTGATGGCTCCGACGCAGCTGAGATTATGGCGGGGATTCATGTTCCCAAAACAGCACCAGAAACCTACGCTTGCACCACAGGAGATGCCTTCACTCATAATGTTCGGATTTCAGGCCAAGATTATACAGATTGGAAGAAAGACCTCGATTTTCTCAGTGTACATCAGAAAGAAGGGCCACCGGTACATGCCGGTTCTTCGTACACACGAACACAAACCAAATCTGTGTACACCATACACAAGTGGACACTCGGGGTCGTCCACACACACACCAAATAATGCCCACTCTACACCAAACGATAGTGTACATAAAGGATCCTCGTCCACCCGGACATCTAGACGAGTACCATTCACTCGTACACCGCCAATCCCCATGTCTCACCAACCTGCTCCTGCTACCTCACCAGCACGGGAGACCAGGCCTCTATCTGAGATCAGCGATGAGGAATTTGATATCCCTCTGCTTTTGACGATATTTCTTATGAGGCTGTAGATTGTCCAGATCTTAACTTAGATGATATGGATTGGGAACCTTTTGTTGGAAAGATATACGCCACCAAAAAGGACTGTTAGATTGGCTTAGCTATCTACGCAATCAAGAAGCACTTTCACTTCAGACAAACCTGCACCACAAGGAACTCTTTTGTTTTAAGTTGCCACGACACGCATTGTGATTGGCACATACTAGCTAAAAAACTCACAAACTATGGTTACTACACTATCAAGAAGGCCCACCTAAACCACTCAGCCACGTCAAAGGTCATAGCTCATGTCTACCGTTCCCGCTACAGCAAACCCAACAATGGTCCTAAAGATGCGCAGCTGCAGCAGCTTGTGTTGGAGGACTTGCGTGTCTCTACCTCATACATGAAATGCCACAGGGCAAAAGAACAAGCTGTTTACATCACCGCTGGCAACACAGAGGACTCATATCTTAACTTTTCTGACTACTTTGAGAGGCGGAAACACACCAACCGCAGCACCGTAACCGCTATAGAAACAGCACTTGACGTTTTTGGCAACTCATGTTTCCTCTACGGCTTTCTCTCTTTCGGTGCTTCAGTTCAGGGATTCCATTGTCTTAGACCTGTTCCATAATTGATGGCACACATCTCTCAGGAAAATACAAAGGCTTCCTCCTAACAGCTAGTGGACAAGATGCAAATTTCCAAGTCTTCCCTCTGGCTTTTGCTGTTGTCGATGCAGAGAATGACAACTCTTGGATCTGGTTTCGTACGAAGGTTGAAAGGATTATTACATATTCTAACACTCTCACTATTATTTCAGATCGTCACATTTCCCTTCTCAAAGCAAAGACAGTTTTCTTCCTCAAGGCCCACCATGGCGCATGTATTGTGCATACAATGAGAAACGTTGTTTCCCGTTACAAGAGAAAGGGTCTGGCCAAACTTGTATGCACTGCTGCCTTTTCTTTAAGCGCAAAGATTTCGACAAAAACTTTGGGAAAATAAGGAAAGCAAATTCAGAGTGTGCAAAATACCTAACATACATTGGCACTGCTAAATGGTCACGGACTTACTTTCCTGGAAACCGATACAACCTCCTCACAGCAACGTTGCCGAGCAACTAAACAATGCATTGTCCAAATCCAGGGCGTCCCAATTGTTGAGCTTTTCATGTTCATCCAACGGATACTAACGCTCTGGTTTTAGAAAGGAGAACAAAGGCTGCAAAACACAGGGGGACAGTCACCCCAGAAATTGTTGATGTAATGGATACACATATCAAGCTCACCAAAGGTAGTTCAATCGCAAACATCACTGACTGGAGCTACCAAGTTAAGGGAGTTTTTGGGTAGTCTTACACTGTTTTCTTGGAAAATAAAGTCTGTTCCTGCCAAGTCTTCCAGAAACTAAAATCCCATGCGGCCATGCACTCCTTGTGGCTGATTATTCCAGGCTCCCGCATGTCCAACTTGTTGGGGACTGCTACAAAGCTCAGACATGGAAAGATACATATGCTGGTGTCATTTACCTGGAGACGCCCTTTTGGGAGCTCTCAATCCCTCCAGCCATTTCTACTCTCAACGCACAACCTCCAAATACCCGTTGCCCTTCAGGCCGTCCGAAGGATACTCGAACCGCTTCGACTAGGGAAATCCAGGTTACAGAGAAATTCGTAAACCAACATTTTTTTGGGACTGCCCTTCTTAAATATTATAGATTCTTACAATATCCCACAGTTTTTTTATATATATCTATTTTTATGTAACTCATTCTGACATTTTTCACGTCCCTAAAAAACCAAAGTCAATAGATGTGGTTGTTGCGGGGTTTCGGGCCACAATAGGACCAACTATGTTGTTCCTATCTGAGTTGTTGTGAATTCAATATCCACAGGAATGGTTTTTTGGATAACGCTTTCACCTCATTAAGAGCTTCTTTTGGCACTTTTTGTATTATGTGCATGTTATAACTCTTGTGAACATGTAATAGTTGTTTGTTAGACGCTAAGTTTATTAACCACTCATATATGCTTTTTATTGCACATGTTATCCTTATGTATGCCATCACATTACTCCCTACTATCTCTAATTCTTCTGCTATAAAATACACACAGTCAAAGTTTGTACCCAGAGTTCATACACAGCCATGGTTGTACACATGTACACCATAGCATATACCATCATGTCCACATGTACACTATTATTTACACAACAGATGTACACATTACTACTTATTTCTTAGCCAAGTAAAACTGTCCAGGTTTGTACCCAACATCAATGCACATTTAATGTACACATGTACATAATAACATATACCATTACGTACATATGTACACAATCATTTACATATGTAGAACACGCAAATACATACATACTTACAAACATGTAAACATGTACAAAATACACGTACAACCCTGATGTACACATGCACACCTCCTGAATATGTAACCTTTTATGTACGTATACATGTCCACCTTATGTACATAAAGGGCCTTTCCTGTGCAATTTAAATCGATATACACGTTATGTACACATAGATTTTGTATTTTATACCAAAAGTAGTTGTGTACATCTGTACATGTATACGTATATTGTGTACATATTTACAGTATGGTAAGTATGTACGTATTTGCGTGTTCTACATATGTAGATGATTGTGTACATGTGTGCATAATGGTACACATTTTTAAAGATACACACACATACAAGATCCCTATGCCTCATTATGTGTACACACAAGACATGTCCGCACTGCCTAGACATGCACACATCTACAAGATACTAAGCAAAACAGTTGTACAACAATTACCACTTTCCACTAAATAAAATGCAATAGGTCCACATGTCTTAATTCATTCTTAACAAAAGAAGTTATATAAAAACATACAAATCACCTCAGTCAATGCACATTTAATGTACACATGTACATAATAACGTAGACCATTACATGTGTATACACATGTACACAATTATTTACATATGTAGAACACACAAATACGTATATACTTACAAACATGTAAACATGTACACAATACATGTACAAACCTGATGTACACATGCACACCTCCTGATTATGTAACCTTTATGTATGTATACATGTCCACCTTATGTACACAAAGGGCCCCTCCTGTACAATTTAAATCAATATATACGTTATGTTCACATCGATTGTGTATTTTATACCAAAAGTAGTTGTGTACATGTGTTGTTAATGTTTTCTTAAGCAAGCACGGCACTTTAACTGTAGCCATGAATATTATTTGACAAAATTGTCGCAAAATAAAACATGGGTAAAATCGTGGTTAATCCAAAATATAATATTTTTGTCATGATCTGATTACAAAAAAAAAAAGATTTCAGGCTATTTATAAACAGCACAAATTTACCACAAATATTTCATAATAGACTAACCACGAAATATAGTGTAATTAAAATGGAAATTGCCTAAATTAGCATTTTCTTAGTACAGTTATTCATATTTATCTTAACAACATTTATTTTTGGTTGTAAAAAAGTAAATAGACATTAATAAAGGAAAATTTCAATTCTACCACAAATTTGATATCATTTTTCAAATTTATCATTAATTAATGACTATTTTCACAAATACCCTAAATTTATGATAAAATAACACTAAGCTAATTTTTTAATATTATAGAATATTTATAAAACTAACTTTAATCCCTTAATATTAAACCCTAAACAATAATCACTAAAACCTATCCAAATATTAGTATATTTTTTTGATAGGTAGTATTTTTGAAAAGTGATATTTAACTTGTGATATTTCTAACAATTTCTCCAGTTATAGACCTAGAGTTAACTAATCTAGATTTAGAGTTTAGATTTAAGGATGAGATTTTGGAGAGTAAGGTCTAAAACTTTAATAAAAATATAAAATAATTACTTAAAATTAAAATAAAATAAAAATTGAAAATAGTTTCAAAAAGTATTTTAGAATTTGAAAAACAATATCTGATTTTTTTTTTAGAAAAAGCGGAAAATTTCAAAAACTATTTTTTTGAATTTGAAAAGTTATAATTCAAAAACTTAAAAACATATATATATATATATATATTTAATTTAAATAATTATATATATTTATAAATCAAGGGTATAAATGTTTTTTTGTCTCTTTAATGAAGTTTTATATTGAAATATTTTTGCAATTGTCTATTTTAAAAAGGTAAACATAAATAATAGTATAAAAAAGGTAAAATGAAATTCCCCCAACTAAAATTGTGGCTAATCAACCAAAATATTCAATTGACATGATTTAGTCACAATTTATAAAATGGCCATATTTTGACACAATATTTGAATCTCTCAACCCTAAACAAAATTTTAAGCCCTTAAAATTTTAATTTGATTAAAATAAGATATTTTGGTATAATAAAATGAAAAGTTAACCATACTATATACACACATTTAAAACCATTTCAACCATAAAAATTTACCTTCAAACATAAATTATAAATCTTTACCTCAAACACTATATACCAAACCCTAAACTCCAAACCTAAACCATATACTATAAATCTTAAAATCTAAACAAAAAATCTATTATTATCAAATTCAAACACCAACTGTTAAACAAACATAAAGAATAAACTTACACTTTTGAAAATTTTAATCTCAAATTCTAGCTAAATCTTAAATTTCATACTACACAACAACCTTATATCAAACACTTCATATTTACAATTGTGCAACTTAAAAGAGAATTAAACTCATACTTTATATCAAAAAATTTAAAACTATTTTTAAAATTCACACCCTTACTCAACAACATTACATAAATTTTTAATAACTAGAGTTAATTAAAAACCATAAATTAAAGTGTAATCAAGAGAAGAGTCGATGTGAACAGCTCGGACTTCCTTGACGAACTCGAACCATAGTTGCTTTGTTAAAGATTTTTATATTTATTTTATTTTAGTATTATATAAATCTATTTTGTTTTTAACATATATACCTTGATTTTACATTTTTATATGTTTTATGCATAAATTTTATGTTTTAAATTTTGTATATAAGGATTTAACAACCATAGTAAATTCGTAGTGACATTTACGAGATAATATTTATTAATTCTTCGTAAACTTTTATGACGAATTTACATGGATTCACTTGTTAATTCATTGTAAAGTGTTATGACGAATTAACATTTGACTTCTTTGTTAATTCGTCGTAACCTACCTTTGCAAACTTAGAATGTCAATTTAACTTCGAAATGTCGTGACTACTTTACAATGAAAGTATATGTGGAGTTTAACACAAAAATAAACCTTGTAGGTAACTAGGAGTTTATGACGGACATATATGCATCAAGTTTAGGACGACGAATTATATTTGTCTTAACAGTAACAAGAATTGTAATTGTAGTTAACTCGCCATAGAGTGTATGTTTTTTTGCAGCGATAATATATGTTGATGATGAATACAAATATTTTTTTTATATCAGTTAACCGAACCAAACCATCCGTTTAGCTTGATTTTAAATCTCAACAATTCTTTTTTTTTTTTGTAGTCTATGTGTACTAGAATATATACGACTTTATTTTTTCAGCTTAAGTTTTAGAAAGAAGAGGTATGCTATAAAAAAATACTATTGTTATTAAGCTAATGACATGAAATGCTTTATAGGGGGAACATGCCGCCCAATATTTGAATCTTTTTGAAACTTGAAGTTTCTTTGTGTGCTAAGTCATGATTAGTAATATTATTATTTAGTTGTATTATGGCTGTTGTTCTTATGGTTTGTTATCACGGGCTAATAATGGCCATTGGATCTGACCACTTCGCAATACCTTTCTTGTAAACTATAGCACAATTCAAAATAAAATTAACAACTATATAAAATAAAACTATGAATAAATGGATGAATCTTCCTTCAAAGTGCTATTTTCCAACCCTTTTGATTTTTTTTCCTCTCACAATGAAAAAGAAACAATTTTAAATACAAGAAAAACACATGTGAGCTTCTCCGTTTCTTCTTCCCTTTTTTATATTTTTTGATTAAATTTTTTTTTGCAGTCAAATTACCATTTATGCTAAATAATATTTATCTCAAGTGTCTTTTTTTTTTTTACATCGAATGGCTGATCTATTACTCAAGTTTGAGTTGATCTGGAGAGCTAGACCGGAATAAAACAACTAACATACAATAATTCTCGAGAAAAGGATCAAACAGATTTAGTTAAAGAGTCAGCAACACTATTTTACGTCGTAAGAATATAGAAGATCTCGAAGCCTGGAAAACATATCCGCAGCGTCATGATCCTTTCTAACTCCGTTGAGAAGTTTGGCCAGCCGTGAGGATCTCTAAGGATTGCTGTCAATTCCTTGTAATCCGTCTCCAAGCTCTGATATGGCAAACGTTGAAGCATATTCTCCTTTTCCCACCGCAGTGCTTCCAGCTCAGAGTGCAAAGCAGACTCCATTCTACTACAATTACGCATACCCATTAGCTGGCTATTTCCCATACTGTCATTCCAAACCCATCCACATCCACTGAATTGAGCTGTAGGTGTCCAAGAACCGGCAACCATACAGATGTCTCCCAGACTTATGGTCTTGTTGTCGATATCTATGTTCCCTTGAACTGGCAATATAATCTATTCATTTGTTTGAAACCAGGCTTGGCACTCACTCTCTGCATACCGGACTAACTCCAATGGGTCTCTATCAATACCACTGAACACCTTATCGTTCTCAGCCTTCCAAATATACCAAATTAGCCAGGGGTAAGGGTCCCTGTCCATTTACGGTTCCATTATGGCATTTTTCCTCCAGAAGAGATAATTCATATTCGCATATGTGCTTTGTAATCGAAACAAGGTAAGACTGGAAGGCGTAGAAGATAAGTCCCAAACTTGCATTGTGGGTGGGCACTGAAATATTGCATGTGAAACTGATTCTTTTGGCTCCCTACATCGTGGACTATGGTTATCACATCTCATATGTCGATAGTTTAGAGTACTTGTAACAGCCACATGACCTGTTATTATTTGCCACATAAGATGACATATCTTCTGGGGTGCCTTAACCTTCCAAGCATGTTCTTGGAGTTTTGTAATACTAGGTTCAAAAACTACAGCTTCCTCCGCCTTCATCAGAATGTTTCTTGCAACCCAATATCCAGATTTGACTGTGTACTGTCCATTTCTTGTATAACTTCAGCAATACGTGTGTATGCGATGTGTTGCACTAATCACCATGCTCCTTATAAGTGGTATATCAGCCGCATCTATGTAGTTCTCCAGCCGGTTCAGATCCCAAGAATTTGTTTCCTGGTTAATGAGGTCGCTCACTCACATATTCGGATGTAAGATCAGTACAGATGGGACTGCCGATCTCGCCGGAATGGTCGGGATCCATGGATCTTCCCATACTCTTACCTCATATTCCGAATGTATTTTCTGTCTAATCCCCAACATTATTAATTCTCATGCCACTGATATACTTGTCCACACATACGAAGGACTACTGACAGTAAGATGTCGCAATGGCGAGCTTGATCGATAATACCGTCCTCTTAAAACTCGAGCTACCAGTGAATCAGGGAATTGAACTAGGCTCCATAGCTGCTTTGCTAACAGCACCAGCTTAAACTCATGAATCATTCTAAACCCAATCCATTTTTCATCTTTAGATAAGCATAACTTATCCCATGTTGACTAGTGAATAACTCTCTTCGGGGGATTCGAGCTACACCAGAACTGTGCAATGGCACTAGCTAAATCATCACAAATCTCCAATGGAAGAAGGAAACATGTCATCACATAAGTTGGGAGTGCTAATAGGATCGACTTAATCATAACTTCCTTGCCACCTTTTGATAACCACCGATCCCTCCATATTCACTCTATTCCTTAGCTTATCCTTTAAGAATGCAAAACGCTTACATTTGGATCTACTGATCTCCTCTGGGATTCTTAAGTATGTCTCCATCCCTCCTTCATTCTGGATCCCAAGTGTGTCCTTAATCTTTTGCCTGGTATCCGGTCCTATTCTCTTACCAAAGAGTAGAGATTATTTATCAAAATTAATGCATTGTCTTGAGGCATGTCCATACTTTCTGACCACTCTCATTACTTCTTCACATTCACGGGGCACCGCCTTACAAAAGAACAGGCTATCATCAGCAAAGAGTAGGTGAGATACTGAAGGACACGAACGCGTAATGCGTATCCCCGTTATCTTCCCTTGATTTTTGCGTGATTTAGAAGGCTAACGAGCGCTTCTGTGCATAGAATAAAAATGAAAGGGGACAGAGGATCCCCCTATCGTAGACCTCTCTCCGGGACGATATTCCCTCTTGGCTTACCATTCATGAGGACCTTGTACTTTACTGATGTTATGCATCGCATTATCCAGGTTATCCAGACTTCTGAAAATTCCATCTTTCTCATGGTGGCCTCAATGAAGGACCATTCCATTCTATCATATGTCTTGCTCATGTCTATTTTAATAGCCATCCTCTTATTGTGCCCACTCGGTTTTGTTCTTATGGCATGAAACATCTCTTGGGCTATCATAATGTTGTCAGATACCTGTCTTCTAGCAATGAAGGTTGGCTGGGTTTCTGAAATCCTATCTCGAAGAACCTTTTTTAATCTCTGGCATAAGCCCTTAGAGATAATCTTGTAACTAACATTACAAAGACTGATTGGGCGTAGCTGGCTCATCTGGTTCGGCTTATCTACTTTTGGGATGAGGCATATATTGGTATCATTTGAACTAGGAGTCAACGTTCCTTCAAATAAGAATTGATTAACCATACGAGTTAAATCATCTTTTACAATATCCCAAACATTCTGGTAGAACAAAGCAGTCATTCCGTCCGGCCCTGGGGCTTTCTCAGGGTGCATGACAAAAAGAGCCAACTTAACCTCCCACTCAGTGACTGAAGCTGTTAGACCCTCATTATCTGCTGGTGTAATTATAGTGGTAACTTCAGAAAGTGCATCCTCTATGTCCTCCAGGTTTGATGATTGGAATATGTGTCGAAAGTAACTTGTAGCAATGGATACCAATCATTCCTCATCCTCAACAACATTCCTATCTTCATCCAGCAATTGAGTAATCATGTTCCTCGCTCTTCTCTGCTTCGTGAGAGCGTGGAAAAATTTAGTATTTCGGTCTCCTTCCCTTAACCAGAATACCTTACACTTCTGTTTACAGAACATCTCCTCCGCCTTAAGAGCGTCAGACAGCTCTTTTAACGCTGTCGCAATCTCCTCTGTAGAGGCATCATCGTTTGAAGATAATTGGTCCACCTTTTCCTTCAACTCCTCCACACTTTTCTCTGAATTCAGATTGTGTTGCCTTTTCCAATTACATGAGGCTCGCCTGCAACTTGCAATATGTTCCATGATACTTGCAACAGGTGGAAGATCTGGTGATTTCCATCCTTCAAGTATAACTTGCCTGAGTTCCTCGTTTTGAAGCCATCTCTTATCAAATTTGAATTCTTTTAATCTTCTCGGCTTCTTTTTAAGAATGTCAGCTAGGATCGGACGATGATCTGAACCCCAAAGCCTCATATACTGCACTTTAGAATGAGGAAACTTCTCATGCCAGTCCTCATTGCCAACAGCCCTATCAAGGCGACATCGAACGGTAGTACTCCCTGCTCTTCTTCCTACCCAGGAAAGCATGTTCCCTGTAAAAGGAAAATCCAGCATACCACAGTCACTGAGCATTTGCTTAAAAGGCAAGAAGGAGCTGTCTGTGCGTCGCCTGCCTACTTCTTTCTCTTCATGACATGTAATTTCATTAAAGTCTCCTATCATAAACCAGGGACCATTTCTTGTTGTTGAGAAAGGCGTAAGGCGTTCCCAAACTAGATCTCTTCGTTCTACTACAAGATCCCCATAAACAAACGTCATATAGACTTCTATTCCATCAATGACTGTCTCAATGTCGATCATTCTGTTATTAGAAAATAAAACATTAACTTGAAAATCATCCATAAAAAATAAAGTTAAACTTCCGCTGAGTCCAAGTAGCTCAACGGTAAACAGATGGTCAAATCCTAAGTCGGCTTGAATGTCTTGCAACAGCAGCCTCCTATTTTTTATCTTAGAAAGAAACACAAGTCCTGGGCGATGCTTCTGACACATCTCCGTACGGCATCGAACTATGAGGATGTTTCCTAGCCCTCGACAGTTCCAACTGATTGTCCTTATTGATGATGGGAGAATGGATTATTGGAACCCATCAAACCATCAGCCTTGTTTGTCGCCTCTCTTGGTTTTTTAGAGCTATGGTAGGTTCGCCTTGGCCTCTCACTCCCACCCACTCACTACTTCAAGTGTTATTAAAGATAACTTGATAAGAATAATATAATTGGAATTCAGGTAAATAGCGGATTAAGTATATTACTATATCTAAATGTCATTGGAAATTACATAAGTCTAGTGTGAAGGTACACAAATGATACTTACTCTATTTCATTTTAATTGTCATTTTAGGTTTTTACATAGACTAAAAAATATTTAATTTTACATATTTTTAAGATAAAAACATAATTACTTATACACCCAACTACATTTCAACCAATAAATAAATATAATATTATATAAAACTAATAAGTTTTGCCTCGAAAATCTAACACGACACTTAATTTGTGAAAAAAAAAATTAAGCATAAAATGATAAGTATTCTGAAATAAAGAGGGTATTTAACTTCAGTGATAAACTAACTAAAATAACTGTCCTCGCGACTCTCAACAGCCATTCTCGCGTAGCTCCAACGTCCGGTTCGCCGGCGCCAGGAGCTTCCTTCTCTCCCTTTCATCTCGGTTTCATCTTTGCTAGCCTCTTCTCGTCTGTCTCTCCCCGATATACTCTGATTTGTGAACGTTAGTTGGCCCTTTGGTTGCTGTCTTCTGCTCATGAGGATTACAGCTCTGCGGTAGTTCACGGCTATTGGAGATCAGGCGAGGGGAAATCTACAGCAATTGAGAGGCTAGTCGGCTTTTGGGTTGGGTTTTCGTCTGGAATCGTTTTCCTTTAGATCTCCGGCGTAGCTCAAGGTTCGTCGGCGCGTGACTGCGTTAGGTGACTCCTTTGTTTTAGATCTGTTCGTGTAACTTTTTTATCTGTTTTCCGGTGTCCAGACGGAGTGGTGTGGAGGTGCGTTATTCTCCCCTTGGCTTGGTGTCTCGTCAAGGGTCTCATGGTGTCTAAGCTCAGGAGGTACGACGTTCACTTCACGAAGGCGCGTTTAAGGTCCCTCTAGTTATCGTCGTGTGTCGATCTGGAGGTCTTGTCTACGGCGCGTGCTCCCTCAGCTCGACGTTTCGGTTTGGGGTCGTCTATGTCTTCTGATCCGGTCTAGCTACAGGGTGCTTCCTCTTTGTTTGTCTTCAGTCACAGCTCTCCCTTTAAGCGCTCCTGGTGGTTTACGTCGCGAAGACTCACCGGCGTGTGGTCTCTCGAGTTCTCGTTTTCGGCTGTGCCTAGTCTCTGGTGTGTTTCTCTGTTCCGGTTAAGCCGGTCAAGGCTCTGGTTCTCAGAGTTTGGACCATGTTCAGGTCTCTCTTCTCCGTTTTGTCATTCGGATGGGGTTGAGTTGGGATAATCTATTTGTGAAATTTACTGTTTCTTCTACGGCCAGCCAGAGGTCCTGTTCCACTGCCCGATTTCTTGGGATGGTTTTATAACTAATACAATTTAGAAAAAAAAAAGAACTAAAATAACTGTCGTTATTAAGCAGCTGGCCAAAATTTAGCGCATAGATTATAGTTCAATGAAAATCAAGAAATATCGACTAGAATTGCGCGTCAATTGCTTCGGTGGTAAATCTCGATAAAGTCACTCTCAGCTTAACTGGCTTGACTGTTCACGTGGAAGTTGGAGTATTGGTCAATCTATAAACCTTACAAAAATAAAATAATTTTTTTTAAAAAAAATCCAGAGATATCAAAACCCTTACAAACTCAACTTTTGTCTCCTCCTTTGTTGTGTTTCTATGTAATTTGGTTTTATCATTTACTGTGAGTAGGCATGGGTATTTTTTTACCCCAAACCGAAACCATAATCTTAACCTGTACAAGAAAAACTGAAACCTTATCCAAAACAATTAACAAAATATCTAAAACGGAAAACGTTAAACAAAAACATCTAAACAGAACTAAAAACTTCAAACTTTCAGGTTTATATACAACTGGAACCGATTAGAAATTCTAACTAAGATAGAAAAAATATCTGAAATTAGTTAAATATGTTAGAGAAATTATTAGAAATACCACAAGTTTATCATCACTTTTCAAAAATATTATCAATCAAAAAATATACTAACATTTGAGTTTAGAATTTAGTGATTATTGTTTACTGTTTAGTATTAAAGAGTTAAGGTTGGATTATATAAATGTTCTATAAATATTTAAAAAATTAATTTAGTGTTACTTATCACAAACTTAGGATATTTAAGAAAATAGTCATTTATTAATGGTAAATTTGAAAAGGGGTAGAAAATTTGTCGTAGAATTGAAAATTTTCAAATATGTTGATACATTTATATATATATTAAGATAATTTAGATATTTTAGAATATTTTAAATATTTTGTAATTTGACTTATTGGTTTATTTTGAACAATATTAGTTATTTTATGTAGATTGACTAATTTTCATTAGCTTTATGAATACCTTATATAGTTTGAACAACTTTTTAATTTTTTCATTTTAATAAAATATATTTTTGAGCAATTTTAGATATTGAGTATAATTCAATATGAACTAAATCCGGAAAGAAACGAATTAAATTCGACCTGAAAATAGTAAAATTTGAATGGAACTTATGAGATTAATACCGAAAAACTAAATTAACTGAACCAAATCCAACCAGCCCTAACGTCCAAGCTTAAAGGTGTGTATCAACTGGGTCTTTATCATTCATAAACAGCCAGCTATATAGTTTTAATTTTTTTTTTTGTGTGAATTATTATGAAAGACGACTGTAAGGAATATACATATATTTTAGTTGTCTCAATGAACGTTTAATTTGGCGAAGTAGTATTTGATGTAACAACCACATCAAATAAGTGCTAACCTTAGAGATACTATATATATATATATATCCTACTTTAACAACCAAATCTAATCTACCAGCAACTTAGTAAATAATATCTGATTCACCTCTTTTCTAATCTCATTTCTTACATAAAATAAATTGTAATTTTTACCTTGGAAGTATCGATCAAAGAATACTTGGACTCTTACTCCAGCAGGTATCTGATAAACAGATAATCATATTCGGTTTATTTTCCCCCTATATCCCTTTGCTCTGAATCTTTTCTAATTCAACGCTAGTAAACTAAGACATGTACTAATGTCTTCCATCTTGTTCACCTTTATTGATTTTTTTATTTTTTTATTTTTTATTTTTTTTTGACAAAATGTAGGCGAATAATGTGGTTATTGGTAATATAGTTACTCCATGCTTCCACAATGTGTGATCATTCATTTGAATTAGAATAGTGGAGTCATTGATAATGTACTTACCCCTCTGCATCTCAGGAAATCATCTTAATCTTTTCTTTTATAGGTGCTGAAGAGAGGAGAGAAGGAAACCAAAAGTTTACAGACTTATACCTTTCAGACGTGAAGGAAGAATCTGATCCAATGTATACCAAGCCGCAAAACAAGCAAATTAGTCAGATTAGGGTTGGAGGCCAGCTTTGGTTCCTTCAAATTTTCTAAGCAAGTGTGATCTAATGGCATGATGATCCACTTTAGTATCTTTAGTATAATATGCTGTCAAGAAATAAAAGAATTGTGCTATAGTGTGGTTAGAGAATAATAATAAAAAAATTAAAACGATCATAATCCCATTCTTGACTCAGTAAAACTCTTTTTGAAAACATTTTTATAAGACTCAAAAATAAACTAAATATCAGTAAACATCCCCCAAACTTAAATTACACTAGCCCCAGTGTAAACAAGTCGAAGTTATGAAAGAAAAATAAATCACAAGGACGCAATGTAACAAGTAAGAACAATATACCATACCGGATTAAATATCGATCTATGTGTAAAAGGATGCATCGATCGTCGCAGGTGAAGTTGTGTCAAGCGATGTGGACACGTCCTAGTCGATCGTTAAGATGGTAATATTTCTACTTGGATTCCCCCTTCTTTTTTACTTAACATAAACACACAATATTAGTAGAACCTCACCCAGACTAAAAACAACATTGTCGCTAGTGTTATACAGTCTAAGATCGGTAGGAAAATAAATCATAAGTACTAAATTTAACAAGAAAAAACGGTATACCTGCTCTGATGTGAGTGTTAACAAACACAATTAAGTGGCGATCGATACTCTTGATGCTCTCTCGATCGAAGTTGCGCAGCCATCATTGATCTCTGTGCAAACTCGTCTTCCTTGGATCTGAAATAAGTAGAACACAAATAGAAAATAATAAAAAGAATTTTTTTTATGAACAGCAATAATGTAGCTACAGTAATGTTGCTACAGTGTCGCTCGACAGAACTGCTACAGAGTCGATCGACGGGACTGCTACAGTATCGATTGACGGGAATGTTACAGTTTCGATCGCTGCTACAGTGCCTCTGCTACAGTAACCTTACTATTCACGTTTCTTTTTTGTTTTGAAATCAATGAAAAAAAAATCAGTAATAAATGCAAATAAAACCAAATTTAAAACAAACCTAACAGTGGGTTGCCTCCCACTCAATACTTATTATTAGTCATTAGCTTGACTTTTGGAGATCTGATTCAGTCTGGATGAGAATGAGGACTCGCTCCAAAACAAGTCTTAGTGTCTTCTCTCTGAAGCTTTATCATTCTTGTGTGAAAGCCTCCTCCACAGACTCTTGTCCTTTGTCTATCATCTCAGCAATAAATAGTGCTTTAAGCTTTGCAAAAGGCTGTGAAAAACATCTGCTGCGCACTCTGGATTTCTTGACACTATCTGAGAAGTGAAGAATCAATGATAACTGGGGATCTCCCTTGATCATTTTCCTCTTCTTCCAATTCCTCCTCCTCTTTCTCCCAGACTTGTCTGTTCCTGTCTATCCGTGCTGAGATACCCAAAGGATGTTGATCGAAGATGAACTGGTTGTGTTGATAAGATGTTATATGATTGGTGTCGATCAATTCTATCGGATCGGTGTCGAGCGATGCTTCTTCTGATATGCTTTTGTCGACTTCAGCTCTACATCTCAACCATCTCTTAGAAGCTTCTTGTGGGAGTCGATTTCACCCTACTGTCAAATAAATCGTAAAAAAAGAAACTTCGGGAAAACCCTAAGTTTCCAGAGGAACCGGCTATCTGCGAGAACCGCACAACGAAAATAAGATGACGAAAATACTTAGAATTTAAATGAGAATAAACGAAAATAGAGAGCAAAGAGGTTCTTATTCCGAATCTGTGTTGAACTGGT
>CAKOAT010919598.1:0-12038 GCA_932364175.1 Eruca vesicaria subsp. sativa
GTAATTACTTGAAGATGATGAGGGTGAGAGAGTAAATATGTTATTTTCGAAACCAAAAAAAAAAAAAAATTTGATGGCATTTTCGTGAATTATATGAACTTGTGGGGTGAATTGGGCAAAATAAAGTTCCAAAAAAAAGGGAGGTTAGTTTTGTGGTTGACTTCAAGTTTCAGGTCAATTCTGCAAAAAGCCCTAAATAGTAAGCTAAATATACATTGTACTGTATACAAACCATCACATGCTGGGACCAAATATTGAACGAGTGATATGTGACAACTATAATCGAACCATCATTTCATAAAGATTAATTCACCTAAAAATTGAGGAACGCGTTAGGGAGGCTTTGAAAAGTATTTTTGCAGTTTTCTGCTTTGAACACGATACTTGTCTTTGGTCTATTTAGAAATTTCATCTTTCTATACCATACGTTCTATTTTCTCATCTATATCGAAATTCTCTTATTTAGTACATGTGTTTTAGTCTGTGTTTTAACTTTCATCTCTGTTAATCCATTTAACATCTAGTAAAAGTTTAATTTTATTATCTAATTACTTATCCACAGAATCATGCATTTCAACAATTTCACAATCAAATCAAACCAGTTAATGGCTCGGCATCATAATTATTATCCAATAGCAAGTAACAAGTAGAGAAACCATACTAACAAATATTTGTGGTCACCAATGAGGCAATGACTGAGTACCAATTTTCTAACATTTATATTAGAAAATGCACGTAGTTATTATAAGCCGAGTACCAATTAAATATTGTACCAAGTTGACATCAGCTGCCGATATTTTGGTCTTAAAACATATTTGATCAAAGTTTATACCTGGAAAGTTTGAAAAAATCATAAAATGTTATATATATCGAGAATTCGGCCAAAAAAAACACGAACTTTACACGAATTGCCAAAAGAAACCTGAACTTTTGGCATGACCAAAAAAAACATAAACTTTTCATTGACTTTCGAATTAATTAACAAAGTTTTTGTTGACTTGCCAATTTGGCACGCCGTCAACAAATTTAACAGAAAAAATTAACGTTGTTAATTATTGCCGTTAGGATGANGCATGACCAAAAAAAACATAAACTTTTCATTGACTTTCGAATTAATTAACAAAGTTTTTGTTGACTTGCCAATTTGGCACGCCGTCAACAAATTTAACAGAAAAAATTAACGTTGTTAATTATTGCCGTTAGGATGAAACGACGTCGTTTTCAATTGAGATGAAACGACGTCGTTTTAAGCGATTTAAAATAAAAAGCCATAGACCACTGGACTCGAACCCGGGTTAATCGGATTAAATTGCAAGGTAGTTTACCACTGGGCTAGTGGCGCGTTCAATGTACCTACTAACACATTTACTTATATTTGGTACTTATTGAATATAAAAAAAATTCTATAAAAACTTTAAAAAATCTTTAAAATTTCAAAAAATGAAAAAAATAAAGAGTTTTTTTCTAAAATTAATTTTGAAATTAAAATTAAAATAATTTTTTTTTCTTTAAAAAAATCAGACGGGAACTCTTAAAATTTTATTTTTCTTTCAATATATCTACTAACACATTTACTTATATTTGGTATTGATTGAATATAAAAAAAATTCTATAAAACTTTAAAAAATCTTTAAAATTTCAAAAAATGAAAAAATAAAGAGTTTTTTTATAAAATTAATTTTAAAATTAAAATTAAAATAATTTTTCTTTTCTTTAAAAAATCAAAAATCTTCCAAAATTTTAGTTTAAAGAAAAAAAATTATTTTAATTTTAAAATTAATTTTATAAAAAACATCTTTATTTTTTCATTTTTTTTTGAAATTTTTAAGATTTTTTAATGTTTTTATAGATTTTTTTATATTCAATTAGTACCAAATATAAGTAAATGTGTTAATAGATACATTAAAAGAAAAATAAAATTTTATAAGTTCCCGTCTGATTTTTAAAGAAAAATAAAATTTTATTTTAATTTTAATTTCAAAATTAATTTTATAAAAAAAATCTTTATTTTTCATTTGTTTTGAAATTTTAAAGATTTTTAAAGTTTTTATAGATTTTTTTTAATATTCAGTCAGTACCAAATATAACTAAATGTGTTAGTAGATACATTGAATGTGCCACTAGCCTAGTGGTAAACAACCTTGCCACTTAATCCAATCAACCCGGGTTCGATTCTAGTGGTCTACGTTTTTTATTTTCAAATAGCTTAAAACGACGTCGTTTCATCCTAACGGCAACAATTAACGTCCGACTTAACACCGTCTTAACGGTTTGTTAATGGTGTGTTAAAATGGCGAGTCAATCGTAAGTTTCTTAATAAACTAATAAAGTCAACAAAAGTTCAGGTTTCTTTTGGCCAGACTCGAGTACAGGTTTCTTTTGGCCATTCGTGCAAAGTTGGTGTTTTTTTTGGCCGAATTCTCTATATATATCCCAGCCTTACCACAAAGTGTGATAATTATGGGATGATACATTTGATGTAAGCTCGGCCCAGTTTTTTTTTTTTTTTAAATAAGACATTAATCCTGATAAATATTGATCAATGGTTCAAGCAAAGTTGTCTTGGAGTTTTCCTTAGATTACCCGAGTCTAAGGGAGATTCTAACTAAATTGGAAGCTTTTTGACTTCTTGAAATGAATTGAAGGCAAGCTCGTGCATCGTAACGGCATTATTGTAGCTTTTAGCACATGTGTGGTATGTTGTTGGTTATAACTCGAATCAATTCTATATATTTGGGGGTGAGATCAAATATTTTTTTCGGTGAGATTTGGTGACATACATATAGCATGTAAGATTTTTCAAATTCATGTTCTGCATGCGCACAAGTATGTCTATTACATTCCAAGATCAATACTATTGACACGATTGATTTCAGAAGGGACAAACCTGAACATTTAAAGTCTTAAAATTGTAAGTGGCATATATAATTAGTCACTAGCTAAAAACTTAAATCTTATTTACTTGCAATCTCAACTAGTACGCAAGTGTACCATATTATTCGCTTGATGCCAAATTGTCAATAGTGACATGAGTTACTTATCAGTATTATATATGGCTGACGAAGGCTGACAAAGGAATCATACAAAAAATTTGTCTAGGTACATTTGGTGTTTTTTTTTATATATATATATATAGATTATTTTGATTATGTACTAATTAGGAGAGATCACTGATCCAACAGATCTCCTATGTTTGTATATATATAACTTCGTATTCTCTTTCACACTAATCAGTCATTAGATTTCATAGTTGCTTACATTTTAGAATCGTTTTGTTAAACAAGTAAGATGGGTAGCCAATCAGAACTAGTTACGTTTTAGAATCGTTTTCTAAAAGAACCAACATGTTCTTTGTCTCTGTCGCTCGCTCATGTGTTTCTCCATATATGTTGGTACAACAGATACAACATAATGGAGCAGTACTAGTTTTGTCTATTTTTAGTTGTGGAATCACTTTGATCCATTAAATACAAATGTAATATATCAATAATGTATATTATGTGGTACCAGGCAAACCGAGTTTTACAGCTGGCTTGGTTTTGGCTTTTCACATGAATGATAAGAACACCCACTTATTCTTATTATACTTTTCTTATAATCTCGACCGTTAATCATATTTTTTGCCGGCATTTTGTGGTCTGCTGGCTTACATAAGCCAAAATGTTTTTACTATCTTTTATTAGGACCATGTGATTTCCAGATCATCCAAGTGTTACAACAAATTCTGGAATGAGCAGGTTTTCCAGTATATATTAAACAAGTTTATTCTCGAATATACCAGTGGAGCAACAATTTAGTTCGAATTAGTTATCTTGCAAACTGTTGAGATTTGAACAATATAATATCAAACTGATGACTGAATGTACTTGATAAATGCGCCCGTGCATCCATACATCTTTGCAACATCTGAAGTTTTTTTTTGGATCAAACTCAAGGATTCATTATCTTATTAAACTCAAGGATTCATTATCTTATTAAAATCTTCCCCTTTCTCTTCCTATCTATCTCTTAGCTCTCTCTAAAGAGACTAATTTCTATTTTCTTTTCATGGTTAGTTCACAAATAAACTTTTAATGTTCCTTGAAATCTTTCGTTGTCAGCAGTTATGAAGTTATGAAGGAATGTCAAATACTTTTCTGTTATCTTTAGTAGTATAAATACAGCATAAAGCTTCTTTTTTTTTAAAGAAAAACAACTCTCAAAATCATTCCACATCAGTGAGTCAGTGACTGATACCGTGGCCAATCAGATGGTTAGGTTCGCTATACAAAAATAAAAATGTTGATGGACGTCTACTACTTCATGATTTGTGAGGCAGGGAAGCTAAAAGATATCTGCGGAACTTCGGAACAATCATTAAAGTATCAAAGGAAGATCCAGTACTGTTATTTTGGGCTTTCTTGGGTCATAAATGATGGGCCGCCAACACATAGGGTTTAATTATAAAAAATTAAATCATATGATTTGCACCAATCAAAATCGAAAAATGCATACTACTAAATCATGGACTATCGAATCGTCCGACATCTTTTACAATCTGTTGTAGTTCTTGATAATGATAAAAGTTAAATGACTATCGAGAGGCTAAGACTTTTAATCAAAGTAAGTGATGTAACGGAATTGATTTATCTATCCAGAGGCTAATAAGATTCAACCAAGTTAGTGATAAGTGTTTGTGAATTTTTTTAACGAACCTTTCAACGGTTTAATGACACATGGATGTTGGAATTTGACAAAAACAAAGTTTCAAGCAAAGCAATTACAGACCAAACAGACTTTTGTTTAGTTATTAATAAAAAATACGATTCTACGACCGACAAGTGTTAGTTATTACATAACCAAAGTCCAAACCTTTTTGCTCACTTACTTGAATTTGATTTTCGATTTGTCCAGACATACGTAGCTTCCTCCGAACACAACGCCTCTCTGTGTACGGCATCTCCGGTGAATCGGAGTTCACCATCGCCGACATCAAGCAAACCCCTTGAATTGATATCACTTTCTTCCAATCTCAGAGATTTGTTTTCATTGATCTGTCAATTCTCAGAGAATTCTAGGTACTTTTCTCGATCTTGTATTATGCTCCTCGCTTCATCGTTTCGATCTGATCTATTTTGTTTTCGTCTCTCATAAAACTGTCTCCTTTTTATGAATCATAGGACAAATATGGAAGTTTCCTTTCGTGTTGATGTGAAATTCCTTAAGTAGTAATATTGAGGAGAGATTAGTTTAGTTGTTTTTTTTTATTATACTATGCTGCTTTTGGAATAAAAATCAAAACTTTCCTGTTCTGCAATCTGCAAATATTGGCTCATTTTCTATAACTCTTACTGAATCAACCAAATTCAATTAATATGTGTTTTCTTTACCAGTTATTAGTTTGAAATGGAACAGTGTTTTGGTAGGTGGGAGATATGCTAATTTTAGCTAATTGTCTTTATAATTATCTCTCTGGATGCACTTTTGGTGGTCTCCTGTGATGGAATCAGTGTGTAAACTGATGTTTTTTTTCTTTTATTTTTATTTGCTAAACACCAATTATTTTGACATGATTTTTTTTTCAAGGAATCTTCTCCTGAATGAGATATTAAGTTGGTGATCACATTGAACATCGAGTTAGCTGGACATATATGTCTTGATCTAGTGTGACCGAAAGTTTTCTCTGGAACGTCCCAGAAGCATGACCCTCCATAGAAATAGGTAGATATCTCACTAGTTGACTGTAGCCTTTTGTTTTACTGACATGTGTATGTAACTAAGCAGTCTAAAGATCCTAAAGACAAGTGTTTTGATGGGTCTGATGTGATTTTTTTTTTTATCTCTTTAGGGGAATCCTTAGAACTTTCTTTATCATTTTTCTTTAATCTCTTATTAGGTGTGACGGAATGAAATCATTACAGCTTATTTATTGGAATTTTGTTTTAGGATGAAAAGAGGAGCCCTTAGACGAAGGGCTAGAGATATATCTCTCGTGCTTGTTGTGCTTGTTTGTGCAACTGTCGTCATATGGACATGGGATAGTACACCAACTACGGCCTATCTTCCACCTGAAAGTCAATTCCTAAAGCTGGAAACAGGTTTAACTATGACGCTAAAACTCTCTTTCTAGAACGTAGTGTTAGATATATATTGAATGCTGGAACAATGCCTGATTGATTCTGCAAAACTGCATGACACTAAAATGTTTTGAGTTCTAGTTTCTCCTGTTTTATCAGTCTGAAAATTTCTTTGCCAAACGTATCAGTGTATACTTTTTTGTCACTTGTAGTTTTTCCTGTTTATGTTTCAAAAATTACTGTGGAAGTTATTGAAACTAAATAGTACAGTTAGATCCTACTGGAGTATATGACCGAGTTCTTTCTCATTTGCAGAAGAAGAGCTTCAAAGAATATCTACGGCACTGAATACTGAAAAGAAAGACAGATACTCATCAGCGACCCCCTTTGTAAACAAAGGTAATGTTCAATCATATACAACATCTCTGTATTGCATTTTGTGATCTGCTCAAAAGTTATTTTTTCTTAAAACTTTGTGATATAGCTTTATTCCCTTTCCCGGCTTTTCTATTACAGAGCAAAGCGAAGAGGACCATACTGATAATAAAGATACAGAAGAAGAAAAGAAACAAGTGGAAGAAGTTAGCGTAAGTGAGACGAATCAAGTGAAGACATCACCTATTGAAGAAAAGAACCTTGAACAAGTGGAACATGAAGTTATTGTAAGTGAGCCAAAACATCAGAAGACACCAACTAGTGAAGAAAATAAATTAAAACAGGTGAAACAAGAGGTTTCTGTTGGTGAGGCCGAAGCAAAGACCACACATACTGAAAAGACTACTTCAGATCCAGAGATTAAAACTCTTACAACAGACGAAGCCAAGAAAGATGATGGTAGTACTTCAACAGCTAGCATCGCCAATCAAGGTAAACAAGTGTCTTATGACATCTCAATGAAACTATGGTTTAAATCTCTGAACCGTATTAAAGCTTGTCTCATTATGATTCCGTCCTATGTGAATAAATAATACAGGTTGCAATTACGCGAAAGGGAAATGGGTTGTGGACAATCACCGTCCTTTGTATTCAGGATCTCGTTGCAAACAGTGGCTTGCGTCTATGTGGGCCTGCAGGTTGATGCAACGTACAGACTTTGCCTTTGAAAGGTTAAGATGGCAACCTAAAGACTGCTCTATGGAAGAATTTGAGGGTTCCAAGTTCTTGAAAAGGTAAAAAAACTGCAGTATACCTATGTAGCTATTGATGTAGCCAAGTGTTCCCATCTAGTCCTTAGTAACAGTGCATGTCTCTCAGGATGCAGAACAAGACCCTAGCCTTTGTTGGAGACTCGTTAGGAAGACAACAGTTTCAATCTATGATGTGTATGATCACAGGAGGCAAAGAGAGACTCGATGTCCTTGACGTGGGACCAGAGTTTGGGTTCATAACTCCCCAAGGTGGAGCTCGTCCTGGTGGCTGGGCTTACAGATTCCCAGAAACCAACACAACAGTCCTATACACTTGGTCATCAACACTCTGCGACATAGAACCGCTCAACATCTCTGACCCTTTAACCGAACACGCCATGCATCTAGATCGTCCACCAGCGTTCTTACGCCAATACCTTCACAAGATTAACGTGTTGGTGATGAACACAGGTCACCACTGGAACAGAGGGAAGCTCAACGGCAACAGATGGGTGATGCATTTAAACGGAAGGCCCAATACTAACAAGAAGCTAGCAGCTCTTGGCAACGCCAAGAACTTCACAATCCACAGCACTGTTAGTTGGGTTAGCTCGCAGCTTCCTAACCATCCTGGTCTTAAGGCCTTCTACAGAAGCCTTTCTCCGAGACATTTTGTCGGCGGGGAATGGAACACTGGAGGGAGCTGTAATAACACGACACCAATGTCTATTGGGAAAGAAGTTTTGCAAGAGGAGTCTAGTGATTACAGTGCGGGACATGCAGTGAAAGGCACAGGGGTTAAGCTTTTGGACATAACGGCTTTGTCTCATGTTAGAGATGAAGGTCATATATCACGGTTTAGTATCTCGGGGGCTTCGAAAGGAGTTCAGGATTGTCTTCATTGGTGCTTGCCTGGAGTTCCTGATACGTGGAATGAAATCCTTTTCGCAATGATATAAGTTTTTTGCAAGTTACATGTTTTTTATGACATACATTGAGGTAATAGCGGCCTGAGGTGTAAGTTATAGTATTCATTCTGGTATAGAAACAAAGCTCATTGTCGTAAACCATACCAGGGCTTGTCCGAACATATTTACGGAACAGAATCTAACTCAACTTTGTCTTTTGAGATGATTAACAGAAATTTTAGAATTAGAAATCCATTTTCTAGAAATCTGTTTTTGTTACTGTGTTCTCCGAACGTTTTGTCACGCTTACCTTCTTAACCCTCATAAACAAACAATGTCCAAACTTTGGGAAAACAAACTCAATCTACACGAAACTACACCTCTCAGCGACCCGTACATCATCATCATTCATCAACATCAAAAACATCCATACTAATGTTTGAACATAATCAATGACTCTCCAGTTCAGGATCAATTGTATTTTGGTTTGAAGAAATTGGAGTGGTTAATAATGGTTCCTTTCTATGAAAATAATTATTTGTTTTTATACGGATTACTGTGACATTTATACATAAGCAACAACAACAGTATAATAATATGTTGCGTGACAAAAGAAAACATAGAAAGTGTGTCGTGTCTAAGATGATTAGGTAACGGACCCGACCCGTATAACCCACCCGGCAGAGCATTCTAGATAGAGTTTCTCTTCCTGCAATAAAAAGAGGCACTCGTGTGTGCTTCGAGTCTATCTATCTCTTCTGCAATTCTTAGGGTTTATCCTCCAAAGTCACAGTCCCCTTCTCTTATCCTCAAGGTATGAATCTCTTTTTCGTTACATTCCCACACAGTCTTCACTGTCTTTTAAGCTCACAACGAGAATTGAACATAAAGGTCTGAACTTTTGGCGGAGAAAGTAATGGGTTCGCTCAATAGTGATTGGGTTTTGCGTATAATTGGTCAAACTTGGAGAAATCTCACTAACTGGGAGTTTTATGTGTGTTTTGACTGATGGCAGAAATGGCGGCGACACAACTAACAGCATCACCAGTGACAGTGTCAGCCAGGAGCTTATCCTCACTTGAAGGTCTCAGAGCTTCGAGTTCAAAGTTTGGAACTTTGAAACCAGGCACCCTTAAGCATAGCCAGTTCCGTTCTTTGGTTGTCAGAGCTGCTTCTGTTGTTGCTCCCAAGGTATTACTTGCTCATTTGTTTGCTTTTGATTCGTCTTTGTTTCTTACTTGGTGTGGTTGCACATATTTGAGAGAACATGTGGAACTTTATCTGAATGTTTAATTGCTGTTTGTATAGCTCTGGCTCATGACATTTGAAAAAAAAAAACTTAGCTTTTAAGTGCATTAACTTAATGGTAGATATTTGGGTATGTTCTGTCTTCTTTAGCTATGGAATATAAGTTTGTCTGTGTTATTTGCAGTATACTTCGATTAAGCCATTGGGAGATAGAGTTTTGGTGAAGATCAAGGAGGCAGAGGAGAAGACTATGGGAGGTATCTTACTTCCATCTACCGCTCAATCAAAGCCTCAAGGTGGTGAAGTCATTGCTGTGGGTGAAGGAAGAACTATTGGGAAGAACAAAATAGATATCACTATCCCTGTAACAACCTCAAGCCATCTATCTTCCTTAGTTTCGTTTTATGATAATAAATTTATCTGAAATGCCTTTTTTTCGTGGATGCAGACTGGAGCACAAATCATTTACTCCAAATACGCAGGAACTGAGGTGGAGTTCAACGATGTGAAGCATCTCATTCTCAAGGAAGATGACATTGTTGGTCTTCTTGAGACAGAGGACATCAAAGATCTCAAGCCCTTGAATGACCGAGTCTTCATTAAGGTTCACCTCTTGTGTTTATGTTAATCATCTTATTACTTGTGCACACAAGAACAGTGATAACCAGAGGAAGTCTTTGTTATGAAATGGGTTTAGGTTGCTGAAGCAGAGGAGAAAACAGCTGGAGGGTTGTTGTTAACCGAGACTACCAAAGAAAAGCCTTCTATTGGCACGGTAAGCACACACTTTGACGTGTTCACAAGTGTCAAGTATTTCATAATCTCATAACGCGAAGTGTCAACTATACGTAATCTCTTCTCTGCTTATATTGGTAGGTTATAGCAGTTGGACCAGGTACTCTAGATGAGGAAGGTAAGGTTCAGCCACTATCGATATCAACTGGAAGCACAGTTCTTTACTCCAAGTATGCGGGTAACGACTTCAAAGGCAAAGATGGTTCAAACTACATTGCCCTGAGAGCTTCGGATGTGATGGCCATCCTTTCTTAGTTTATATTTTTGTAACTTGCAATTTGTATCCCTATTGTGGAAATTTTTCATAGACAGGCATGAGCATAATCTGAAATAAAGACTTGAGTTTCAATCTTCATACCAAGTTGCTTATGTTTACCAGTTCGTAACACTCATCAAAATAAAACATTCGTCTAAACTTAGTTGAAGATATTTTACAAAGGAAGCAAAAAGAATCTTTGCCTGTGACTGAGAGTCTTCTGCCTTCACCAGTTAAACAAGGTGGCTGAGTTATCATCATAGTGACCTCTCCAAGCATTGCCGCTATCACAGCCGCTACAAGCTTGATTAGTAGCTGGTAAACCTGCAAAGTTGCCATCTAAGCTCATCTGTTGAACCTCACTTGATGAAATGATCTTTATGCTCTAAAGATAGTTTACAAATTCCCTGCAATAATCCAAAGTTTCAAAGGTTATGAAAAAAAATGGAACTATAAAATGGTCTTAGGCCAATGTGATTGCTCTCTACTTACTCTCCCATGCACGGATCATCACCAAACATGAACCTTCAAGATGTCCTTGGATCCCAAACATGCGTGCAAGATCATAACCTCTAAACCTCTGTAACGGTTGACGTCTATTGATATCCACACTGAACCTCGCTTTTGCACTTGTCAGAAAATCTGCACAGCAAATCCCACGTGACGTGGACGCACTCACAGTTACACGACATTTTACTTTGGCTCTAATTGTTGTTTAGTGACATGAGCTTTTTTTGAGAAATCTCTTCCACAGTGGACTTAGGATTAGTCCACTCTATTAACATAAAATACATTTCACAAACATCCCCTATATATTAATTGAGGAACATTTGAAAAGATGTAACCTCAATTTTGTATTAATTAAAAGAGACCCAATGCATAGGTGTCATTCAATTAGGTAGTCAATTAGATTCAATTGAAAAATAAGTAAGTCTACATTGCATTTTTATAGGTTGCTAGATACATTAGTTAGTCAAACTAAATGATATAATGATATGATATGCTATTTTCTTTCCATAAATAAAACCTACGGAATTACCATAAATGACTAATATATATATGACACTTAATGATTGTTCCCTAAAATATAATTACTATTTTATTTTATTTCCATAAATAAAACTTACGAAATTACCATAAATGACTAATATATATATATGACACTTAATGATTCTAATAATAAATATTTGATAACAGTTTATATATCCTCCATCATTTTTCTTTAATTTTATATTATTAAAATAAATTAAACAATCAAATTAGTTATAAAATTAAACTTTAGATTTTTTCGTATAGGTTATATTTTGAATTTTAAGAAACGAGAATAAATAACTAAACTATTAAAATTATTATGTTAAAAATTAATGATCAATAGTTTAACATTTTATTATAAAAATATATACATGATTTTAAAACCATATAAGTAAAAAGTATCATTCAATAATAAAAAAATATATATATACAGATTAAACTATATACCATATAAGATTACATAAATATTTTAATTTCAAAATTTTCAATAAATTTTCAAGAACATTTATAAATTATAAACTTATTAAATTTTTCACATTGAAATTTTTTGTTATCAATGATTTAAATATCTTAGTTCTTTTTTTAATTTTATATTTTTAAAAGATATTAACAATCG
>CAKOAT010919598.1:12138-128079 GCA_932364175.1 Eruca vesicaria subsp. sativa
TTATTTGTTACATGAGCTGAACTATAATTATAATTTGTAAATAGCTAACAATTTATTACAACTAAGACTTCTTATTTTGATCTTTTGCTTTTTTAACAGTAACTAAATTGAAGTAAAGATTATAAATTTGATGGACAACAATTAGTTGAAATTCTTTACAACTTTTTTTATCTTTAAACAAACAGAGTTGTGTTCAATCGAAGACATATTGGTTTTATGAACACTAAATATGGAAGAATATAAAAACTTTTCATTCATGCTTTTGTTTTGTTTTTTATTTTTATTTTCAAAATTTAGTGTTTTGATATTAATTCTAGATTTGATCATTTTATTATATGATAGAAGCCTTTTTATTTTTTATTCTTTTATTTAAATATATAATATTTTTTTAATAAATGACTCTGTGACAATATGACTCTAAATATGATCATATTATATATTTGTATAATATATAATATGATCTCAAACTAAATAATTATGTTTTTGGTATAAAATTGAATAAACTGAAAACCGATGGTATATAAACCAAATCAGACTGAAGTACATATAGATTTAGAATAGTAATTATATTTTAATGATCGGAATACCAAAAAATCGAGCCGAACCGAAACCCGATATCCGGATTGAACACCTCTAATCCGAATGAAACCGAACTATTGTGTCATTTTTAAAAATATAATAAAAATAATAGTTTCATCCCACGCAAGGCGCGGGTCTTATCCTAGTATGATTATTAAAGTGGTGGCTGATTCAAGGAGACTTTCTATAACCATGTTCAACAGTTAAGTACGGTTTATGCATTTTTTTAATTACAAATAAAAGGAGTACACTTGCACCAGTTAATTATATTAAGGTGGTGGACCTTGCACCAGTTGGTACAATGATGTAATATGTTCAGGTGCATGATGGTGTGTCACTTCACTAAAAGTGTTTTATTAGTATGATTGATTTTTTGTTCTAATGACAATGAATTTGGATGCATCATCATCTAAACTCATGTCATATAGCAAGTTATCCAATTCGTGATTTTCTCCTCTATTATTGACTGCATTGGTCGGTTTCAAATCAACCTTTGAACTAGGCATATTTCAATCAGTGGCAGAGCCAGCTAATCATTTCATTGGGGTCAATTATCTACCAAACATAAATTACATGGATCAATGTGTGGAGTTTGTACATTTTCAGATATTTTATTCAAAATACAAGAAGAATTTGTTTTTATATGAAAATCTACATGGGTCAGATGACCACCCTCACAAAGCACTAGCTCCACCACTATTTTAATCATCGTGCCCAAACAAATATATAGTTAGGCAAAATCAAAACCATGCAAATTTTTCAATCGTTCACGTACATAATCCCATGTCTCACCTTTCTTCCGGAAACTAGCATTTGACAGATTAGAGGTTGTCCGTTGCTCAATCAGGTGTCGCTATGTACCCTCTCAAGATTGTTCTTTTTTGCTTGCATTTGTAAATGACATGTTGAAATGTTTATTCTGCTATGTGTTGATAAGAGTCTCTTGGATCTATATACTCTAAGTTACGTTGTGGGTTTAGTATTTGGTTTCAATAAGAGCCACTGGAATTTGTTTCATATTATGTTTGGGTTTTGTCTCTAGAATTAAAGTCTCTCGAAAATATGTTTTTGCACAACTCTGATACCATGTCTTTACTAATATACTTATAGTCTAGTGTTCACTCTTTTTTGAGAATGTGTTTGCTTTATCTGCTTCATGTTTGAAAGTATGGTCTTGCGTTTTCATAACAAAGAATATGTTTACTTAGACTTGTCTTGTATTTGTGATATCTCTGTGATTAATGTTTATATAGGTTTGATTTGAGTGGTTTATCTTTTAAGTGTAGGTTTGGTTATGGACGAGGAGAACATTCAACGTCAGAGGTTGATGATTCAACGTGTCAGGTTGATTGGCAGCCAGATTCTTCACTCTATGCATAGAGAGGTAATAATCTAATTATCAATTATTCGATGATTATTTTTTGGTTAATAATCATTTTTCTCTTTCTTTGTAGTCTTTTCAAGACCTGATGCGCTTTGCTCTAGCTAGCCGTTTGTCAGGCAACGATAGATCCTGGTATCAGTTTTTAGAGGATATGGATCGAGAGTACAGACGCATAGTCACCTGTCCACTCTCTACAATCCTCAACCATTAAAAATTTCATAAAGACGATTGATCTTGTAGGCGGTTTGACAGTAAGTTTGTGTAATTTGTTCACCTATTAACACCTTCTTTGTTTGTTGGTTTTCAAGGTCCTAGCGAAGTTTTTGAATCCCATGAGTGTTGTACATTGAAATTTAAGTGAATGTTCATATATATATATATATATATATAATGGAGAATTATAAAAATGGTTTAAAAGCTTTGAGTATATTTTGTATACTAGATAAAAGAGATGTTGGGTCCAAGTTGTGAACTGTGGACTTAAAATATGGCAAATGATTTAGTAACTTAAAAATTTGGTCTAATTTCATTTTGGCTTTGTTGAAAAATCAACAACATAATGTCTCTTTTAATTGCCACTAATGACAAAATAAAGAGTTGATATTTGTAACAACAAGTAAACTCAAACGTATACGCCAGAATGAATTATATTTATTGTCATTACTTTAATTATCTTTTATGGCTCATGATTACTAAAGAAAAACGTATGTATGAGTTATGCTGTAATGCATGATGGTGTTGCATTTAATTGAAATTGTTTTATTAGTATGATCCTAATGACAATGAATTCGGAAGCATCATCATCAAAACTACTGTCATATAGCAAGTTATCCAATTTGTGATTTTCTCCTCTATTATTGACTATATTTGTCGGTTTTAAATTAACCTTTGAACTAGGCATATTTCAATTAGTGACGGAGCCAGCTAATTATTTCCTGGGGTCAAATATCTAACAACCATCAATAACATGGATCAATGTGCAAAATTTGTACATTTTCAGAAATTTTATTCAAAATACAAGAGTAATTTGTTTTTAAATGAAAATCTACATGGGTCAGATGACCACCTTCGCAAAGCACTAGCCCCACCACTATTTTAATCATCATGCCAAAACAAACATATAGTTAATCAACATTGATCTATCAAGGCGATGTGACTCTCACAAATGTATCTTCACGTTGTTTTTATCTCTTTTCATAATTATTATTATAGTGATTGTGTCTAATCCCTTGATTCATGAATAATTAGATGATTCTTCATTCATTTGTGACCATGGACAGGACAAACACGTTATTGACTAAAAGACCGAGCTTACTGGATTCGATGCTGAAGATTTTGAAGGAGACGATATTGAAGGAGAAGATATTGAAGGTGAGGAAACTTTATCAGTTGCACAAGTGTAGGTAATCTCTGAAAAGATAGATTGAATTTCATTCAAATAAAATGGTCACTAATTTAAAGTTTATGCTCGCAGAAAGTATTGCATTTGTTAGTTTCTCTTGATATTGTTTTGGTAGGTCACGATTTTCACTTGCATTTAGAAGGTATGTTTGTTGAGTTGATTTCTGTTTTTCTTGTTTGGTAGTTTCTAAACCCCTTTTAATTGACAGCAACAGTCATCGACACCTCGCTTCTCTTCAGGTTTGAAAACTTGGACTATCCTCTCGATGAAGATACATGTGTTGTGGGGGTACTTCGAAGGCCTACTCTAGATGAATTGGTCAAAGTAAGTCACACCAAATCTTTTGTTCATTCATGTATTTGGCTTTCTCCTAATCGTCTATTTCTTGTCCATTTCTTGTCCATGGATGGTTGTGGACAATGCTTGGCACACGGGATGTGACCAAGCAGCCTATAATCTTTTCAAAATCTTACGTAGGTACTTAAAAACACTAACTTGGATAATGCTGAGAATCTCAGACTTCTAGGGCCCAATTGACTATGGGGCAGCAAGGCTGGATATGGAATTCCAAATTAGCTATGGGGCGGCAAGGCTGAATATGGAATTCCAAATTAGCTATTAAAACATGTATGCTTTTAACAAATCTAGTGATGATCATTTTCTTTTCATGTTTGCTTTATTGAATTTTAGTTGAATATATATACTATTACTCATATACTTGCAGATGATTGATATCTTAGGCTAAGGTTACTATAATATTTCTTGAGCAGTGTTGCTTTGGAGGGATGATAATCTTAGAGGACTATCAATATGTTCTAAGCAATACTGCTTAAAAAGAGATATCTCATGAATATATACACCAAAAAATATATTTAGTTTGAATATGTTCTAAGCAACACTGCTTAAAAAGTGGTAACTGAATTTTGAGACTTTGGAGATGTGATGATGTGTTCGTACAATCCTTAATAAATCTTAACATATTTCACTGTTGTCTCTCATACCTAGGTCAATATCTGTGCACATCATGTTTAGCAATCAGATGCTACAAAGAAAACCCAAAAAAAAAATCAAAATTAGTTTAGGGAAATTTGCTCAAATAGAAAAAAAAGTTAACTGTATAATTATCACTATATAATAACCAGACGAGAATGCGATTCCAAATCAAAAAAAATCACCTTATACCCTTAATTGGATTTCCAATGGTTCATCTTGCGTGGTCCAATATGGTTCTACCACATAATTATTTACTAAAAATTGATTGTTAAGTTTCTTATTGTAACAAAAAAATCTCGCAATTGTTTTACAGCTATGTAACATGCCTATATATCTCATCCCACACCATGAATTTAATATGTTAAACTTATAGTAAACTAAACTCAACTAGGGATGTTAATGTGGGTTATTTACCATGGATTTACCCAAACCCACAAATAATGGATTGAGTTTTTACCCTTCAGTCAATAAATGAATACGATATGTATGAATAGTTATGAAGTTTATGTTATTTGGGTAAACCCAACAGGTAATTGGGTACCCATAGACATAATTAAAAAGTAAATATTGATGTAGAACAAACTAGGTCATCGTCTTTAATTCAAGCTCATCATCTGTCTCTCTCTAAATTCTGATTTCTATACTTCTGCAGGAACTGATTTTTTAAGAAGTTGAAGCAGATCAATAGCAGAAAACCCATCACAATGATCTCATTACTATCTCTCTTTCTCTCTTGCTCAGTCTGTCTCTCTCTTTAACTCTGTGTCTATTGTTTGTGTTTATGGCAGAAGTGGTTTTACGTTTGTTGTTTGTTATGTCTATAGAATCAGTTATTATGTAACATATAGAATCATCACTAATGTTTGGATTAGTTATGAGCAATAATATTGTGGAATGATTATCATATAGAATCAGTTAACCTTTTTTTGGAAACAGTACATTACTTAGAGCACTTGACAAATTAAGTTGGAGAATATTCAACGTATTGGAATATTAAGTCGAGGGTTGGTTATGGAGGAGGAGAATACTCAACACCAAAGGTTGATGATTCAACGTTAAGGTTGATTATGAGCCATATTCTTCACATTATGAGGTAGTTGGTATTCACTTTTACGTATTCGATGTTTGTTGGATAATAATCTGTTATTTCTTCTATGTAAACTCTGCAAGGCTTGATGTACTTTGTTATCAATCGTCGTTTGTTAGCGAGTACTAGCTCATGATATCATTTTAGAGGATAGAGATCCAGAGTAGGGACACATAATCACCAGTTCATTTTGGACTTAAGATATGCAATGGGTACGATTCAAATCAGTTTATATCCATCTAAATTAGTCTTAATCTTTTAAATTAATCCATAAGTTAGTACAAATCTACTAATTTCGATATTCATCAAAATAAATTTGTAATTAAAAATTTAAATGTAATATATATAAATTAAATCAATAATTCGTTAACATCTTAGTCCTGAATAATCTTAGTTGCTAGTCCTCTCAAATCGCTTAGTTACCACCTACCGATTTCTTGAACATTTAGTAACATAGCAAACAAAAAATAAACATTTATATATACCACTATTAGAACTACTAAAATGACAATGTAGTTTCAAAAACTATTTTCTTTATATATCAGATAATTTGCAATCAAATAGACACGAATAAAACTAACAACTGTCCATTAGGACAAGTGCTTATAACATCAAGAACGTACGACGTGGGGCTTGCCACGTTTATCATCTAACTGGTTGATCATGTAAAGCGCGTTGCTCGTAACCCTCGCCACTTTCGTCATCCACTGCTTCACCTCCGACTTGACCTCACCGTCTATCCCGTGAAACCCATCGAGACACGTGTCGTCATCCGTCAACGCAGCACTCGTCCACGTCTGCGCGTTGCTCATCTGCCACCTGAACTCGTTCACCGAACCACCCGAGACGCGGAGATGCTTCAAAACGCCTAGCGTGCGGCTCAGCTCGTCCACCGAGTCTCCAATCATCTCAACGCAGTCCACAACCGCCGCTTTCTCCCGTTTCTTCCCCACGGTTTCTCGCACTTCCGCGAGTTTTTTCGCTGCAGCTTTAGCGTGGGAGAGGCTTATTTTAACAGCGGCTTGAGCTAGCTCACGACGGTTTGTGATGGTTGGACCAGAGTAAGTAGAGAGTGTACGAATGCATAGCGATGGATAGCTCGCGTGCATGCAGGAGGAATGTACAATATCTTCTCCAGCATTTTTAGGTCCATCTCCGTTGGTGGTGGTGACAATGACGGCTGCGAAAACGGTGGCGAGAAAGAGTTTCAGTTGAGGAGCCATTGTTTCTCTGTAGAGAGGAGATCAGCGTTGTTTCTGTATATGAAACATGAGAGTTGTAACTGGTTGGTATGAATTTAAAGTACGTAGGTCCTTGAAATATTAGAACATATTTAAGTTTATTACTTAATGGCCCTCATATATGTCTTTCATGTACGTGTTTACGTGTATTAGATAAGGGTAGCATGGTGAATACATCAGTTCTTGGTTATGGGGGAAATCTGAAGAAATAAATGCACCGCAAATTACAGAACAGATAGCAAGTCTAGCGACAAACGGAAGTATATGTCAAGTCCATTTCATATAAGCATGTGAATAAAAGATCGAAATTTGTGGAATTATTGGCTGAGAGGGGCCAATTATATTTAAAGAAATGTCAGAAGATTGGACCCACATTTCTTATGGCTTGACAAAAGAGGTTCCGGAGACAAAATCTTTATCAACCATTTATTTTGCTCGACTCCCGTTAGGACCGAGCATTTTATCCGTTAAATTTGATTCGATTCTTTATTCATTTCGATTCGATTCGAAAATTCTGGATATTCATAAACTTCTGAATCAAAGCAAATATTAAAAATCAATATCTGTTAAAGTCGAATTAAATTACAAATAGCAAAATTTTAGGAAGCGGATATCCAATCCGATCCAAAAATATATAAATACATATATATCTTATTTATATTAAAAAATTTAAATGTATAAAATTATTATCTTAGCATATGATTTAACCAATTTTATTCACATTATTACTTATATAAAAATATTACTTAAAAAGTAAATAAAAATTTATGAAAATTCTATTTTTTTCTTAAATTTTGTGTTATTATAGTTGTTAACTTAAAAAATACAAAATATTAATTTCGCCATTTCTTTTAATTTCTATTTTATTTATCACACAAAATATATTTTATAAAAAGAAATGTATCAAATTTTTAAGATTATTTGTATTAATCAAAACGGATGTGATATCCGTAAGTATTCGTAAATATCCGTACATATCTATTTATTTTCCGGATATCCGGTTTTCCAGATATCCGTATTTTTCCGAATCAAAGCAAATACCAAAATTAGATATCTGTAACATACGAAGCAAATCACAAATACCTTCAAAAACCTGGATATCCGATCCGTGTCCACCCCTAACTCTTGTAACATCTCAGGATAAATTCTATATTATGTAGAGTTTATAAACGGATGAAGTAGTTCAGATCATTTCAAAATCAAATATTTTCAAAATGAGTTTGACAACAAACATCTTCTTTAAACTATCGAGATTCAAGTTGCAATCAAATAACACCAAAGTATGCTAGAGTTTAATTTTTCTTGTTGGTTAAAGTTGCCTCTAATTCAAATGGTGTTTTCCTAGCAGCCCAGCGAAAAAGAAAGAAAGAAAGGACATATACCCAATTGAACAAGAATGACCTAGTTATCAGAAACGTCCCATTTCGTAAGTATTTTAGAGATAGGTCAATTTTTTTATCAACAACATGCATTCAATAATGAACTAGAGTTTAAGGGGAAATAGTGATGAGGTTCAGCTCAGCTAAATTTGATTTTTCCAAAGCATATGCTAAACAATTTGCAGAGCGAGGGATTAAACAAAAGGATAGATCCATTTATACTTCAAGATCATGTCAGAAAGCATATATATCTTTGACTTTAATCATGGTATTAACTAGCAGCATGTTTGATATTGTACGCCATGATGAGTTCCATATATGTTTATGGATGTTTTATATACATTGATCTTAACATATGACATCAATTTGCATTCTTAATTTATGTTATTAGTCTGATAACAATGTAGTAAGTCTATTTTATAAGTTGTAAGTTTGATGTCAAAAAGAGAGTTGTAAGTTTATGAAATCGTTTATCTTCTATGCATTCATTAGTACTTCAACTAAAAGTGAAAATTGCGCATACTAAAATACCAACACGAACAAATCCATGCGTTCAATCAAGTTCTGAATGGACAAATATATGGACGTAGTCAGGTTTTGTGGGTTTAATAACAAGCATAAGTGTAAATCAATGTTCGAGTAACAATATTTATAGTATTGATTTTCTTGATTTCTTCTCTAATTCAAGTTTTTCTGGTCTTGTGGGGGGAAATTATATACAGTTTATAATCATAATTGACCAAAAATACACTTTAAACCAAACAAGGTTTGAAGGATTTTTGTTTTCCAAATTAGGAATATCCTCTACCAAGTTTTCAAAGCCATGCCAACGTTTTCGGATGCCATAGACATAAGGAAAATTAAAGAATTAAGTTAGAACAAATTAATTAAAAAATACATTTAGAACAAGAAATAATATCGTTATATAGAAATTAAATAACTAAGCTAGCCAAAAAAATTATAAAGTTTAATACATTTGCACTTGGTCTGTACAAAATTAGTGCAAATTTTCAAAATTAAATTACCTTTTCGGATTCAGATATTGAGTAAAATGTCCACCTATACCAACTAGCATATTTGATTTGTATTTTTGTCAGATGTCGAGGAGTGGTTTTGAAGTAAGCAATGTGGTGGAGAAATATTTTCACAAGATCGAGTATATTACCCAAACACGTCCCAAACTCAAAATTACAGGAAAATAGTTCGAAAAAGAAATAAGTAGACAAAATGGACTACCGGATTTGATCATACACTTTGTTGTACAAAGAGGTGATTTATAGTGTCACCAAACACGTTTATCTGAAAATGCTTCATCATCACAAGAAGATCTTGAAGATGCGATTGATGTGTGACCAGCCGTGTCGACCACAAATTCATGGACATTGCGGGTGTTAACAAATCAGTCTGATCATACTAATTGGTCAAATCTGGCTAGGTATCTAGTGATTACTACACTATAATATCAGCTGAAGTGTTAAGTAGTCATTTCCAGCTCGAAGGTTACCAAGCCTTTGGCAGAGAGTATGTTCGTAGGGAAACAAGAGATTGGGAGTATGGATTGTGGAACTATTGGTCGACAAGTCATCAGAGGCCAATTATATTTAAAGAGGTTTCAGAAGATTGGACCCACATTTGTTATGAGTTGAAAAAGAGGTTTGAGAGACAAAATCTTTATTTGCCATTTGTTTTGCTCGACTCTTGTAACATCTGAGGATAAATTATATAATACGTACAATTTTTAAACGAATGAAGTAGTTCAGATCATTTCAAAAGCAAACATTTTCAAAATGAGTTTGATACAATGACAACAAACATCTTCTCTTAATTATCGAGATTCTAAAGTTTAATTTTTCTTGTTAGCTAAAGTTGCCTCTAATAATTGAAATGGTGTTTTCCTAGCAGCCCACCAAAAAAAGAAAGAAAGAAAGAAAGAAAGAAGAGATACCCAATTGAACAAGAATGACCTAGTTATCAGCAAATGTCCCATTTCGTATGTGTTTTAGAGATAGGTCCATTTTTTTTATCAACAACATGCATTCATTAATGAACTAGAGTTTAAGGGGAAACAGTGATGAGGTTCAGCTCATCTAAATTTAATTCTAACAAAGCATATGCTAAGCAGTTTGCAAAGCGAGGGATACAACAAAAGGATAGATCCATTTATATTTCAAGATCATGTCAGAAAGTATATATATCTTTAATCAAGGTCTTAATTAGCAGCATGTTTGATATTGTGCGCCATGATAAGTCCCATATATGTTTATGGATGTTTTATCCCACAACATATATTGATCTAAACATATGACATCAATTTGCATTCTTAATTTGTGTTATTAGTCTGATGACAATGTAGTAAGTCTATTTTATAAGTTGTAAATTTGATGTCAAAAAGAGATTTGTAAGTTTATGAAATTGTATATCTTCTATGTAATGGGAAGTAAGTTGTATTCATCAGTACTTCAACTAAAAGTGAAAACTAAGCATACTATAATACCAGCACAAACAAATTCATGCATGCAATCAAGTTCTGAATGGGACAAGTATATGCGTGTAGCCAGGTTTTGGTGGGCTTAATAACAAGAAATTAATGTTCGAGTAACAAAACTTAATGTTGATTTTCTTGATTTCTTCTCTAATTCAAGCTTTCCTGGTCTTGTGGCAGAAAATTATATACAATTTATAATCATAACTCGACCAAAAAATACACTTTAAACTAAACAAGGTTTGAAGGATTTTATTTTCCCAAATTAGGAATATCCTCTAGCTTAGACACCTGCCACTGTTACAGGATCCGTTTGTCATCCCATAACCTTACGACACTTCCGTTAAACACCGTCAAGTCCACGTAACGGTACCACTCGTCATCACCATTTCTCATCTTCACCACTCTTTCCCATCTCTCCCACCACTCTCCGCTATTACCAAACTCACCTCCGTAGTTAACGGCCGTTAACTCTCCCTCTCCCTCTCCATCAACACACCTCCCCTCGTCAACGTCGACCTCGTAGTACATCGTCAGCTTCCCTTTCGCCACTCCGTCTTCGCACATCAACGGCTCCCAAATCACCGGATGCGCTGCCGTTTTCTCCACCGGACAAGCCATTTCTTGCGGTTCTTGATGATCGGATTCTTGCTCATCTTTCGAGGTGGTTAGCTCCTCCAACAAGATACATCCATGACCACTTTTGTCTCCAGTGGTAGTGGTGATTCTGATCCTCCAGAAGCTGAGAGCGGCCGTCACGACGGCGAGCCATGTCCAGACGTTGTTGACGACGGCGAGAACACCGAAGCTAGCGTATTGGAAAGCCAACGCCTCTAGTGGAGAATCCAAAGTTGCCATGTTTTCTCTCCCTTTTCTTGATTATTATTATTATTGCCTTTTGTAATAAGCAAAGAGGTGGGTAGGTTTCAGTGGCTTATATAAAGGAGAGATGAGATTTGGACCGTGTGATGTGTCGTGAGGAAAGGTAAGACGTTGGATGTTGTCAAGTGGAAGTGTGAATCTTTCGTAGATGCCGAGTATCAAGAAGGAAGATGCTTTTGTCTTGAAGGAAGATGCGCACAGCCATATACTTATTCTACAATCGTTTGGTTGGTCCCCAGAGATTTTAATATTATATAAACAACATATAACAAATGGTTGAGTTTGGACCTCAAGAAAATACAACAACATACATATTTTCAAGATATAAAATCTATATCTGTTTAGAGTACTACGAGGCTTTCTGTTTCTGCTTACGCTTGTGTGTGCATGTCCAACGCATGCAATAATATACTTGGTGGAGGGATGTTTGCCCATCACCGTTTATATATACTAGTATTTATAAGAAATATTATCAATCAATCATTTTCTAGTTTTTATCTAATTTAAAAATCAGAATAAGACCTAATTTTTAATGCAGGAAAAAATCTTCAATTTGAACTCTAGTTTAAAATATTTCAACTAAATAGAAGATACGCAAGTTCAAACCGGATGAATACACCGTGCTAATATGTCTCAGATGATCCACGTCTTAGGATATGCGTTGTTGATCACATTAAACTATCCATATGAATTAAAATCAAATTTATTAAACTGAAACATACATTGACGTGTTTTCAATCCCAAGTTAAACTTATCATATGCATACACACATTAAAATATACATATACTTCTACGAAAAGATATCATCCTTTAACCGGTTCGATCTAACCCACAATCCAACAAATCGATCCAGGGGGTCTTATATATTTTAGATTCAGTTCCAATAAATTTTAAAATGCCTAACTCAAAAACTAAGACAGTTAAGAATAAAAACACAGCATATGTGAGAAGATATTAGAAAATCCATCAATAACACGCCGCTCTCAGCTTCTAAAAAGAAAATTGTTTGTCAAATATATACCACTAGTAGAAACCATGACCATCTTAATTTGTCTCCGGTGGTAGTGGTGATTCTGATCCTCCAGAAGCTGAGAGCGGCTGTCACGACGGCTCTCTTTGTCTGCTTACAATGTTGTTTTCATCTAATTAGAAAATACAATGATGTTGTTTTCATCTATTTAGACTTTAGAGTACTAGGCGGCTCTCTTTGTCTGCTTACGATTGTGTGCATGACCTACGCATGCAATAATACTCGGTGGAGGGATGTTCGCCCATCACCATATTTATATAATTCTATTTCTTAGATATTATCAATCAGTCACTCATTCTAGATTAATGTAGGAAAATAGTGAATTGGAACTCTATTTTTAAATTAAAGTTATATTATACTAACCCCTTAATTGGCAAATGGGAACTCTAGTATTATATGGAACTCGTCTAATTTTTAATATATCTACTAAATATTAATATGTGAATTAATCCATATCCCTATATGATTTCTCTCAATCTTCATATTACTCTGTGATTTATCAATAAGTGTAAAACAATGGCAAACACACACAAATTGTTTTGTTGAATGTGTTTTTTACCGTGACCACTGGTGAAATCTAAGAGAAATGCATACACATGCTCTGTTTTCATTCTGTGAAATACCCTCTGGTTTCTCAGGTTAAGCTGAACCCATTTAAAGAACAAGATACTATTTACGAACGTTAACTCGATCATTGACCATTAGATATATATTATCTGTTTAGTCCATTTGCCATAAAATGATTTTTTACAGCCAAAACAATATGTAAAGAAAACAATCTTTAAAAACGATATTTATTCAAGTAAAAAATTATACTAAAATATACATTGACGTGCTTTCAACCCTAAACTAAATTTATCACATTACATTGATAAAAAAAATTGTACATATACTCTTACGCAAGAGATCACCGATTCGATCTAACACACAAGCTTATCGTTTTAAGGTTCAGTTCCAATAAAATTTAAAATGCCTACTTTAAAAAATCAAGAATCAGATATTCAAGAACCGAAACACTGCATATGTGATAAGATATTAGAAAATCAATCAGTAATACACCGAAAAATATTGTTGGTTATATATATATATATAGAAACCATGTTCTTTTTCTAGTAATAGTATGACAATATATTCTGAATCATCTTATTATACTACCAGATCTGTGATACTAGAAAACATGATCACATAACGTTAGCTAAATGTATCACATGCTGTCCATAAAAGACAAGTCATAAACTCAGTACTTTTTTTTTATAGGGCACGGAAATGACATGTAAATTCGTTATTAACAAGGTGATAACGTAAACAATCTAACTTTCGGCGTAGAGAACGTGCGGTAACAGATGAACCTGAAAAGGCCCGAGAGTGACGGGAAAGCCAAGAAAAACTTTTGTGCGGTGAAGAGAATCAGTGAAATGAAAAAAACTATAAATCCAAAAAACACCAATCACCAGTTTCTGATCTCCCATAATTCGCTTCTCTATTCGTTTTGCCTCCACCAAAATTTTTAGAAACTATAAATTTTACACTTTTGTTCATTTTTGTTTTTAGTTTCAATACTTGAAAACATCAACGTTTGAGCTTCCCAGCCTTCGAACAGAAAAAACCTAAATAAAGAACAAAGCGACAAAAGAAAATAAAAGAAACACATCTTTGGGGTCTCTCTTTTTTTCCTTTGTGCATGGCGTTCCACATCGAGTCCATTGCTAAGAGTGATTCAATACGTTTTCATCTCCAGGTAATTTATATAATGTACATAACACATATGTAACATACTGAGATGGTTTTGATTTCTCATCTGAATTATTTATATTTTCGAAGAAATTTGGATTTGATAGATCCTGATCCAATCTTTTTTTTTTCTTTCTTTTTTGCCATGAGCTACGTACGTGCATTATATAGGTGGATCTGCTGAGTTTGCAGGAACTTTATAAAAACTTAGGATTATATTCTTGAGATCGATCTAAGCTGGAACTGTATAAAGTTTGATTCTCTAGTTTGTGAATTGGATTACTTTCGAAGGACTTATTGTTCGCAATTAGGTCTCAGGCAGAATTAGTAATCATTTTATTCCTTTATTTTGATACAAATTTAATGATATTGTAAATGCAGCTACAAGGGATAAAGATCTTATGATACATTTGATCTGCCACTGAAGAAAATTTTCAAGTCATCTTACAAGACAGGGCAGATGGATGAAAACAATGCGGCAAAGTTAACCGGAATAAGACAAGTCGTGAGGCTTAAGGAGATTTTGCAAAAATGGCAAACCGTAACGATAGGGTCCAAGTCAGATGTTCCACCATTAGCAGCTAGTAACCAAGCGGCGGCAATGATCTCACCAGCGATCAACAAGAGGCTACTAGCTGTCAAGAACTATGACTCTGATGAGGAAAACTGCCAAAGCCCTGAGCCTCCGGTTGATGTTCCCAGAGGGTATCTTGCGGTTTATGTTGGACCCGAGCTAAGGAGGTTTATCATACCAACAAGCTATCTTGGCCACTCTTTGTTCAAGGTGTTGCTTGAAAAGGCAGAGGAAGAGTATGGGTTTGATCAGAGCGGTACCCTTACCATCCCTTGCGAGGTCGAGACTTTCAAGTTCTTGGTTAAATGCATGGAGAATAATCCTAAAGATCATCACACTGACGATGGTTCTGGTAAGCCAAAGACTTGTCTCCTTTTATCTAGAGATAATACAATGAATAATTTAGTCAATGAATAATCCACGATCTAGCCCGTATGGGTTTAGAATGGGCCGGCCCGAGCATTTAGGACTACTAAAAATGTTTCTTCTTATTTAATGAACCCCATCAATACATAATATTGTTTGATGAGAAATCAAGCAAGAGATTAGTTATTTGGGACATTGATATGATGATTGTCGAGAAACTGAAGTTGCCAAATGCCTAACACTAATGGGTTTTGTGTTATCCTTTGCAGCTGGGGATGTTGTAGCAGCAATGGAAGAATAAATACAAATCAAGTGATAAAAACTGTTTAAAACATTTATTTTGTTAGTATGATTAATATTGTTATCCTTTGCTTTTTTTTTAATCCTATATTGATGGAAATTGTAGGGATGATTGATTACTTTGGGGTGTAACTTCTTGATTAGAGTTAAAATATTGTAACCGTGATTGATATTGTTCGCACCACAAGTCTTTATGTGTATGAGTGTATCCAATCATTGACATTGCAATAAGTTTATAAAAAAACATGTTTGTATTACAAATTGCAAGACAATGTTTACAATATTGTAATATTTATTTTATTGGTTGTTGTATCATTCAAAACAAAAGATAGATTTTAACAAAAGTATACAAAGTATAGAATATACAAACATAAATCATTAATTACATATATTTGGCACCTAATTTAACGTAGGAGGAGTTAGCAAGAGTAGAACTCAACGAGTTCGTGGACCGACTCCAAGCCTGACTCGTTAGCGTCAGCGTTCTCAAGCATCCAAAGCAAATGCTCGAACAAGACAACCTCACACGACACGGCGATAGAACCGTCCTCGCCGCCGCATGCACCATCAACCGCCGCTAGCTGCTGGAAGAGAGGATGGCTCACGACGTCGGAGCTCACGTGGTACAGACGCCGTGTACTGCCGACGTAGACGGTGTGGCGTTCTTCTGAGGGCAATGCACTCAAAGCGGAGGATCGAGCGTGATTGGCCGGAGCTTGTGGCTGGTTTGGTTTGGTGTTGAAAGAGTTTAGCTTCTTCAAAACTGATTTGAGCTTCATCAGTTTGTTACCTCCTTTCGCCATTTTAAATTATCTTTAGTCGGAGATTTATTCGTCGGAGGTGAGTTTCCGGTGAAAGGGATAGAGAAGAAGAGAGATGTTGATGTCCAAGAAAGAATGGAGAATGGGTTCTTTATATTAAGTTGACAAGGGTAGGTTCATAATTATTTCATTTATTTTCGTAATAAATATATATATACACGCTACATACAGTATTTACAAAAAGAAAATTATGTTTTTAACGAACATGCATATTATATACACTCATATCACTGCAAAAGTCTTTTGTCACCACAGCAAATCAACCATATTCATCATTGCTGAATGATGATTTAATCTAGATCAAAATTTGCGAACGTTGTAACTAAAGTTGTGGTCAATGAGACGTTTCAATGTGCAGATTTGCATAGATTTGTTAATTGTTTAATTTTCAAAATTTTAGACGGATCTCCATCGTATTTATATCTCCACGAATTACCAATTTGATAGTCACCAAATTGCATATATTTAATTTAGAGAGTTCCCATTTGGTTATATTGTATTTTTCATGTAAATACTGTGAATCCACGCCAAAATAGTGTCCGTGAGCAATATAAATAAGAACTATAAAGTATATATTCACTTTTATCAAAAACAAAACTACATATTCACTTTATTATATAATAGGTTAAGTTAACAACTAAAGGTGATGGTTCATGAACTTTAAAAGTGGCTTCTCGATTTTTTATTTGTTAATGTTAGGTATGTAATTGGCTAACTAGTATACCATATATCTACACACTATTTTCTTTAGAATTATCATCCATTTTCTCACACATAACATGTTACAAAAACATATATCAAATTTATTTTTGTCATTTTGTTGTGGTTAGACTAGACTTCGACATTATTCTTCGAAATCTTATTCTTCTGTGCATTTTATTTATTATCTATTTGTATTGGCGACTACTGTTACAGCATGTGAGTTTCCGAAGATTTGTCTTCTTTTTCTAACTTAAAAAATTATCCTGATAGGCCGACATTAAGAGCATCAAATGTCTTTTAAAACATGTAATATTAAATATCATTATTTAATCACACCTCCTACTGGTTTGTCAACTTATAGATTAATAAAAATATTTTCCAATCTTCTTATTAATTAACTTGAGATAATATTAACTAGAAGAGCGAGAGAAATAGATTAGTGTACGAGTCCAAATAGAAATGAAACAAAGAAAAAAAAGATACGAGTAACGACCACTCAAAGAATATTAATTTGTTAAAGATGACAAAAATAAATTGTTAGAGAAAATTTCAACTTCTTATTTTCAGCGGGCTCTTCACATGCCAAAACGTCAAGTTGTAGACAAACCATTTAACTTACTGATGCTACTCATTTCTTGTTATCACCATTTTGCTAACCAAGGTCCCGAAAGGCTATACGATTTGATAATAGTGTGATTACCATAGTTGTATTTTGCCATACAAATTTAAATGATAAAACAATTTTGCAAAACAATACAGTTTTCATCAATTGTTAATACAAGAGTATTTGTCTTCAACTTGTATATTCCCCAAAATCGCACTTCAAAACATATACATAACCCCTAAATCTTTTCTTTACTTTGATGATAGGCTTTAGTTCTTAGTTACTTTCAGAAGTGCTCTAACAAAAGAGGAGTGCACACACATGTGTGTTCACCACTTTTAAGTAGTACATGGCCTCTGGATAATAAAACCAAACAAATTGTTTTGAGGAAACATTTTAAAACAAAACCTAAAGTATTATAAATGTTTAATAAACCATTTTTATTCCCCTCTACACTATGTTGGTGAGCGAAAGACCCTTTTGGATCCTTTGATGTCTTTATTCAAAATATTATATCATTGAAAAAAATATTGTCGGAAAACCAAAAATCTCCCTGTATTATTATCCCTTTTTCTTCCAAATTATTATTCTCAAATAAGAATCTTTTAACACCATATTATATAACTCTAATATATGTTTCAATCAATGTAATGATATGGGACTATTCATAACTTAAGAATAATTCTGACACAAGCAGGATTATACAATGATAATTCGAAGTTGTAATCATAGCAAGAAAAAAATATCATTCAATCTCTACCAACCTAGATTATTTGATAGTGTTGCTTTCACTCATATTATGTAATATCGACATGTAAATCCTGCTTTGAGATTACAAAGATTGTTGCAATACACATGTGAGACATAGACCATCGTCAACCATACCAAACAAGAAAAGACATGTGAATCAAGTTGGTGTGTATTGACTCATATGTCCCTCTCCACTTGCAAAATATTATTGGCACTCTTATTACAATACTTGCAAGTATTGTCACTGATTCTGTTAGCAATTTGGGACAAGAGCTTTAGCATCTGTAGATGAAATGAAGTTGACTGTATGTACCTCTCTACGGGTTGCAGTGAACGTGAATGAATCATGTTATGTGTTTGGGATATGTATTTTTCTCTAACAGTCGTACTAACACATTTTAATATAGATCAAAACATAGGACATGTATACTTTTTTTAAAAAGAAATATATAATCTTTTGTTTCACATTTTAATATAGATCAAAATATTAATCTCTGTTGAATAAAGGGGGTTTCTATGGAGATAGCCCATGTCTCTATGATGTTGTAATATGTGGAATATTGAGTAAAAAATGCAAGACAACATTTCAAGATAGAAAAATCGAAATTTCATTCCCTCAACAATCAGAATACAACGCATTGCCTGAGAGAGGCCAAGGATAAAGAAAAAACAAAAGGATTGAAAATAACAAAGAAGCAGAGGAACACAACAAGTGCTCCTAAATCCAAATGATAGTTAAGAATCAAAAGAGATTTTTTTGTTATTCTTCACACACTGCAACCTCTTTCTTCAAGCTCTTTAATGGTTTCCACATCTTCTTCATTCCTCCTCAGCAAGAGGAACAGCCTTAGCCTACAAGAGACACAACACATAAACCGCATTAGAGACAAACATAAGTGTCTAAGAAGGCCCATAAGTATTGAGATACTGCAGCATACCAGTGGGCGATACTTCAATGCATAGAACATCTCAAGGTAACGACGGCTCTCAAGACGGTCAAGGTTCGACACATGCTTCCAGAATCCATACACACCAGTCAATGTCAGCAGCCTCTGTGAGTATATCTGCCACGTGTACCTAAAGAAAATCATAATAAGAATCAAATGAACTAGTAACAGAACAGGAAGGCATGAGTTCTTTTTTTTCTTCTTACTTCTCCTCAATCCTCTGAAGCCCTCCCTTTGAGATCTCATCCCAGTGAGATGGATCTTCCTTACACTTAGTGAAGAAGTCAGCAAGAGTCTCAGCAGCCTTATCACCATGGTAAGGGTCGATGTGGAAGCCTGATTTGCCGTGCACAATGATCTCAGCTGGACCACCTTTACAAGTGGCGAAAGTTGGTAACCCACAGGTCATGGCCTCCACAACAGTTAGTCCAAAGGCTTCATACAACGCTGGCTGCACAAAGGCTCCCTTGGTGTCACAGATGTAACGGTAAAGCTCACCGTTCCTAACCCTGTTCATCTGTGAAGAGATCCACCTGAACTGACCGTTCAGCTTGTATTCATCAATGAGGTCATACATTTTCTTCATCTCAGCCTTCTCTTCGTTGTCTTTGGACTCTTTCCTCCTGTCTCCTCCAACAACCACCAAGTTAACAAGCTCACGAAGGCGTTTGTTCTTCCCGTACCACTCAACAAGACCTGATAAGTTCTTGACACGGTCTAGTCTAGCCATCGTGAAGAGAATGGGCTTCTTCTTGTCCTTGAGCACACATCTGTTTCGAAAGAAAGATTAGATCTACAAATAAAACATTTACATGAAAGAGTGTTCAAAAGCTTACAAATGCTCTTGGTTTTCAACATCGCTGTAGAGTAGCTCCTCGATCTCAGGGTTGAACTTAGTCAATCTACGCTTCTCCTCTGTGTAAGGGAAGTAGATGCTCATATCAGCACCAGGGGAGACAATGTTGAATTTAGGATCAAACACATCGATTCCGTGAACAACACGGTACAGTCCTGGAAGAGTGAAGGATGTGTGGCTCTCATATTGCCCAACAGTGTCCTTACTGCAGAAAATGAGTAAACAAAGAGCCATTCTTATACTGAAACAAGCACTTCTCTTAAAACTATTTGATCTTCACTGTATTCGATCTCTTTACCTTCCAGCAATTTCTTGGAGAGTACTAGTGATGATGAAATCAGTGTGGTTCATTGCAAATAAATCTGCAGTGAACTGGCATGAGAAATGGTACTTATCGTCAAGCTTCTTCCAGTAGATATCAGAATCCGGGTACTTTGTCTTCTCCAGAGCGTGAGCAATGGTGCACTGTGAGAGAGAGTTAACACAGCATTAGCTTGAAGCTATCGAATAGACATTAAACATTTAAACTGAAGGAGGTGTCTCACTTGAGTGACACCAAGTTTGTGTGCTAATAAAGAGGCAACGAGGTTTCCATCACTGTAGTTCCCAATGATAAGGTCAGGCTTCCCCTTCAACTCTTTGGCAAGCTGAACGGCAGCATCCTCGGTGTAAGTCTCAAGATATGGCCAGACTTCAAATCTTGAGATCCATTTGCGAACTATACCCTTCTCTGTTCTGAAAGGCACACGGAGAATATCACAGTACTCAGATCCATCAACTCTCTCAAGACGCTCACCACATGTGGTTCCTACCGCATCAGGGAGCAGTCTAGTGAGCTGCAACAGAAGCAAAACACACAAAGTGAGATTCAGACATCCACAAACATGGTCAGACATCCACAAGAAACATGGCTAAAGCAGAATAGCTTACGATGAGAATTCTAGGAGTAAAGTTGAGTCCTTGTTGCTTAATACGTTGGAGCATCTCTGTCTCCAAGGCACGGACTTGATCCAGAATGTAAACAACCTGCAACATCACAAGACTTTTGAGCTCATAGATGAAAAGACAGAACAAGAAGTAACCAAGAATGGGTCCTGACCTGACCACCAGTGTCAGGGTAACCAAGAACATTGTCCTGAGCAAAGTAACCATGTGGAGAGAGGATCACAACGTTGAACACCATTGGGATTCTTCCAAGAAAGGTCTCAAGCGTGCAAGGGTCAGGGGCCTCAAGAAGGTCCAAAAGAAGCCGGATCATGTCAAGGACACGCTCAGCATTGTTTCCCCATCCCCTCTCAAGACCAATCTCCTCAAACTTGGCCTCAAAGTCTTCATAAGGTGTTTCCGGTGAAAGCTCGGCCAGATACTCCTCTGCTTTCCTCAAGATGTGTTGTAGAGTGCTGAGGTTTTGAATTTTCTCGTTCAACATCAGAGTCTACAAGACAAAAAAAAAATCATTCAAACAAGATTCTAAGTTTAGAGAAAATATTCTCAGAGATATGATCAGTTTACCTTTCCCTGGTGGCTGTGTAGTTGAAGGAACTTAAGCAAAGGAAGCAAACTGTCCTTTTCATGGAAGAGCTTAGCTGAGAGGTGACGGTTAAGGAACTCAACACCATCTCCAATGTACTTGGGGAGTGTTGGACGAGGGACAGAAGCATTGAATGGCTCAAAATCAAGCTCAAGTGTGAAATCACCATTCTTACTGCGGTTCAAAAGTGATATCGTGAAGTGTAAAAAAACAAAAACAGAACAGAAAGTAGAAAATTGGTTTTACACATACACTCCATCAACGAGTTCTTCCTTGAAATGGAGAAACTCAGCAGGTTGAAGCTCCTCAACAACAAGAGCATGGAGATTAACTCTTAAGTACTCCCAGACACCAGGCCTTGGCCTCACAGCAAGAGCTACCCATGGTGGCAACACTATTGCTTCCTGTTTTTTTTACCAATTTTGAAAACCAATACAAAAAGATCAAAACCTTTCACCAAAAGATTAAACTTTTTAACCAAAATCAAAACTTTCACTATCAAAAAGACTAAAACTCTCACTAGCATAAAGATCAAAACTTTTTACCAAAAGATTAAAACTTTTTACCAAAAGATTAAAACTTTTTACCAAAAGATTAAAACTTTTTACCAAAATATCAAAACTTCACTACCAAAAAGATCAAAACTTTCACTACTAAAACGACCAAAACTCTCACTACCAAACAGATCAACACTTCGAGTAGTAACCCATTTGAGTGTGTGTAATGGAAATGTAAGTACCTGAGTGGTTTTGAGAAGGTCGAAGAAAGCACCACCTTCAATCTTCTTCTGGGTTTCTTCAGGCAAAGCCTCGAATTCAGCAATGATCTGGTTTTGTTGCAATATGCCTTTACCTTTCGCTTCAACCCTACAAATATCATACCACGTGAAGAAAGTGTGATCAATCACACTTTATTTTTCTTCTTAGCCATTTACAAAAAAAAAGGTGATTACTTTATTTTTTACCTGGAAAGCAAGGCAAGGACTTCGTTTCTCTGAACAACGAGCGTTTCGTTCAAACGCTCACGTTGGCTGTGGACGCGCGTTATCACACCGTTCACCATTGATCCTTTAACAGAGACAACAGAAAGTGGTTTGGAAACTGCAGAGAGAGAAAAGAACAGAAAATAGACACAGTGAATGAATATAAGATGATGAGAAATGAGATGAAAGTCTTGTGTTGCCCACATTCACATTATATACACAGAAAACTATGAGTTAAATACATTATTATAACAAAGAAGGTCAAGAATTTTGATCAAATACTTGACTTTTTCTAACCTTTTTTAACCTTGATGTAACAAAGGTATTACGAAAGAACCATAGAGGTTATTAAATTGATACAAATGATATTTTTATCAAACTAGACTTGGACGTGGACAAACTGAAAATGGTATTCTATGAATAATCTTATCCAACAATTTTATTAGTTTTGTTAAACATCACTCTCCACCATCCGTTTAAAAGCAATGGTGTTTAGGCATCCTCATAGTTCCATAGATATCTTTGTCACATTTAAATCCAAGTGCGACCTTATAAAAGTGGATGCAAAAATATAATATAAAAACAAAAAGTATTTCATATTGCTTTAAAAGTGGAAGCAAATATCTATGACATACAATACATTAAAAGAAAATAAGACTCTAACTAGAAATATGAAAATAAGATTATTGGCCAAGCTGAAGAATAAGCTATACGTTTTATCTAGAACAGTACAATACTCTATAGTGGATTCCATATTTGGGTATAGTTTTTTTATGAGAAAATGATTCTGCAAGCAAAAGAATTTTCCGAAAATGTTAAATCAAATTAAAGAAAAATGATAGTTATTTTTCTTTGGAAAACAGCTGGAAAATTCTTTGGAAAAAAAATTCCTCTTTAAAAAAAAGCGAGAAAATAGAATACATGCACGACTGATTCTCTAGAATATAAAGACGTTTGCTGTTTTTCTTCTAACCAGAGATTTTTCAGGCAAGAATTTTCTTTGGCAAAAGAACAATCATTTTTCTGTCTTTTAAGAATAATGAACTAAAAAATTCTTGTCTCGCTAGCTAGCATTATAATCTATAAAATGTTAATATGATAACGTAAAACAAAACCAAAAAGCTGAGAAGAACAGAACCTTGGAGTAGAGATAGAAGTGGTTTCAGTGAATTGTGTTGGTTTGTTTCAGTAGATTTTCATATTTATAGAGGCGCATTATTAGAAATCGATGCAATTTTTGGTAAGTTATATCAAAAAGAAAAATATGGATAACTACTTTTCTCTGTTTCCTTTTACGTTTCTTTTCTTGGGCTCCAAACCGAGAAAACGAGAGAAGAGACAAACATAAGTGAAATCACTGAAACCACTTCTTTTTTTTTTTTTTTGATCAAACACTGAAACCACTGAAACCACTTCTATGGATTTGAAAGTCCAAAGAAAAAAGCATTTTAAAGAAAGTGATAGTTTTGGACGTGTTTATATTTTCCATAAAGAATTAATAAGATGTATATATGAACAATTAATTGCCGATCTGATCTTCGGATTAAGAAGGCAGAGTTAAATTTGATCTAAATGATCTCTCTATCCAATACTTGGCCAACAAGAACGTTTATTAATGAAAAAAATGCTTTTGACCAAACCAAATGGAAAATAATCAGACCATTTAGATCAGATCAATTAATTTCAATTTTCCAAAACTTTTTTACCAAGATTTCTTTAGGAAAACAATTAATTTTAGATATGCTCAAACTTTTTTTTTTGTTTTTTTACTTCAGTCAATTGATCATATTTATAACCAAGGAATTGGACTATTGCCGTTTGAAAGATAATTCTAAGACGGGGTGAATCCACAATTTAATTTTCGTTGGTCACTCGGACTGTCTTAAATAATAAAAACACGTAACTACTGTGGTTCTTGTGGAATTAGTCGGTTGATTTCGGTCATTGGATCTCCACAATTATAAAAAAAAATTATTGATCCTATTTACTTTAAATTTAGTATAATTCTATTAACAATCTTTATTAAAATGTATATATATATATTGATGTAGAAATAGATCACTATACATATTTATAATGCACTAGTAAAAGAAACTCACCATCTAGGCTATGACACAAATAAAGTTAAGTTGATCCTTGGACGCATTAACACAAAGACGTCGGTCACAGAAATCCAAAAATTAAAACATCGTTCGTTCTGCAATTTCAAATGCAACTTGACCAGAAGAAAAAAAAAAAAAAAAAAAAAACTTGACCAGAAGATAGCATTCGTCGTTTTGCACAAATGAATGATGCCTGAAAATATTCAGCAGGTCTTACGAAACCACGCTGGACTGATATGTATTAGGCGTACAAAGACTTTTGGTCCTAACAATTGTAAGTGTGCTCTTTTGTTATTTCACATGTTAATATTGACCAAAGTACATGTACCTAATACATATTAGGACGTGCTAATAAACATTCAATGAGAAGTAATATTTACCTTGTCGATGAATAATCACAAGAAATATTGATGAAAAAAAAAAAAACTTATGATCTAAGTTTGAAACTTACATGATGAATGAGACATTAGGTAACAGAAAGATTTCCTAACTTATTTACTATTCACATTATTTATCAGATTTTTACGTTAGCATGTGTTGTTAAAAATGACTCATGTAGTGCTTATAGATATATTAAGAATATAACTACCACCTACTGTTATATGAACTTTATTTGGTGAAAAAATATTCAGCTATATTGTTTATACTGCCCCATCATTTAACTATTATACTCACTAGTCTACAGAATCCACGTGACATTACAATCCATTTCCTTGATCATTTTCATCATCACCATCCCTACCATCCAGTTACAGTTGACGGTTTGATATAGTTTTGTGAAATGTGCAAAAAAAAAAACGTGCAAATGGTTTTCAATATAAAACCGTTAATGGTTTGACATCCATTTGCTACAATTTGTTTTGTTGGGTCGAAACCATTGGCTGATTTTTTTGGGTCAACCATTGGCTAAGTTATTATTGGTTTTAAATTGGAAATGTTTTGTTCTGATGGAAGCATTTTAATAAATTAGAAAATTGTAGATGGTTTTGTGGTCTATATTATATGTTTACTTCATGTATCAACTACCAGTCTACCACCCATGTGTCGAGAAAGACGAGAGCAACACGCGGAGTGAGGGTATTCGCGAACCTGTGAGCTACACCAACAAAACAGGAGATGGAGTCTGGATAAGGCCAACGTTGATTACTTGATTGTGATGTTGCTTCCACCGACTTCCGGTTTTAAAAATAATAGTATATTTGCATTACCATTTGTAATAAGATTGCAGCATTACCATTGTTTCTAATATAAATTAATAATGTTAAAATTACACCAAAATTTTGTTTTTATTAATTTTTAGAGATATTAATTTATCGATACACTAATCAAACCAAAACTCAATTTAAAACTATAAAATTATATTATTTTATAGAGATATTTAATATATATTAATTTATCGAATATTAATTTATAGAGATTCTATTATAGTTTGCTTTTTTCAAAATAACTTTTTTAATAATAAAATTGTTCTAATATGAAGTGAAATAGATAGCTAATTCTTCTTTTAAATATAGAGGAAAATATAGTAATCACTATTTTAAACAAGAAAATAGTATTAGGTTGAAGTAAAAATAACGTATAGGAAAACATATTTTTATTCAATATTTGATTAATTCAATGTCGTACGTAAAGACTAGTATCTGGTCTACTAACACACAGTCCGCTGTTATTTGCTTCTGTGGGTGTGGGATGGTTTTGGGTGTTTGAGGTAAGTGGTATTGACTATTGGGCTTGTTTATTTCTTGAGAAAGTTACGTAATTAGGCACTTTAGTTTAATAGTATAGATGGTTGTTGACAAAAGAAAAAGTTAAATAATTGTGCAAATAATATAGAGTAAGTGCGGTAGGTTAGATATATACTAATGCGAGACATCAGTTCTTTCAATATATTACATTTTTAACACATTCATTTGTGTTCAAAAAAATAATAACAACACATTCCTATAATGTATTTTTATTGATCGGAAGTATCTGAACCAAAACTTAAATAATTACTAACGAAAAAAAATCTGGACCTAAATTTTCAGATAAATCCTATTAGCATCAGTTTTGTTCCTTTTGAAAATCTAACTCAGAATTATCCCAAATCAACCTTAGGCTACCATTACTTGAAATGATGGTTAATTGGTTATATAGCGGTATGCTACCTTTTCTTGGAAAATCATGGTTGCTAATGAATCATAATTTCATCGCCATTAGCTCTTTGCCTTTTACCTAATAACCAATTAGCAATAGAGTTTCCACCTAGCTCTAAAAATAAAGTACAATCATTATGTTTTGTGGGGGTCTGTGAAATTGCACAAATCAATAGATTTATGGCCCTAAACTTTTTTTTCTTTTTTTTTGCCTTTCCTATTCAACAAAATCCAAAGGTTTATAGAAAAACTAGAAACATAATGCGTTATTAGAAGAAAAGTTCAGTTATTTAAGTTTTTGTTAAATATTGTCGTTATTGTTACTTGAAGAAACTATTTGTCAAAACTACCATTTAATCGCGTACATAAAATGCATGTCAATTAAATTTATGTGTAAGTACGAGAGGTTAGTTTGTTAGTGTTACTAAGAAGTGTTACTAAAAGTATCTCCACTTCAACTCTATTTTAAAATAAAATGTAGAAAAAATAGAGTTACACTAGAAATAGTTTAATCTCTATAATATTATTTGAGAAGTCAGTTTCCTACGTGTCGCGCTCACATTAACTCTCGCTATGTTTGATTACATAGATACCCTTAATGAATTATTAGATTTTAAGATTATTATTAATTTTTTATTTAGTTTTCTTTTTACCTTTTTTTCCAAATAACATATAAAATAAAAAAGAAAGATTTCTAAAATTTTAAAACAAAATTAAAAACGAAAATATAGGTATATAATATGACTTTATTAAAAAGGAAAGTTCACAAAATAGTAATACTCCCATTAATATATATTTTTAAATAACATAAAATATATTTTCAAAATAATAAAAATATATCTGTTCATGAACATTCAAAAATTTATCAATTACACTTTATTTTCTAATATTTTTTAGAAATCAACATGTAATTTGATAAAATATTATGAAAATACATGTATATTTAATCAATAAATAAAACTAATTTGATTTGACTTAATGAAAATAAAGAGTAAATAAATATTAGGAAAATACATGTATATTTAGGTGATAAATAAAGCTAATTTGATTTGACTTAGCTAAAATAAAAAGTAATTATACTTCAATTGTAATTTAAAAATATATTTAACTCAATATACTCATAAAATGAATGACTCGACTAATCTAATTTATGTCCAAATTAAACATCTAACTACAATAAGAACATACAATTTTATAATAATAATAATAAGAATAATCTATTTAATTTTATACATATAAATTAGAGGTTGACTCAATGCATATTAAAAAGAAAAAAGAAAATATTAACCAATTACAATTTAATTCATTTGTAGAATTTTTATATATGCATGAGACTTCAAAATATTATCATATATTTATTTATGTAATTTTGAATCAAACACTTCAGCTTATTATTTATTTCATTTAAAGCACAATATATATTAAGTTATACATAATATAACTATAATATATTTACATATCTAAGACAATAACCAACCGAAATGAAAATAAAAAACTTGATCAAAGTTTTATTATATTTAGAATAAAAAAATATTATAGCTGAATTCGAGAAATACATATTATCCAATATACCAAATTGATAACCCAACTGACTATTGATCCAAAAAATAATTAAACCGACAATAATATATCCAAAATCATATGTATAGTTAGAATAATAATATTTATTAATATAAATTATACATATAAATTTATTCAAAACTAAAACTAAATATCAGTCAATTATTATAAAATTTTACTTTTATGAATATTCATACCCGTGCATGAGCACGGGAAAATCACCTAGTAATATAAATATGAACAGAACATCGTTCTTTATAAATTGTCCATCTTGGCGGTACATGATAACTGGAAATATATGAATAGAGTAACGTTTTCTTTCTAAAAGATGATTTCTTTTTCTTTTTTGTTATTTCGGTAAATGTCAAACTTTAACAAAAAAAAAGAAAGAAGGTAGATGTCAAATATGACATGATTTCCATTAGGTTTGCCTAATATTTTGGAATTGAAGTTCCATCTTCTTCGATAATTGATAGAAGACTGAAGCAAGCAACACCAAACAATAATTCGTTTTTGCTATATTCGACCATCCATCATTTTCTTTAACAAACCAAATGCTATTATGGATATCTATCACACGTCGCAGTTTCTTAAATAGGGTTGTATTTTTTCTGTTCATTCAAAGACATTAAGATATGCATATGATAACATCTCGAAAAAAATTATATTCCTACATAGACAAATCTACATGTCAGATTCTCTGTGTTTTACGATATGATTGAATGTTCTAGCTATTTATAGAACCTATATGAGAATCTTTATAGCATATTCTTATATACTCTTTACCTGATATAGGCTTCAATTGGTGACCATCTTTTATGGGGAAAAACATGATGAATTTGTTATTCCTCAAAATTGATACCAATTAAGTTGATTTTTTTGTCAAACTAATTTTTATGGACCCCACCACATTCCTCTATGTTCCTCATAATTAGAGGAATTAACGAAGGAGTATTTTCCTCTACTAAAACTGATGAGGAACGTTTGTTCCTNTATGGACCCCACCACATTCCTCTATGTTCCTCATAATTAGAGGAATTAACGAAGGAGTATTTTCCTCTACTAAAACTGATGAGGAACGTTTGTTCCTAAATGTTGAACTTTTTTTTCAATTCAATTCTTTAAATGAAAATATGTTCAATTTTTTTCTTTTCATTTTGTTCATTTTCATCATCACCAATTGAAGCCATAGTTGGAAACTTTTCCTTGGATTAAGACGTGATTTATATAAAACGATACTTAAAATATGCGTTTTAAGTGGAACTTTGAAGCTAAAGACAAACTCTGTAGGCTAAACTATTTGACATATACGCACAGCCATTTATTTAGTCTCTACAATAATTTTCTGAAGCACCTAAAATCTAGTGAGTAAAATTTCAAGAATTGATATATTGCCATGGTCAATTACCAAAGCAAAAAGTAACAACGATCCGTGTTATATATTTTGTAGTCAATTATATCGAGTTAGTAAAAACTAGCCATTCTTAAATCAGGAAAAATAAAAGAAAAATACTGAGCTTAACTCATAATAGATGTAGAACAAATACAAAATTTACAAAAGCCATGTGTTTGTATTATTGTTATAAATAGCAGTGGGTCTTGAGGAACGATGAAAATTATAATAAAATAACGTTATGAGCCATCACTCACATCAAACAATACTATATGATATTCACAGGAGAAACATCTGGTCTGATTCACTCTGTTGGAACAGCAGTAGGTTGAGTTGGGCAATGTGAGGATTGTGTGGATCCCTGAACGATTATCTAACAGTTTGTAACTTTGATCTAACCAGAAGGACACGCTCTGAAAGATCTTCGACAATTATGAAAGATCTAAAACCAAAAGTACGAGCTCCGAAAGATCCTCTAAACAGTACGAAGATTAGCTCTAAGAATTGCAGGCTCAGCAGGTGGTTGAAGAAATGACTTTTTACCCATAGAAAAGAAGTTACATGATGGATCAATAAACCAAACATATATTTACAGTAGTCTACAAACCAGAACCAATAAAATATCCTAACAGAAGTCTCAGATTACCATAAGTTTCTCTCCACAAAGATGGAAATTCCCCTAAACTCAAACCTCTCAGCTATTTTTTATTAGCTCCTCTTTATAATGTATAATAATACCTCGTTTGGTCATCACCGTGAAGTTCAAATATGTGGTACTGTGAATTTCTCTACCAAGTCCCTTCTCCATGTTTGCACCGTAATACCCAAATATCTCCATGAGACCATTACTATGGTTCTTGTTGGAAATGGAAAGTTGAAAGAGCTTCAATGGCATAGTGCTTCTCCGTATGCTACCCATTGTTTGAAGCTATCAGTAAAATCATCGTGAATCTTTGTAGACGGTTCGGTTCCCATTGGTTCTTTTCCCTGCCAAAGGATATAAATCCGGTTAGGTTTCAAGCGAGTAAACCTAATGACAATACATATTCTCAAAACAATCAAATAATCCGAGAGCTAGTGTGATACGTGGTATGTAAACCACCCTGCTGAGATAAGTTTCACCAGACAAATTCTTATATAAACTAATACAGATTGGTCAGACTCTAGCCATTTAATATTAATTCTGAAGTTTTAAGCTGAGGGATATAAACATTGTAAAAAAAAAGAGTCAGCAAAACCATCTATTTGTGACCGGTTATTTTTGATAAATCTAAAAGAAAAAGAGTCAAGTTCTGCTTCCGTCTGAGTTGGTTTACAACTAAGGTGTTATTCTAATTTTAGTCAACGGTTCATCCAAGTTTCAGAGAAGATATCATAAAAGACGAGTTAGAACTCAGAATCAAGTGACACCAACTCGCACTGCATAAAACTAGATAGGGCGAAGCATAATTTGGAAAATACTGACCTTCCTGCTGCTTGATCCATTCTCGCTCATAGCTGGCATTGACTGTGTCACCTCACTGATGATATTCTCTGATGATGACACTTCCGCGGTTGAATAGCTTGTGAGCGCTGACGGCCTACCAAAAGAGCAATGTATATTCAAAAGTGTGTTGATCATCTATAAGAAATAGGCTTTTATAGTTATTTTGGAAGAAACATAACCAGCTAGACTTATAAAAAGATGGTCAATATGATGCTATAGATAGAGAAAACTTTAAGCTTCTAGTTATACGTGATCTGGTTTCTCCATCGACTGCTTAAAAACGTAGTACATCAATTAATTTACATACACAGTACTTTTACCTGTACGACTGATCGTTATCGCATAGATTTTCTGATGACGAAAGCCACTCAACATCAACAAAATTTGAGACACTAGACATGTCTTCCTGCTCGGACAAGTAATAGGAGCTACTACCATTATGTTGAATCTTCTTCGCATCTCCAAAAAAATGTGTGCTAGGCATTGATGGAGTACACCTACAAAAGATATTAGAGATGAAGATTTAGACCAACAAGAGAGACAAGTGTTACTATATACTACCACACAAATTCTTTGGCTACATGAAGCAGAAAGACAACCACTTCAAAAAATAAATGAGATAATATGGACGGAATTAACATGCACAATGGAGCCGCACCAAGCAAAATTCTAACGCCGTACATATTTTATTTAGCAAAAAACAGAAGAAATGTAAGAAAGACTTTAAACAAACCTCGATAATGATACATCACCAGCAGCTGGCATATCTGGTGATGACTCTGAAGTTACATGATTCATTTGGCGTGGTGACATGAAGCCTTTATGTGATATGCTTTCATGCTTGCTACTCATTGCGGACATCGGTGTGCGACTTTCATGGAGAATATTACCATCTGATAAGCACCTCTTCACAAGAAACCTGGAAAACATAGTATTAAGAGCTATGATCATAGATGTAACGAAACACAGTCAATCCAGAAAGGGCTATGATCATAGATGGTTAGTCACAAAAGTTTCATAGGATGGAAAACTGGACGTTACGGTGGAGATTGCCAATCCAGAAAGGGATAATGCTAAAAGATGTAGAGCCTATTTATTTCGATGTAAAATGCATTGCAAGTAGGTCTATCAGAACTCGTATAACTCCTACAATCGATATAGTATGAACATCAAGTTCTATACGCATCTACCTACATACATGGTTGCAGTCACAGAGACCTACCTTTCATCTTCCCCTATGCTTATCTCTCCATTTTGTCCATTAGAGCGGGAATCTGAACGCAACTCCCAAATCGCTTGCTTCCCTTTTTCAGGCTGGAACGTGCCAAGAAATCTGCATATAAGAAGTCACAGAACCCAACAAATATCTGTAAGACTCTTCAGAGATCATTGCGTAACATGTATATATGATAAAGAGTGGCACGGAGCAGCGTACATATTAATTGCATCTTGTTTATCCACATCCATATATGCATTATTATAATAACGTTGCAGAGTCCTCAAGAACTCTTGTGACTGGGTTGCTGCTCTCCACTGGCCTCTCCTCTCGCTGAAAACCTATTGCACGCCAGAAATTCTAGGAATCAAAAATGTGTATCCAAACAATAGTGACCATAATTTTAACTTGAGTCGGCTGCAGAAGAACCGATCATCATTATTCAGTGCATACCAACTAGAGATTACAAACTGAATTTTAACACTAGTCTAAAGTCCGATAACCTTTCACGAATAATAACGGCCCAATTGTCATGAGATATAACATCGATGACGTAAAAAATAATTTACCTAAAACTGTATTGGATATCAAAGATCAAGAACAGAAAATAGACCAGATTCATTAATTCTTTAGACCAATATCATCACAAATGATAACTAGTAAATGGTCCAAGAAAAAAATTTCCATTACATATTACCAGTCATGTACATGCTGAATTCTAACCTAAGAATAATAATCATGTCCGCTGAAAAGTGTCAGTTACACTTAGGCTCAAATATAAGAGATGACTGATCAGCATGTAAGGAGGATTTTTCTGTTATACAAATGAGGTTTAGAAAGTCATGAGCTTCAAACTGTTTATACAAACAAAGGCAATGCATGTTATTTTAATTGTGAAGTGTGAACAATCAAAATTGTTGACAAGAAAAGGGATGCAATTCATCTCATGAAGCAAGTCATAAACAATTCTCAAGTGAGGCTAAATAGGATAAACTTTGTCCATAAATCATAATAAACAGTCCAGCATTTAGTGTCAACTGTCTCTAGCAGAAGACTTCATATAAGACAGTTCCATATATAAAACACGTTAAACCAAGACATAAAAAGAGAAGAAAGAAATTACCTTATTGTGGGCAGCAGATCCACCATACTGATAAGCCAGTGTATCTCCCATTCTCTCATATAACCCCATTAAAGCACTAGACAAACGATCATCAAGTTCTATCGTTGGAGCATCTCTAATTCCCAGAGCATAGAGCTGCTGCCCTAGAGCAGCCCAACCATATGCATATTGGGCAACATTTGTACGATCAAGGCAATCTATGCAATTAGTCCTTAGTACTCCCCTCTGAAGCCTGCCAGGCTTGATATCATCATCGCCATTAGCAACATTCTTACATGAGGGAAAATTCTTCTCTAGGGAATCATATTCCCCACTATCATCATCAGAACTATTATGTGTAGACATCTCGGCACTGCAATATAAAGGTATAAGTACTGAAAGAGTTAGTATATATCTGTATGAAAAACAACCTTTCCAATTATCTTAAAGACATCATTTTCCAGAAAGTTATAGGTTGATGCTATCACCGATTTCAGATAGTAACACAAACTACGGATAGTTGATGAACGTTAACAAGTTACCAGATTTGACAAGGTTCATCTTCAAATCGACGACGAATTATAAATATAAGTCGGGACATTATGAACACGTTAGTTACAAGAGCTCAAGTAAGAACACTTACTCAGAAGAAGACAAGCTCATACCACCATCGAGCTTCATTGCTGGGGTAACTTGATAATAAAAGAAACCTGTTAGCATCAAAGCACATGCAGCCACTTTGCCAAGAAGTGCCAAGACATTTGCTGTTTTGCTGAAATGAAGACAAAAAAAAAAAAAAAAAAGAGAAAATTTATGTAAAATTACTCATAATTTGAATCAGCTGTCATGCAAATTTAAAGTATACCTTTGGAAATGTTTGTGCAAGTCCCAGTGGAGGAATCTTATACGATTTTCTTCCGGCAGATCTTTGTTTATAAAGTCAATTGCATTGGCAAACTCTGCCCGGAGAATCGACTCCCTGGGTCTCCTCTCTTTTGTCTATTAATTGTCAAGAGCAACAGGCAAAATCAGTAAAATGTTTGAGGTATGAAAGTATCAAAATGATAATGCACACACAATAGTTCCTTTCATTAATATTTTATCTAGATTAAGGTGCAAGAAGACGCATTACTTGCCAATACAAAAAGTACTTAATCTGAAATGCGTAAGGCATGAAAGATGATAAGAACGTGCAAACAAGCTAGATCAAACAACTCACCTTGATCAAGTTCAGAATAATGATGGGGATTCCATATCGCTCCACAAGGTTTTCAAAGTGAAGTCTAGTTGCCTCATAGTTCAGGTCCCTTTTTGACACTGCATTTGACATTGAGGTATTCAAACACACGGGGGAGAGAGAGAGAGAAGGGACAAGGCAGTATAATTAGTATGAAAATACTCACATACAATATCCGGCTTAAGAATCATCCGTGAGGTTTCCTGTGACCAGAACAGAGGGATTGAGCCACGGTTCTGCACAACAGAACTTATTTGCATGGGGTTGTCTTCAGGAACGTCCTCAGACACTATCTGCTCTGTTTCGACATCATTAGCGACATTGCCACTTTCGTTTATTCCTCGTTTCAAGTACCTAAAAATCAGAAGACGTTGAGGAAAAAAAAGAAGGGTAATAATAACTACCTCAAGTAAATATGTATACTGTAAATCTCAGCATGTTGGAAAGAACCCAAGAGATGGACAAATATTGAACAGTGCTTGCGCATGTATTCTAATGTGACTATCAATCTGGGCTTTATTTGAAATGGTTTCAAGTTATCACTATAGTTTAGAATACATAGCGAGTAAATAACAGTCATGTTAGAGCACAGAGCAGAAAGCTAGGGAGCGACGAAATCTGATACCTGGTTCCAGCATTATGGCGGGAACGCCTAGCAATAAGAGTGAGTTTGAAATTCCGTCCAGCTTCAGAAAGAGTTGTCTACATGCACAAAAATTCAAGTTCAGCAACCATGAATCTAAACAGTACTGTAAACTACCAAGGTAATTGAGAATAGAATACTTGTATTTGATTCGAAAAAACTATTTTCTCTAGTAGTGAGGTGCAGGAAAACACACAGTTCTTACCTGCTTAAAGAAACCATAAACCAGTGCTACAGTCCACACGGTATTCCGAAGATGATGTCGAATTCCCCGAGTCAAGAACTCGTTCCACACAAACATCTTCTTATAGAGAGTACCACCACTCTCATGGTCGCATATATTCTTCTGGAAACTTCGCATTATACTATATGAATAGCTGAAAAAGAAATCTTTCGTAAGGTCCACCATAGACAGGAGCCTCTTGTACCTGTTTAACAACAAGTGGGAAACACAAGGATTAAATGACTTCAGTTCATAAAAAAAGGTAGACGAGTATAATAACTAAACACATGCACTCTCTCTTTTCATCTACCCGAAAGGAAAACACAACAATGAGCTTGCAACAAACAAACAAAGGGAAAAATGGAGTAAAAGATATATCAAAAAATACCTGTTCTCGTCTCTTGAATTAACAATGTTGCCAAGCACATTAGAATGCTGCAATGAAATCATCTCACTCTTTGACACTTCATAGACCCGGTGACCACAAATCTCACCAATCTCTCTCCTTTCAGTTATAACCAGCATATAGTATGGTCCCAAAAACTTAATGAACCCTGCGACCACACAAAACAAAACAAATCATGAGAACAAGCTGTAAAAGTAAAAACCATTCTACTCTCCTGTAAACATAACTTGCGACACACATACCAATGATACCATAACAAACAGCAACACGTTTCAGCCCCCCTGTGGCCTTGTTTCCTTCGTGTATCCGTTTAAGCAACTCGTAACATTCTTTCTTAGTATACGCAGTGGGATCCTCACTGACATTAAGCTCAGACGCATCAAGCCTGTCTATCTTGAGTACTCTATACACTCCACTACCATTCCAACCAATCATATAGAAATTCTGAAAAAACAAAAAACAAAAAATATCATCAGTCAATGAACCTCAGCTACAATGATCCTATAGAATCAAAAGGTGGAAGCTTTTACTAACCGAATGAGTCTGGAAGAGCTTGAATTCTTGCATACAGCCATGAAGAGCAGATGATCCAGAAGAGGAGGAGGAGGAGCCGCCTCCATTCTCCATTGATGGCGATGAGGTCATAGCTGATTGATCCCCTTAATTACGTTAGTGACCTTTTTGACTTACAGATCTAAGCCAAAGCCTCCAGTACAAAGATTCTCTCGCCGGAGCATTCACGAATTCACACGCAAAACCAAATCAAAAGATGCTCTTTTTAACGTAATTTTTCACTCACAACACGAATCTAATTACTCCCGAGAGATCAGCAAACAATCTATAAGAAAATCTCACAGAACCGACGGAAAAACAAAAGATTCTCTACTGAGATTCTTCTGCTGCTGTGGAGATCGAAAAAAAAAATGCGAGCTTTGTCGAGGGGGAATAGGTAAAGCAGAGGCAGATCAAGGAGATCACAGCTCGTAAAGCTGAAACCAAACGAAGAAGGAAGCTAAGATTCGGAGAATTAAGAGAATAGACGAAGAATTGATTAATAATTTGAAAGGAGCGAGACGTGTACAAGGAGGAAGGAGATGGAGAGAGAGAGAGAAAGGGGTTTATGATGATGTAGAGAGATGATGATATGATTCAGCTTTGTTTCGGTCGAGAGAAGGAAGGAGAAGATTGGATCGAGAAACAAAGAGCCGACGAAAACCACATTTCTATTTTTATTTTTATTTTTTTGTAATGAAATAATAATATGTTCCCGTGACAATGATTTATACTTACAGCTGTCTGGACACTAATGGAATAGCTATGCACTTTCTACCCCCTTCTTCTTCTTCCTTTTTTTCAACTATATATAAATCAATTATCATCAATGTAATGACTCATTTTCAGCAAACTTATATATAAAGAAGGTTACCAAAAACATGTTTAGCTTATCAGGGAAAATGCTGACGCCAACACGATATTCGAAAAATATATATATTATCAGTGACGGTAAAAGAAAGGGCATGCAAACACTCTCTTCTGACCCTTTAAAACATTTGACTGTGTAACGGTTGCTATCTCTCTCTTTCTTTTTTATTATGTTTTAACTTTTTTGGGCTTACCGTGTTTGCGTGTTTCCTTATCTAGTAGAATAAGATAATGTAAGAACCCTCGTTGAAGGAAGATGAACTTAATACTAAATAAAAACGTTGTTGATCATAGACGTTTAGTATTTTTTTTTTTTAAAGTTCTGAATGCTTCCTTTAACTTGTACAATTTGTATATTTTCTTAAGAAGATTGTGAAGGTTTGAGAGTGGCTCACAGATTTTGATCCAGGCCACTGAGAACACTCTCAAAGAGTATCCAAAACTTGAGAGCCTGAGTTGGCTGAATGGCTAAGATAACCTCTTCTTTTTCGGTTAATTATCAGTTTTTTTTTTTTTTAAGAATTATTACAACTGGTTATGTTTATCCAATTAGTAGAAGCACAAACAACATGGTATACTAGTCTTAGTAGTATGAATGGTGCACCGTCTAGAGACTACAGAAGGTTTTTTTTTTTAACACCGACAATACTGCTTGCCTTATGATGATCTACACCTAACTGCATTACCTAAACTGTCTTATGAAAATTCACGCATGACCGAGTTTACTTGCACAATGCTGAAGGCTATAAGAAGTAAGATTAGTCAAACACAAAGGAAACAGTCACAAACCTATATTTTTTATTCCGTATGCACTTGGCTGGGTACACAACAGGTAGCAACTTTCATTACCGTGATCACCTACTTACAAAGCTTAACTTTTACTCCTTCATCGCTACTTTTTATGCTTACGCAATCTGTTCTTGATCCAGAGTAACGAGAAACAAAAGTAAAGCAGAGTTCTTGACATTACAAGTGAAGAAGAACATTGCTAAAAGGGCAAAACAATCAATCCTTGCAATCTGTTACACCTTCTGTTGAGATTTGAAATCTAGCTTCTGCTTCGGGTAAGCATGGCGAGCTTATCACTTTGCAGATCCTCTCCTCTGCTCTGCCTTTCCTCAATGCCAGCCTGTATATGATCCACCGTCATAAACAAACACACACTTTTGCCAATGAACCCGAGAAGATAAAAATAGGATTAGAATTTGCAGACCTTGTTGTGGTGGCATGAGCCATGATATTCCCACCAATCGGTTTAAACTGTGGACCAGCAAAAAGAGCAGAACCATCTACTTGTGCAACTACTTGGTTTGTTATAACCACAGCCACACCAAACTAGAGCCATTAAACATGTATGAGAAAGTTTCAGAATGGAGTGTCTCAGTGGAATTTTGAAAAGGAAAACAACATATACTACTCAATAATCACCTCATCAGCTAATTTCTGAAGACTTCTCAAGAACTTTGCAAGATGCATTTGTCGGGCCGAAAGCTCTCCCCTTCCAGAGAAATCTGTCCTGTAGAGAGCGGTAGCACTATCCACAATCATGAGAGCAAACCTGTGACATCGTATCTCTTCCACACTTAGCACTCTCATCATGAATCACAATGGAACTGAACACCAAAAGAAAACTCTTACTCAACGCACCTTGTTTCAACCATCATTGATGCTGCTTCAAGCAGGAGTCTTGACTGATGATCAGTATTATACGCCCTCGCATAAGCAACGTTTTCCAGTACATCGGCTCCGTTTAGTCCAAACCTGCATCATTTTGGTTGATTTCTTATGGATTGTTCTGTCTCAAGAACCCCATCGTGTTCTCACTTGTGTTACAAACATAGCATACCTGTCAGCTATCTGCAATAGTCTTTGTGGCCTGAATGTTCCCTCGGCATCTATGTACATCGCCTTCCCCTCTCCACCTCCTTGATCCATGGGAAGCTAATCATTTAAACACAAACCTCAATGTGAATACGTTTCTTAATTTTGCAAAAGTCTACAAAGAATTTTTCAAGTTCACTGGTTCCTACTAGATAAGCAACACTAGCTGAGTGGTATGTTCAGAAAAAAAAAAGGTTCTTACTTGACAAGTTACACATAGTGTATGGCACAACTGAGTCTTCCCAGAGCGGAACTCACCATATAACTCAGTGATGGATCCAGTTTCAATTCCCCCTGTTGACAATACACACAAAGTAAGATCATAACAACAAAACAACCTTTCAACACGCACAAAAAAAAAACAAAAACCAACCTTCAAGAACTTTGTCGAGCTCCCGTGATCCAGAGGTAATCTGAATGATCTCCTGTCTCTGAGCATGGAGCTGAGTAGCACTAGTGAAACCCAAAGGAACCAGCTTCGAAGCTGTCACAGAGATAAAAATACACACAAATAAGAAAATGCATAAACTCTAAAAAGGATCAAAGGAAATGTGAATTTGTTTTCAAATAACATGCCTGCTTCAACTATTTTATCAACCTTGGCATCACTGATTCCTTTAATCTGCAAAAGATCTTTCCTTGGAGTATATGCAACACCTTCAACAGTGCATAGACCAGCATCCCTAAGCTTCTTCACATCAACAGAAGCTATACCTGCCGCCTGAAGATTGAAGAATCAAAGATAGAATGAAAAAAAAAACATTGATTTAATGGATACAAACTAAAACAACTCGCAAGACCCACAGAGATTATGCTTCAAAGGTGTTAGCTTTATCTGAATTAAACAAAAACCCTAAAAGTATTTCGCCCAATTCTCTGTTAGATTCTACACTTATCTATCATCGCGAGAACGAACAAAGGGTCGAAAAAAGCAGAGATCTTTGGTGATTTTAAGCTAAACCCATTTCGATTGGCACGAGATTATGCTCCGAGAAGGTGAATTTCTGGAGGAATTGGTACCTGAAGCTGTTCGACGGGGAAAGGGCCGTGCTGGGTCTCTTCATCGTCTTGTTGTTGGACAGTGTTTTGGTTTATACGCTGCTCCATTGTCGTCATCGCTATCGATCAGAACAGAGTCGTAACACCAGAGAAAGCGAGAGAGCGAAATGAGATTTTTGTGAGTGGAGGGAAATGGCGAAAATGTGAAATGAATTGAAAGAAGCGCCACAATTCACTTATACTGGTTTATACAAGACGCTGAGGCAAAGGCTTCTCTAACAAGTCTCAGGGTCAACTTTTCTTATTGGAACTTGTTCGTATGGGCTTTTAAACCCAAAACTCATTTGGCCCATTAATCAGATTTTTTTAAGAATAAAAGTTCATGTCACGATTAAATTGCCGAGAAAATTCACCATGGAGCAAGGACCTTTGACTATCCTAAAACATAAAGGAAATAAATCATTTCATTCTTAATAAAAATAGAGTACGTTCAAAATAAAATACATTTTAAAAAAAAAGTTCACGGATAAAAGTTGCCAGCTGAAACCATGAAATGAGAAAATTAGCAACAAGAAGTTAAAAGCCAGTCGATCATCTAACTAAAGCTCTAATGAAGTAAATTACTGCAAAACTTAATAAATAAAAAAAAGGCAAGGGCCCAACCGGGTTCGAACCGGTGACCTATTGATCTGCAGTCAATTGCTCTACCACTGAGCTATGGACCCAACTTGCAATCTAAACTAATTTAACCCTTCATTAATTATCTCCTTAACTCCGTTAATCAATTTTGATCTCATATAATCCCTTGGTTAATTCATATAAAAAATATGTACAGATACTATAGTATATTACATGCATACCAGCTTTGAGATAAATGATATGTCCAAATTATCGGATGTCTTATTTACATATGCATGTAAGAAAAAAAAAAGAATAAAAACAATTATAGAAAAATTTACAAGCGGAAATATCCCTTAACAATCAATAAAACACCGCCCAAACAACCACCATCACCGCCGTCACAACCATCCTCCACCACATCCCTCCACCGGCACCAGAATTCTTCCGTGGACGCAACGTCTCATTATACCTGCTCGTATCAATCTCAATAGGAAACCTACACGAGCCACTCGAGGGATCAACCTTAGTAACAACCCCAAGATTATTAAACACACATGACCCCCTCCGATGATCCATCTTCTGAAAATACATATTAAACGCGTACGAAGCATTCGCTGCGGGATCCAGACCCGCGCAAGAGGATCCAGGCCCAAGAGAAGTACAATCCGCTAACTGACACGCGTAATCAACAGACGACGTCCACGTGGCACCATTCCCAGCCGCTTGAGGATTGAGCACGCACCACTCACGTGCCTGGTAACGAACACCTTTCGCGGGAACTAACTGACGTCCGTTACCTAAACTGAGCGGATACTTAACGGCTCCGTCGTAAGAGAATATTCCCCAGTGCCGTTCGAATTTCCCGGGATCGATGCTCTTCGTGTCCTCGTCGACCAACGAGAATATGTAAACCTCCGGCGCCGTTTTCCGGCGAGGCGTCCCTTGTCCTTGCACGATACGGTTTAACAAACCTTGGTTGAACCTCTGCGCCAACGCTTTGTTCGCGTTCACGTCGCCGTCGGTGGGCCAGCCGACTTCTCCGACGATGATCTCCACCTTCTCCGCGTCGAAGCCGTTCTTCTCCAACGCCGAGACTAGAGTGTCGAAGTTGGCGTCGAAGACGTTGGTGTAAGAGATTGATCCGTCGACTACAGGCTTAGCTCCGGCTCCTCCTCCTCCGCCGTTGTTGTTGCCGGAGCCGCCGCCTGGGAAGAAGGCGTATTCGCGGGGGAAGTTCGGGTCGGCGTTGAGGGAGAGGAAAGGGTAGATGTTGAAAGTGATGGGGGAGACGGAGTCGGCGAGGAAGCGGACGATGGAGACCATTAGTGTTTTGATGTCGGAACGGAAGTCGCCGGAGGAAGGGAGACCGTCGCCGGATTCGTAGACGTCTGCGTTGAGAGGTACTGTTACTTTGACTTGTCGGCCGAGACCGGCTTTCACTAGGGCTGCTTGGACGTTCTGTAGGGCTGGGTATGTTGACCGGACGAACCGGTCTTTGTAGGTTTTCAAGAAAGGCTCGTTCCCCACGGCTACGTATCTGAATCAAATTAGAAATATTAAACTTTAAGCATGATTTTAACTTGAAAGTCAAGTCTTTATATACCTTATGTCGGTTCCGTATTTGGAGATGTATTGGGAGACGTTTTGTTGAACCCAAAGCTCGGCGTTGGTAACAGTGGATGCCATAGATGCGAGGAGATCGTTGGGGATACCAACCATGACTTGAATACCGGATTTACCAAGGGCTCTAAGTGCGCCAGGGTCAGCTTCGAATAGTTTGACCTTGTTGAACCCATTGTCCCTGAGGAGCTTAACTACTATGTTTGGTGGGATAGGATGGCTCGCTTGTGTGCCCCAGTTACATGCCAAGGCGTCAACATTCTTCAATGTGTTGTGAAGTAACAATATAGATAGGCAGAAGAAAATGAGTTTGTTGCATGTATCATGACGACCCATCTATTAGATGTGATATTTGGGTTGGAAGATTGTTTCAGAGTGTGGGGTCTAATGAGAATTTATGATTTGTGTTGTGTCTATATATACAAAATCTAAACAGAGACATAAGTTTAAGGAAGATGAGTATATGGAAGAAAGAGGGTAAAGGAAAGGTATATGTGAGTAACTTGATTCCATTGGAGATAAACCTCATTCTAAACCCTCCAAGCAAGGACTTCTACTTCTAACTATTTCAACATGTAATGATGTATTTTTTACAAAAATAAATAAATATATTATAAGGATTTCACATGGTTATAGTTATACTAGAGAGATGAATAAGAGGGAGGGGAAAGAAGAAAGGGATGGAGTGTATGAGATGGAGACCCATGTGTTGAGAGAATATTACTATAAGAAAGTGTACAACCTTTCTCTAAACCCACACATACAATCTTAATACTCAGATTAATATACTCCATGTGATTGCAAGTTTCAAACTTTATACCATGGTAAAGTGTTAAGCCTTAGGAGATAGATTAAAAAGACAACTTTTTATATGTTGCAATAAGCATCAAGAATCCATAAAACTATCATCAAACAACGAAAACAAACTAGTCCATAAACATGTTTGATTGCTTAGAAACGTGTTATAACCTAACGGAGCTTACCTATTCACATCAAGACAAAGCCTCAAGAACCAACCATCAACAACCTCTCCAAGAACCGACAATTCTCCAACCTACGAGCCTGTGCAACAATCTCATCCCACCCTTTAGGTTGAAACAAAGGAAGCATGTCCTTAATCCCCTTCCTAAGCCCATTAACAAACACACTTTCCAAAAAAACCTCGTGCCTTTCCTCACCTTTCGGTAACTCCAACGCTATCTCCTCGAACTTGGTAAGATACTCCACGACAGATCCTCCCACTTGCTTGAGATTAAGTAAACGGCTCATCGCAGACTCGGAAGGACCGAACCGATCTAGCAGCTGAGACTTGAAATCTTCCCAATCTGTGAAAGGATGGAGACGGTCCGTGACGATGAACCAGTTCAGTGCTGGTCCGTTGAAGGTTAGGGAAGATATTAGGATCTTTTCTTTCTCTGTGAAGTCTCCGAGTTCGAAGTATCTTTCGGCTTTGATGATCCATAGGTTTGGGTTTTGGTCGTTGAATATAGGCATCTCGACTTCGATTCTCTTTGGGTAGATGTGGAGAGATGATGAGTCTTTCTTCTTCTCTTCGTTGGATCTATCCACGGGGATGTATTGTTCAACCTCAGTGACTGTTGGTTGTTCCGTTGTCGTGGTCGTGGTGTGTTGAAGAGCTGTTTTCATCTCGGTCATGGATTTTAGGATCTCGGACATGGAGCTGAGCAACACAGCTACGGAAGAGTGGAGCTGGGACATGGTTGTTTGAACCTCGGTCATTGATTGCATGAGTGAATCTGTAGTAGATCCATCGACCTGGTAGAGCATCTGTTTTTGTGCCGCCATTGAAAGATGGGATATGGTATTGATAGGAACATTTACACACTCGTCTCTATCTTTATTTTTCTAGGAGAGAAGAAAGAGTGGACCCCACAGTTGCCCTACTCGTCAAAACGACTGTGCTTCAATTTGCTTCGTTAAAAGTTAAAACCATTGGTCACTAGAGGTTTGTATCTTTGGGCCGTTCCAGGTCTCGCTGTTAAATTAAAGATGGTTTGGTTCTTAAGAGTGAGGTTACTGTGAAAAATGTTGGATTTGTTAGGTTACTGTGAAAATGTTGGATTTGTCATTTTGTTTTTGTTGTCACTTTTAACAGTTGTGGCCTAAAATAGTAAAGATGTTGGTGAGACTGGTTAGTTCAGTTTATGTAGAGTGACATAGTAACGGAAAATAATTCTTATTAACACAATGTATGTTGACTATTCACCTTCTGATTAGTCGTTTTTTTCTAATTATATACTATGTAAGTTTGAATTCTAATGGCAAGTATAACCTTCATCACTTTTAAGATGATTTTCACGAAGACATTAATAAGCTCTATGGAAATCTTTAAAGCAAAAAATATTAGTTGAATTGTCAAGAACGTTAATCTGGATTTTGTATTAACATTTTATGAGCACATATACACCAAATTAAAGTTTTCCGTAACGCTTAAATTAAACGTTACCGAAGTCATAGATTTGCTGATACACAAAACAAGTTTTTAAAAGTTGATATTTATTATCATATTTCGTATTATATCCTAAAAATTAACAAAATTACAAAATGTACCAAATAATTTCTGTTGATCATGATCGACCCTCACTAAAATCAAATAGAATTGAAAAGAAAAATAAAATTAAAAAAAAAAAGGAAAAGAAATCAGTTGCGAAGATCGTCGCCGAATAGGTAGAGAAGCCGTTCAACGGCCCAGCTAGGTTCACTCTTCGTCGGCCAATCTCCACAACACGACGACGTATTAGCAGCAAGAAGCGGAGTTCTACACAGAGGACACGTGCGATGATTATCTTCCTCCCCATCATTATTATCATCACACTCGTAATCCAGCCACCTGTCGATACACTCGCGATGAAACACGTGGCTACAGTTTCTGAGCTCTCTAACCTCATCTCCGTCCTCCAGATCTCCGAGACACACCGCGCAAGTGTCGCTGATCAGTTCCGGAGATCGCTCCGCCACGTCACGGAACGTCGTGACGGAGAGGCTCTCCTTGATGGCTTGGGAGGAGATCGAAGGAGTGGAGGAGGAGGATGATGTGGATCTGGATCGGTAGCGTAAGATGAAGGAGAAGATCCATCTGAGGACGGTGATTAGAAGAGCCATTTTGTAGAGGAGTTGAGTGATGATGAGACCTGAATCTTCGATGAAGAAGCTCATTGTGATGTTTGTTTGGAGCTGATGAGTGAGAGAGAGAGGAGAAGGGGAAGGAATAATGAAGGAGGAGATGCGTTTTAAATAGTAGTTTGATTTTGCTGATGCTTTGCTTTTTTTTTGTGAGTTAGTGGTGGGGTACCTTTCTTTTTCTTATTTATTTATTTATGATTTTTCATATTTTTAAAAATTGTGCTAATTAAATAAGTTGATTAGGAGTTATTATACTCGGATTATTCCTAAAAGATCCATATTCTAGTTTTTCACATTTTTAATAAAATATAATAAAATTCGCATAGTTTTTATATTTTATCTTCTTTTCATAATTTTAAATTAAAAAAATCAATTAATGCAATTAAATTTTTTGAATTTTACAATTAATTAATAAAATATGTATTGAAAATGTAAAAAATAGATCTTTTAGAAAAAAATTTCTAGAATGTGTATCTTTCAGGAACGGAAGAATATAACTTAAGCAAATTGCTGTTCAAATATTTTTATTATTTTGATATTATTTTATTAAACAATGTTAATATTATCCAATTATTTTATATTAAATGTTACTTTAACTTTACATACGGATTAAAAACACAACTAATTTTATTATACATTTAATAAATTTGTATTGAAAATTAAATAACATTTATTTTATAACAAAATTTTCATTATGACGACAGTTTTGTGGAGAGAGTACTTGTTTTTAAACATTTATGTTAGGTCTTTTTGTACTAAATCATTTTAGAATGTTTTATTATTTTATTTGCACTATTTTTTTTAAGAAACATCTATTAATTTGTATAATTAAGAATATATTACATTTTGGGACTTTGATATTCTCTTTTTTGGTATAAATCATTAACTAACTATTAGGTTAAAAGTTTTCAATTTTCTTTATTGTTTAGCTTTTACAATATATAGGTGTCGAGTTTTCATTTGTGATGAATGTATATACTTCAAACTTTTGTTTTTGACTAAAGAATATGTGCACATGATTATTTTTCTATAAGTATTTTGAATTGAGAATATTCACTTTAATTATAACTAGATCTTGACCCGCACAACCGTGCGGTATTTATAATTTATAAAAAATTATCAATAAGTAATAATATATTTATTTATAAAATTTTGCAAAATACTAAAGTAATAGATGTTAAAATATCATTTTTAAACACAACATGAAAATATAAATTATCATTAACTAATATTTATCTATAGTATATCTAAATAAATGTTAAAATGTATTGTATGCAAATTGTAGAAACTACAACTTTATATTAAAAATATTATATATTTGATTATTTCAGATTATAATTTATGTATTAAACTTCAAAATATATTAATAATTAATAACAATCAATAAGAATATGAATTAAAATATTTAAAACAAATTACTATATATTAATAATGACGAATAATAAACTTAAACAACAAAATTATAAACTTATAATATATATATAGTTAAATGTAAATCATATATTTAATTTTTACAATACTAACAAATTTTTATATTTACATAATGAAAAATCTGTCTCGGTCGAATTCCAGTATACAGCTTTTTAATTTATTTTTTAGGAATATATAGTGTTATCTAGATAAATTTTAATTTCTTAAACAAAAATATTTGTATTTCAAATAAAAGATAAAGATATAGGGTGATATTATAATTAAATTATGTAAAATTTGATAATTTTTTAAAGAATGGTCCAAGTAAAACAATTATACATGAAATAACTCATGACTTCATTTTAATAGAATAGATAGATAAATATATAATATTTTATTTTGTATATTTGAAATAGAATTTTATTTTTATTCTAACATAATCTATTTAAATTTTGTAAATAAGTGTTTTCGAAATTCCATTAATTTATATTATAATTCTCATTAAAATATAACTAAAATCTTTTAGATAATTTGAAATTTTCATTTATAAATAAAATAATAATTTTTAGTGATATTTTATTATAATTAGAATTTAAATTCAATGATTTAAGGAAATAAAATTTAAAAAGATTACAAAAAGATTTTGTTGGATTTATTTCATTTCTATTTTAAATAAAAAGATAAAGATACTTAAAGATATTATCATTAGATTTGTAACATTGATAATTTTTTTAAGGAATAGTCCATTTTCTAAAAAATCACACATGAATGAAGGTTGTGACTTCTGTTTTAATATATAAGATGTTTAAAAGGACAAGATGTGTTTGATTATGCACTGCGAAAATAATATGAGAATATAATCATTGCTGCTTTTCTTGATTAACTAGCAGGAATTATTCAAATAGTTTCAACAAAATTGGAGGAAATATCTAAATAAACAAAAATTAATGTCAAACTGTGGGTCTTAGAAAACTATAGGGCTCAAATTAATTAAATAAATGACGTGATGGAAGCATTTATGCCGTTCGTGTCATACTCATCTGGTCTCAACTAAGTCAGCTTCTCTTTTTAATTTCTACTTTTTTTTTCTTTACCAAAGCAAAAAGAAAAACACTGAATATTTTACATTTTGTTATCTTGATTTTTATGGAATATGACCATTCAATGACCAAAAAGATAGAATTACTGTAATAATATCCTAATTTATGCTTTGAAAAGTTAAAATGTATGGCGTCATTTCTGGCTTTTGACGCATAGGCAGAGACAATATTCATCTACAAAACCTACGTGATTATTGACCGGCTTAGATCTTAATTATATTTAATGCTCACGCTTATGCAATACCTTTTCCCAATGAGTTTTATCTGACTAATTAACACATCATCTGTCGTCAAAAGAAAAACATGTCATCCATACAATACTAGATCATCCCCATTGGTGTTGGTTGCTTAGTTTGGTAAGTAATGCTGTTCATTTGCAGACTTTTGCTCGACCCAATCAGAAGCAAACCTGATTTGAATTGACAATCCATGCATATATATATCCATTGTAACATACTTACTAATGCATAGGTTTTTTTTACCTCAGTTATTAGAAGACTCGATTTCCAGAGCCAATCTTAGATATATCCAAGTGAAATATTGGCTTTTAAACCTAAAAAGTGTTCGAACTATCTACTTATGCATAGGTTTCTAAATGGTTACAAATATTTTTTTTTATAAATTTTTTAAATAAATTGTTTAAGACTTCCAAAATCTTAAGGTCAGACCAGCTCTAACTCCTTACACCTGAAGCTAGCGTAATTGACTTCTGTCAGCGCTTGAATCGTCTCTTTCACCAACTTATTCTGTAAAACAATGATAATGATTATCCAATATTCTTCAAAACTAGCTAAACTTTTCAAAGTTTTTCTAATGGCTCAAATCATTCGAAATACCAAACGCCCTTTAATATACACCAACAAATGAAATAGTGCCAGTTCAGGTTTTATTCCAACCACCAAATCGACGCATATGCAAGCCAATCATATAAATTAATTAAAATCTCTTAATTTTATTATTATTAAACTAACCAAGAATCAAAATCTGCTTTGTCAATCACTAGTTAGGAATCTATCTTTATATGTATAACTGTAAATGAATATAGTTTCTCATATAAATCTATTTTGTATCCTATTCCTACTTATTTTTTTTTACTAGTTTGCTTCAAAACAATGAATACTAAAAATAACTAAACGAAGTGTTCGTTAAAAGAAATTGCTGTCGTCAGGATATTATGAAAACAATAAAACAGTGTAGCTACAGTGTATTGTTTTTTTTTTTTGAAACACCTACAGTGTATTGTAAATCTTTCTTTATTCAGGGAAGATGCATTGATCAAAAGTCTAAAGAGAAAAAAAAAAGAAAGGCTCCTCCATGGACGATGGTAAAAAGGAAAAGTTTCTTGAATAAAAGAGTTGTGACAAGTTGAAAAGAAAACCCTGTGAGTTCATGTCGGACCAATATAATTATGCATTCCTATCAAATTGGTGTGCCTTTTAACTGGTCTGGTAAAAGAAATCGAAAGCTAGAAGATCATGGATATTTTTGAGATTCAAATCACCAAATCTTCTATAAAAGTTACATGATTTTCTGGTAAGACAATTGATAAAAAGGGTGTCGCTATAACTAAAGCTCGCGATTATGAGGTCCCATGTTATGATCTGCTCCCCTTTACAACGTGTTCTGGTCGGTTGACCAAACTTTACAACTCCATACCACCATAACGGTTGTAGTTATAGGTAGGCGAACTGACGACTAATATCTTTTGTAGAATTTTTACATTATAACCTAAGGAATTTTTACAAATAGTCAGAAAAGATCATTTGAGTTTTATAGTTGAATAAATTCATATCACTTAACTGATCTTGTATTATGTTATTCTTTTCTAAAAATTGTATTTTTAAATTTTCAAAACAAAAAAAACTATGGAATTTGTAACAAGTCCAATCATCTATTATGGTTAAAATATTTAAAAGCTCTTACAAAAAACACAACTGTATAACAAACTTGAAAAATTCTGACACAAACAGATTAAACATTTCAGATATCTAATTAATCTTGGTGAAAATTTTAGTATCTTGTATGCAGGTGGCCCTAGTGGTCGAGAATAAGTTATGGGTGAAGTTACTAGACGACAAGTTTAAACTACTAAGAACACAATTTGTCAAAAAAAAACCTTTGAAAACACAAACAAAACAATATTCGGGTTTAAAAACAAAAACAAAACAGAGTCTAAGGAGCAAACATCCAAATGCAGTGAACATGGGTCACTGGGGAGATAGTGATAGTGAATCATGAAAGCTCTCTCCCACCATGTGCACGTGATGTGTTTTTACATCCTGTCTTCTCTCCTCCTAGGAGCACATGTAATGATCTCATCCACTCGCAGTATCATCTCAGCTGCTTCTGTCGCTGAAAGCAGAACCGCTTGCTTCACTTTGAATGCTTCATAGATTCCTCTCTCCTCCATATCTCCTACCTGTAAAAGAACCAATGTTTTCATCATCATAATTTAATTCTAATTCATATACCATATCTGTTTCGCATATAGAATTTACTTACAGCTCCGGAGATGACATCAATCCCGGCGTTACACCCTTCAGTGTGGTGCTCTGCACGAAGCTGAGCAACCAATTCCGCACTGTCTAAACCAGCATTGTCTGCGATTGTTGTCGGTATAGCCACTAGAGCACGTGAGAAAGCTTCGATGGCATGTGACTTTTTGCCGGCGGTTTTCCTTGCAAGCTCATCTACTTCCTTTGCCATCACCATCTCTGGCCATCCACCACCGAGCAGCACTCTACTGTCATTGACTGTTTGGGAGAGAACACATAGAGCGTCGTGGAGTGATCTTTCAGCCTCGTCTAGAACATGGTGACTGCAAGAACAAAGTCATCACACAGATATTGTCATGATAAAATTAGAAACAGGACAATTCTATGTAAAGTATTTACAGGAGTGAAAAATGGATACCTAGCACCCCTTAGGACAATTGAACAAGCCTGGCCCATCTCAACACCAGAGAAATGGATTAACTTGTCTTCACCAATCATGATCTCTTCGATGAGCTTGCAATGCCCAAGCTTAACAGACTCTGGATTGTCAAAGGTCGAAGCGATTTCCCCACCTGTGACCAAACCAAGACGCTCTATTCCTTCGAAGTCAGCATGCTCAATAGCAAGTACACCAGCGTCTGCGAAGAGTTCCTCAGGGAAATTGTAGATCAACTGTCTGTTAACAAAGCAGTTGATACCGTGGGCAAGTATCTTATTCACCTTGTCTTTCATCTTTTCCTTCTCAGCCCCTTCGATCTCAGCAACCTTGGTCATAGAATCAACACGGACACGTGCACCATAAATTTTCACTTTGTCAGTATCCATTGCAGTGTTAGCTACCAAGATCTTTGCGTTTTCTATGCGCTTTGGCTGTCCAATTCCGATCTTCTTGTCAAGAATAAATCTAAAAGAAAATATTCAAGTTGAGATGTCAGAAGACAAATTAACTGGATGCAGCAACATAACAAGATGACATAATGCCTTTCATCATTCTAACGCCAGACTATAATTACAACCACGAAATATGCTCTGTAACATAAAAGAAGTAGAAACATGACATATTTGAACAGGTGCCAAAAAAGGCGCAAGTGGTTTCTTACCCTTCATCCAGAAAGGAATCCCTCAGAGAACCTCCAGGTTTTTTGATGATTTGAATAGCTTCCAAGTTTGTGCTTCCCTATATGAACGACAACCCCAGAATATTAGACACAAATCATATAGCACTCCAAAATGACACAAGCCTATTTTTCATGACATTTGTCAAAGGAAGCTAATCTTCCATGAAAGAAATAACACACGAAATTCCAGAGAAAGAGCAGGAAGAAACATATTGCTAATGGAGTTTCAAAAGGAGGCAGAGATTGGAACCTTTAGCCTGAAAACAGCATCGACAGCCATTTCTGCAAAGTGTTCCTTGTCTTGAGAGAGAATTTTGGAGCACAACGTAGTCATCGCAATCTTCAGCAAGTCTGACCTAAACTTCTCTGCATTGACAAACACAATACTGTAAACAACAGTGTGATTTCCAAAATCTAAACGCAACGGAAAAACACTGCGTGAACTCAACAATAAGAAATCACACAAACCAGAGAGCTTTATAATCATTTACCTGCATTCTCCTTATTATCAATCACTCTTTTCAGTAAAGCCTCACGAGCACACTCTGCAGCCATCCTGTAACCTAAGAAACCAGAATACGTACATCATTGTCATAATGAAAAGAAGCTGATATCATCTGATACACCTAAAACGGTTAAGAAGCTCACCAGCTATAATCGTCATCGGGTGGATCTTAGAAGTAACAAGCTTCTCAGCTTCCCTCAAAAGCTCCCCAGCCAAAACAACAACAGAAGTAGTCCCATCACCAACCTCATCATCTTGAACTTTCGAGATGTCTGAACAAACAATAAACCAAACACAAAAAAATAAGAAAGTACCCAACAAAGATAAATAAACAAAAAACTTAAAGATGTTGCAGAGAACACATACCAACAAGAACTTTAGCAGCAGGGTTATCAATGTGAAGTGATTTGAGAATAGTCGCACCATCGTTAGTAACAGTGACTGAATGACCTCTACCAGTAGACTGCAAGATCTTATCCTAAATCACAAAAAAGATTTAAAAACAATTCAATAAAATCAGCCAAAAGAAACAGTTAAATTAAACTGAAATCGAAGTTGAGCTCATAAAACATTAGGGATCGGAAGATACCATTCCTTTTGGCCCTAAGGTAGACTTAACGAGATCAGCTACAGCCATTGCACCAATGAAAGATGCCTAAACAGAGCAACCAAAATCAAAATCAGATTCAATACAGTTACAGTGAATCTGAAAAAAAAAAAAACTAAAGGATAAGAAGGAAGAAGCTCTCACCATCCTGGCACGTTCTCCTTTCTCTTCATTAGCATCATCTTTGAAGATCTTATCGATCTGTAAATACGAAAATAGCTAATGTTAATTGGCCGCGGAAAGAGCAAAAATAAAAATGAAAGAGGCGACGGAGAGTCATACCGGCATTGATAAGATCGGGAGAAGAAGACGGTGGGCTTCTCAGTGTCGGAGGTCTCCAAAGACGAAGTCTCGAGTGTTACGTAGTTCAAAGAGTAGAAATGAACAAAGTAGATCTTTTGTGAACCCTAGAAGAAAAGCACTGAGACACAAATACCCTCTCTCAGAAAAGTCATATTTTTAAATTGCACTCTTACCAAAAAAATAAATAATGTGAAAAATTGGGTCATCGACTATCAACGGGTATATGAGTAAGCCCAATATTAGTTTTTTGAGCCCAATGGATCAATCATTAGTGTCTATTGTATTCGCGCACATTGCAAAGTTACCATGTTTTTTCTTTCTTCTAATTACCATATCTTATAGAGCATGGTTAATGCTAAAACCCAATTAGAATTCTTTTTTTTTTCCTTTTTCTTTTTGGTCTGATAAAAAAAATTAGAAAAAAACAATATCGAATCGTTATGTTAGTGGGACCCGGAAACAATGCAAGACTCAGTCCTTATTTCAATATTTTTGCAACCGATTCTTGGGCATTTTGGTGGAGACCACCCCCTACTTTTTGGTATGAACCCCTAAAAAATACCCCGATAATCCCGCTCTTAGTTGTCGAAACAACATTGTAATTAGAAAAAGAAAGATTCACCGCGTATCTAACTAATTGATGCTTCTGAGGAAGTAAATCTTGGAGGTTCCTTGTCAAGACGACGTTAAGGAGAAGAAAGCAGATAAATCAGGCGAAAAATATCAAAAATCTAGAAACCAACCAGTAAAGAACTGATAGACTTACAAGAGAAATGACCATGGTTCATATGGAAAAGAGCCAAAAGCTTTCGTCCAACTTTCCAAGGTGGGTGTTGTGACGGCGTGAGGAGCATCACCGGGTTAAGTCATTCCATACAATTTCATTTCAAAAACTTATAATCCAGTTGCACCCACAGTCCACAGATCAACGTTTGGTTCAGTTTAAATTTGGATGTATGTATATATATATATAGAAGATATTTAAGGATCTTATTTGCAATTTAGGGAAAGCCATGTTTCTTGGCTGGAACAATTGTGCTTCATAACTCTTCATGCCTACAAAGTGTTCATTATAAACATCCCTAGCTTTTATATACACTGTCTAATGGCATTTTTCTAGCAGCAGTATGTGGAGAGTTATTTTCTATCTTTTTATTTTATTTTTCTTAGTATTGCATCGGTAGACGGTAGTCCATCTTTACAGTGTGGTGTTTGATGGGATTTTTTCTGCTATCAAAGGCCCATGGAAGTTCCTTCCACTGAGCCAGATGCTTCAACGATGCTGCCTATTCAATTTACTATTTTATTTGTGAAGATGTAGTTTTCCAAATGTTTTGTATTATTTCGTGAAGTAATACAAGAGATAGTATATACGCGTGACATGCAGATGGGCTATATTGGAATTCATGTTTTATGATGAGTGTTAACTTGCTGAACTTGGAAAAGAAAAGATGATATGTGTTTGAAACAAATGGACATTTTTAATACAAGAAAATAGAGTTTGCTTGAAGATGAAGCTTTCTATTAAAGAAATGGAAAGTTGTTGGAAGACTTGAAGTGCAAGTCAAAGTCATGGAGAGCAAGTTCTGGCTGCTATATAAGGAGGGACGTGCATTACCAGAATGCAAAACCTCAAAGAAGAGATAGAGAAGTTTTCTTGGTGTGTGTTACTGATTGGTGTTGAAGTACATTCTAAAACATTGTCTATTGGAGTCCGATGTGAACTTAGTTTAGTGTTGTTGGAGCTGACGCTTTGTATGGTGGTGTTAGCCATTGTGTGGAGTTCATGGTGAGATCTGTGTGTGTTTGAGTGACCAAGCGTTTTGTGTCATTGGTATATGTTGGATACTAATTTACTTGGTGAAGTATTTCTAGAGATATGAAAGATTGAATCCAAGACTCAATGAGAATTTAGCACATGAGATTTCATTGTGGTGGTCTGTGAAGATTGTTGTTGTTTGAAGACGGTGAGTTCTTGTGCGCCAGATAATAATCTATGCATGCGTGTTTAATTCCTAATGTTTATAGGTGTCTATCTAGAAAGAGTGATAGACACAAATGTGTATGTTGTACCATATAAAAATTGTAGATTATTTTTTTTATTTTAGTGATCACTGAAATATAGACAAAATCCAGGGATATAGAAAATGAATCTTGTTAACAAATATGATGTATTTTTACTTTCCGCACTTGTTATTGTCGCCTCATCTGCACTTATAATTTGGTGGGAATATTAATGTCTTCCATGGGATTCCAGCAGAAAAGGTTTGGTTCCAGTTTACCACATTCTACTTCATTTTCTGGTCTGAAAATCTCAGGTTTTCTGTCTCTCACTTTGATCTATGCTTGTAGATTCAAGAAATCATCCGTATTGCTGCTGCTTCTGCTTCTCCAGCACTGAACAGAGCTCTTTCATTCCCAAGCACATCTGCTGCAGCTGCACAGTCATTTCGTATTGCAGATCTGCAGCTGGTAAGTATTCGATATCAAGTGGTTACATCAATCTTTACACTATTGAAGACGTGACAGGTATTACTTCTTTATAACTACACTACATGTATTTTGAAACTCAAATCTGATCAGTTTTATTAAGTTTCTTATACTTATATAACTAAGAGGGGGATACTTGTAAAGACAGTTTGATCATAGTTAGTGAATCTAACAGCAACATTCACATTCTTAATATGCAGATTGGTCAACAAAAACCCTTACTCTGTTTCAGACATGAAGAAGACAGACAATGCCTCTATTAAGGAGGAAGAGTATTGCTTAGCAGAGGATCAACCTTTAAAGCTTACAAAACTTGTGACAATGTATCATAATATGCTGTTGTAGTGTCGTATGATTGTCTGTATAATGCATGTCTGGAGGGGTTAAGACATGTTTATCATTTTACATTTCCTCCTAATGATGAATACCAGAGTATTTATCATCTAGTGAAAGAACAAACTACTGTGGTTTTAAGAAACATTGTACTGGACTCTTATCTAACTATTAACTCTTTCATGTTATGTTATTGAAAATGCCAACTGGAATTTTCTTCACATCTTCTTTACTTGATTTCGACTCCAAATAAGAGAACAAAGCAAATCATCCTAAGTACATTGACTATCTCAACATAAATCTCTGATCAGATATATTAGTATTTAAATGAAAACCACTCAAAAACAAGATTCATGTGAAAGTTTTTCAATTGAGATTTTCGTAGAAATATCTAAAAACTTATATTTAAATACTACTAATATGTATTTGATGAGAGATTAGTTTTGAAACGTAAGATACTTCCCGATAATGGTGGCTTAAATAGTGTAATAATGGTTCTGAATTTTGAGCAACATGAAAGCACGTTGCCAATTAAAGTCTTGACTTGGCTCCAGCCAGTTCATTGCCAATTCATCCACACTCCGTTAATAAATACTACTGCATATTCCATTCCATCCATCACAATCTTGATCCAAGACAGAAAATATGACTTCTACTCTCTCTACCACTACTTCTACTACTTTCTTAATCTTCCTTCTCTTCCTTATCCTCACCGTTAATCTCTCGCCTGTTACCGCGGATGATCCACCAAAAATTGATTTGAAGGCAATTATCGCTAAGCTTTTGGCGGGTAAAAAAGAAGGAGCAAGTTCACCTTAAGCAGCCAATTGGTTTGGGTTTACCATTCCGCTCCTCTTTCTAAATCAGTTTGAACAATGTGTGTGTGTGTGTGTTTGTTATTGGTTGAATGTTATCGTTTCAAAGACTTTCACAAGTCTAATTGCTTCTTCTTTTTGTGATAAATAATTAATCCATGTATTATTGATGTTCTCTGTATTCGTTATGAGGAATGAAGTTCAGTAAGAAATGATGAGACCAATACATAGAAAAAAATAGACAGCAAATCTACTAGGACTTTGAATGACCAGCATGTGAGTGTGACTGTGAATGACCAATATGTGAGATGTAAGAAAGCAAATGAAGTGTCACTATTCTATTCTAAACGTACATATATGCGCCTCCACGGACAGCATTCTCTGCGCCTTTACGCTCTTTCTCCCTCTCTTTCCAGCTCTCGTACTTCTGATCATCTGTGGGTAACTCATGGCGGCATATAAGGCAAGAGTTAGGCTCGTCTTGTCACAGAGCGCATAAACAGTTTGATCATAAGCTACTGTTCTTACTCGTAAACTATAAAATATTAAACAATGAACAAGGACGGGTTTTGTTTTTACCAGCCAAGGCTTTAATGAAACGTGTGCTTGCATGGCAGGCTTTTTTTTTATTACTCACTGAAAAATGACAACTGGAAGTTTCTCGACCATCTTCTGTACTTGATGTCCACTACAAATAATGTATCTTATCAGAAAGACAGGGTGAATCACAGTTTTAGGATTCCCACAAAATATTAGATCATCCTAGATAATCTAATGGTTCTTGACTTGTGAGCGAGATGCAAGCACGTTTTCATTTAGCTATTGAATAAGCTTCAGCCAGGCCACTGCTTAATTTATACACACACTCCCTCTATAAAAACAACCGCTCTCTTTTCTTTTACTTCCATCCACTATAATCTCATATCCTAAGACACCAGATATGGCTTCCCCTCTTTCAACTACTACTACTTTCTTAATCTTCCTCCTCTTAATTATCATCATGGTCCTTCTCTCGCCTGTCACCGCGGATGATGAGAAAAAACCTGATGTTAAGGGATTGATGGAGAAGCTCATGAAGGCTGCAGGTGGTCAAAAGAAAGAATAACCTCCTTAAGCAGCTTACTCCCTCTGATGTGTTAGCCATTCCATTTCTCTCTTTAAATCAGTTTGAAAAATGTGTTTGTATTTGTTATTGGTTGAATGTTTATCGTTTCAAAGACTTGTCCAACTGCTTCTTTTGAGCTAAATAACTAATCCAAGGATTATTGATGTAAACAAAAACGTGCTTAGAAATAAAAACAGTGTGATATATTCAAACTGAGAATTGCTGTATTCATTATGAGGAGCGCAGTTCAGTAAGAATGAGACCAATACACAGAAAAGAAACGAGTAAAATACACGAGAATGAATGACCAACATGTGAGATGTAAGAACGCAAATGAAGAGCCACTATTTTTAAACGTACATATATTCACCTCCACGGACAGCATTCTCTGCGCCTTTACGCTCTTCCTCAGCCTCTTTCTCCTTCTCTTTCCAGCTCTCGTACTTCTGATCATCTGTCGGTAACTCATGCCGGCATATAGGGCAAGAGTTATGCTCGTCCTGCCACACAAACAATTTGATCATAAGCTATTGTTCTTACTCGTAAGCTTATACATAATGCAACTTTTAAACAATAAACAAGGATTTTTTTTTTGTTTATTACCAGCCAAGGCTTTAAGCAAGGAGGGTGAAACGTGTGCTTGCATGGCAGCTCCTGCATTTTGTCGCCGATTACCAAATTCTCTTTGCAGATGCAACATTCCACCTCTGCTCCTAAAGTTTTGAGCATTTCCTCATTGAAAACAATCACTGGAAGTTTCTCCACAACCTCTTTACTTGCAGGTGGAGCTCTTGGTGGTCCACTATCTTCTAGTATCTGCATAGAATACATCATTGTTATCAATCAAGACGCTAAAAGCCAAAAGACACTACCGATATCACATTAGAGTTTCGGGTTTAAACAAATACAATCCTAATACACAATGTTACAAAAGGGGCAATGCCAAAAAGATTCTAAAAAAGCTACCTCTGGAATGATACTGTCAAGACCATTGATGAGTTCCTGCATCAAGTTAGCCGTTTCCCCCAAAACGTTCCCAAGAGCAGCAGCATTAGAGGATTCACCATCAACGATCGAAGAGAAAGCAGACATGAGATTCTGCTGCACCAGCCACTGAGGCTGTGCCGGCTCACGATCAACCGTTAGATGTCCCTCGAAAAGATAGCCTTGTGATCTCTCTGTTGGCTGAATATCCACTTCGGTTAACTGCTCTTTCGCTTGTTCAATGCAAGATTTCAAGTGTTTCTTCTCAGAAGCATCAGAGACAAGTGTCTCAGCGTCCTCGAAAAGGCTTAGACCCGCAACCCAGAACCCAGTAGCTGTGTATCTTGTCTTGAGAACCGTTGCCACACGAGACACAACTGTATAGAACTGCATAAAAAAACGTGTCAGAGACGTAACTAACTACACAAACATTCATTGCATTATAACATAGAAACTGAACAAAACAAAGTATCCAGATCAATTAAATATGCTTGACATGAAGATGGACAACGGAACACAAAGGAAGATGCTTGAAATGAACTACACAAACATTCATTCGGCTACAACATAGAAACTTAAAAAAAAAAAAACAAAGTGTCTGTTGAAACTCATGTCGGAAAGATCATTGGTATGAAGATAGACCTTCTCCATAATTGTAATGGAAACAAATAAATAAAAGATGCTTTGATTCCTAATTTAATCCCCGAAGCAAAAAAAATCAACCATCGAACATAAATACAAGACAGCAGCAATGTTAATGTATATCTCTTTGTCTTAAAACGAAACAATGTTATCGTGTCAGAAAGGTAACAAGACAAACACCGTTTCATGTCGGATCAATTGGGGCTCTCAACAATTGTAATGAAGAACAATAAAGGAAGAAACTTGATTCCTACTTCAAATCCCCAAAGTAAATAATTAAACAATTAAAAATATGATTCAATGTTTTTAATTATGTGTTTGGTGGGGTAATCTGGGAAATAGAAGCAAACCTGTTTGCGGAGAGAAGGAGAGGAGGAAGAGTAGCGATCACGGAGAAGGGAATGAATAGAACGAACAGATGACTCGAATCTCAGCTTTTTGTTCAGCTGTTTCTGTAGATCGTCGAGTTCAAGCTTCAAGCTTTCTTCCGAAAGAGACGACGATGCATCCATTAATGCTTTCCTTCTCTGAGAGATGAGGAGGATTTTTGAAAGAATTTGATGGGAATGAAGGAAAGATCTCTCTGTCTTTCTTGAGATTTTTGTAGAATTGTAGGTAGCTGCAAAAGAGTTTTCTTGATCAGGAGGAAAGGATGAAGTCGGTTGGGTTGTGATCCGGTTCGGTTCTTTTTTTTTTGGTTTGGTTGGATAAGCGAAACTAAAATTAATCGTTAAAATTAGCTGGTTTGGTTGTATGTGTAATGTCTTGTTTTTTCTTCTACCTGATCCGGTTCGGTTTTTTTTTTTTGGTTTGGTTGGACAAGCAAAACCAAAATTAATCGTTAAAAATTAGCTGGTTTGGTTGTATGTGTAATGTCTTTGATTTACATGTTACAAATCCTCATTCAGTTTCTTAAAAACTATATATAAAAATAGGAGATGCCAAAGTTATGAATTTTAATTCATTTAACTTCTTGATTTTGGACCGTTTAACAAATTAATATTTAGTCATCAGAAACACAATCAAAAACAGTCAGAGTAGCTCCCTCTTTCACACGAGGAGAAAGAGCTTTGCATGAACAATTAGAAGAACCTCGACTGAAAAAGAAAACTCCATTCATTTTACTAATTCGACCTTTAAATGAATCTAACAAAAGTAGGAGATTATGACTCATATTCCGAAAAAAAACAACAACAACACAAGTATCTCTCAATTCTATAACAAGCCCTTTTTAGTTTCCCTAAACCCTTCTTAATCAGGCAGTGAACTCAAAATTGTTTGAGCCATCAATTTTATTTAAAACATGATTTTATAGATTTTTTTTTTTAAACTAACTTTTATCATTGGCGCCAACGAAATCTCAAAGCTGTTTATTTGCCTTTGTGGTCAACCCGAATCCAAACGGATACAACGGGTCATAACGCGGGTCACCAACATTCATAGGCAACTGATCCACTGTCCTAAACCACGTCCTAGCCAGCTTCCCAGTGAATCCATAATCTCCAAACAAAACATCAGCTACTCCCTGTCCTTCCGTTCCTGGAAGCCACGCCGCCACGAGAGCGTCGACCTTCGTCACGTATGGCTGCATCATCACCGGACGTCCCGAGATAACCACAACCACGCATTTCACCAGCCCGCACACGTTCTCCATTGTGCTCGGACCCGGTTCGGATATGGTTAAGTTCGTGCTGTCTCCGTATCCTTCCGCGTATGGTGTCTCCCCTATGACTACGATTGCGTAATCGAAGTGGCTGGAGTTGATGAAGTTGGTCTCGGGGTTCTCGTTGTAGACGACTTGTGTCGTCGGATCCACCGTGTTTTTAACTGCAGTGAGGATCGTTGTGCCTGCAAAACTCAATCTCATAGTGGTTATGTTCTGTAATAGATCTTATAGCATGTCTGAGAAATACTAAAGCCTAAAGGTCATGTGACTCATGTCTTCGGTTATAACGGATGCTGGAAAATATTTAAAAAAAATTAGATAAAACATCAAAAAATATATATTATAAAATCATTAAGCTAACATATAATAGCACAAATTTATGTTAGACTTTTTATAATTTGGATGAAGTTATGATTTCAGTGAAGAAATTAATTCGTTTACGAAAAAATAATGTTAGATTCTAATAGCCAAATTTTAAATTTTAAATTTATTAGATTTTGATGGTTATCTAACTTATTTTTTGTATATTCTTATTTTAAATGAATTTATAGCATTTTCTATATTTTTAATTATTATAGAAATAAAAATTTGTTCATATATTTCTTTTATGTTCAATATGATGATCCAAACAAGTGAAGAAAGGATGATTCATTTGAAAGGTGTGTATAGTGTGTACCTATGGTGAGATTGTTGCTTTTGAGGCCTTGCCAAGTGATTGTCCAGCCTCCACATTGGTATCCCAAGTTATCAGCGTGTGTTCCCGCGACAAGTATCTTTTTAGCTTTCTTTGGCAGAGGAAGCAATGGCTTATCTGCATTTTCACCATTCTTTAACAGCACCAGTGATTTCCTCACTGCTTCCCTTGCTAGCTCCCTGTGTTCCTGTTACATGGACCAGAGTTTGAGTTGGGTTGTTCTCTGTCTTGAAAACTCATGTTTTTTTTTTCCTACAGACCTTACAGCCGAGCTTGTTGGCCAAGCTATGATCAGCCATGGGATCCTCAAAGAGCCCCATTGTGAATTTGACTCTCAAAATTCTCTCCACAGCATCATTGATTCTGCTCATTGGAATAAGTTTTCCCTTCACTTGACTTGTTAAGTCGCCGATTAACTCGGTCAAGTTTGATGAACCCATGAACTGCATCACAAGTTTTTCTTTAATCATGATATCAAGTGTGTTTAAAACATGGTAGGAGAACAGTTTTTTGAGACTAACCATATCAAGTCCAGCAGTGATAGCAGCATATACAGAATGTGAATAGTTAGCATGAATAGGTGTGGTGATCTGATCAACACCTAGAAAATCTGAGATTACAATTCCCTGCAAAAAAAAAATCACATTTCTTTACTCAAATGTCTGTTTCTTGATGCATTCTTCTAATGATTAGAGTTAACCTTAAACTTGAGCTTCTTCTTGAGGAAACCTGTGATAAGTTTCTTATTGGCATGCATTTTCAACCCATTCAAGGACGAGTACGACACCATAACCGTTGCAACACCCTTGTTTACCGCATCATAATAAGCCGGCATGTGTATGCTAAGCAATCCGTTTGAGTTAATAACCGTGTCGTTAGCGTTCATCCCTCTCAATGTACCTCCATCTCCAACAAAGTGCTTAGCACAAGCTGCTACTTTGGTCCTGTAAGTTTATTATAATCCAATATCAGCTTCATGAATAACTTTGCATTTCTAGAGATTGTAATACTTACTTTCCAGCCACGAAAGGAACACCCTTATGACCCCTGGGAAGGTCACCTTGCAAACCAGGTATGATCTCAGTCATCTGCTGAACTATTCTGTGATCCTCACTGTAGCTCTCATAGCATCTTCCCCATCTAGGGTCTCTACACACCTGTTCAAAGTTATTAATCACAAACAAAACTATATTTCTCTGCTTCTGTTCGATTCAGATTTTAGTACTTACTGCAATACATGGAGCAAACACATATTGGATTCCTGTTGCTCTAACTTCAAGAGCAGTTGCTTCACCAATCCTCTTCACAAGGTTAGGGTCCCTAAGAAATTAATACAACATAATACCATGTTAAATTTTAATTTATCATGAATGTTCAACTTAAAACCAATATTCATTTATATACTTAGTTAATTATAACAGATTCTCTATGAGAGCTTGCCTGGTGACTCCGAGGCCTACGTTATGTGGGAAAATGGTGGCATTGTACACGTTGTTGTGACCATGAACAGCATCGACCCCGTAGATAATGGGAATCCCTAAGCGGGTTGAAAGAGCTGCCTTTTGGATCTTATTCACCATGTTCACCCAAGCTTCAGGAGTGGCGTTTGGCGCGGGGACGCTCCCTCCACCGCTAAACGCACTTCCTGCACACATAACTCTGAAACGTTTTGAGTATTTGTATAGGCTTTGAACATTGTTATAGACGAATCATACCGATGAAGTAGCTTTTAATGACTTTAGTTGTGGCATTGACGCGTTCCACCTGAACCATCTGCCCGAGTTTCTCTTCAAGAGTCATATAACTCATCAGGTTCTTGATTCTGACTTCTACTGGCTCCTTTGGGTTCTTGTACTTGGCGTTTGCAAGTGGTTCTTTGTTAGCTGCCACGGAGAAGCAGAGCATGAGAAGCCCTAACGTGTGTAGAAAGTAACTCAAACTACACATCTTTGCCTCCTTCAGTCTCTACACCTGCAGCTGAATAACAATAATATAGTTCAAGACTGATTATTCATTAACCGTTTGTGAAGGAGAAGACAAAAAAAGAGATGTGATGACGACGACAACGATGAATGTTTACAATGTTTTTAATGAGACAATAAAGAGGTTGAGATATTGTTGTCTTGAATGGGGATACCGCACCATAAGAGGTTGAGAATTTTGTCTATCTTCTTGTATTTGTATCGTTATGGCAACATATATAAAGAAAAATCTTTTCATTTTGATAAATAACATAATGAGAAAGAATCATCAGAATATATGCTAACTAATTTGCCAGATAACATACTACAAATATTAGTTTTTTTTTTTTAAAAAAGTACTAAAAAATAAGTATTAGTTTCAACTAATTTATTTTCTTTCATATCATTGGTGAAAATAGTCATTTTAAGTAGCAATTTATTTCCTTCGCTGCAATTGATTTAGTTGGGTCCATTAAGCCATCAATATCTTTCTTTGCCTTAGAACAAGAGACGTCTACAACTTGTATGGTTTTGTGGTCAACCCTAAACCAAACGGGTTCAACGTGTCATAATGCAGATAACCAACATTCATCGACAGCTGCTTCACGGACTTAAACCATGCCGTGGGCAACTTTCCGGTGAATCCAAAATCACCAAACAGAACATCAGCCACTCTTTTATCAAAAAAAAAAAACATCAGCCACTCCTTGACCTTAGGGCATCGATGATCGAGACATAAGGCTGCATCACCACGGGACGGCCATAGACCACAACCACCACGCACTTCACTGATCTGCACACGTTCCCTATCGTGCTCGGACGCAGTTAACTTATGGACCCAGCAAAGGAAGAACACTTGAAGCTTGTTTTTTAAGTTTCTTATGTGAATGTAACTTTACTCAGTTTTAACCTATTTTTTAGTGCTTGCAACAATTTGTAATTATGTTGTATGCCGGCTTTGTAATTTGCTGCATGTATAAAGAGAACTGATAAAAACCTCTTCAACTTTTTCTTGGCATCTCTTTTTTGTTATTCTAAAATCAATGTTTAATGTAAAGTACTTTTAATATTAATATAATGTAATGTCAAAAAAAAATTAATATAATGTAAAATTATTTTAATAATATAATAGGGAATACATGCATAGGCGGAGCAAACTTTCAAAGGGTGGTGAGTACGATAATGGTAGTGGTTTTGGCAAACTATTGTTCTCATACATATACATGAGGATACTAATATATAATCTTATATATTAAAACAGAAGTCATGATTTGACTTCATGTGTGATTTTTTTAAAATCTTATATATTAAAACAGAAGTCGTGACTTGACTTCATGTGTGATTTTTTTAAAAATGGATTATTACTAAAAAGTTACGTTACATTAACTTTCTAATAATCTTATTATTATTATTATATCTTGTGAAAAATCATATCTATAGCAACAAAGATATTCGTAACAATTTGGTTTTGGTAAATTATCCCACACATTCCAACTTAGTCATGCAAAATATGTCAATATATATAAGTTTAGGAATCTTCTATTATTTATAAGGAAATATGTCAATAATAGCTAAATGCATCCAAAATATATTAACAAAATCACAGATTAGTAATATGGAATATTTATATACCTTAACAAAATTTACATGCTATATATATTAGATAAATTTATTTCAATGTAATTTTTTAAAATTATATTGTTTTAAAAAAAAGAAATTGTTTAAATAATTCTTTTTAATAAAATTCTTTCTAATATTAATTTATGAAGCTATAAGTTTAGTTTTTAGCAAAAATTTCTTCGAAGTTTATATTATCTTTGCAAATTAAAGTATACTAATAGTTAATCAAACTCTATTTATATTAATTTATCTAAAATGAAATACTAATCTAACAAACAATAAAATATAGAAGAAGAAACAAACACATGTTTGAAAACATATATAATATAGAAAATTTGAAACAACCTATTTGATTAAAACACTTATTATATCATCTTTTTATGTTTGAAAAACATTTACTATACATATCGTAAATATGTGATTACTATAATATATATCAATTTACAAGTGAAAACAAAATGTTTATATAAATAACTATAAACGAAAACAAACACCCGCGCGGTTGCGCGGGTCAAAATCTAGTATCAATTAATAATTATCCCATATATGAAAACTCTTGTTTATTCGACAGACAAATGAAAAAGAGATACTTAATATTAAACTTAATCCAAAGAATAATAAAAATCTTCAAGACAAAGAAAACTCAAAGAAGAGAAGAAGAGCAAGTGGAAAACCCAAAGAATTAGGCCTTCGTTTCTTCAAACTAAAACCAAATCAAACAAAACTCTTTGCTGTCTACTAAATCTTCTTTGCCTATAAAATCATTTGATATCATTCTCTGTTTTCTCACAACACAAATAAACATTACTTATAAACCAAAGCAAAAGAAGAGCAACTACAAAGAGAAAGAGAATGGCTAACTTTGGAGCAGAACGAGTATACCAAGAATTTGAGCCTGCAACTAGATGGATCTCTGAACCAGACGTCGAGATCCTTGTCGCTGATCTTCCAGGTTTGTTTTCTTCTTCCTCTTCTATTCACTTCTCTGCATTAAACACAGAGAATATATAGAGATAAATAGTTTGGTAGAATCAAACAAGCAAAGCTCATTTAAGCATTGTCTTTTGTGGTTACTTAGGATTCAAGAAAGAACAAGTTAAGGTGGCTGTGACCTCAACAAGGAAGCTAAGACTAACGGGAGAACGTCCAACAGGTGGAAACAAATGGATTCGTTTCCACCAGGAGATTCCCGTTCCTTTGACCGTTGATATTGACTCGGTTTCAGCTATGTTCAAAGATTACAAACTCTACATCAGACATCCCAAAGTCAAGACAGAAACCCCTCAAACTAAGCCACTATCACCGGTCAAACCACCCACAAAACCCCATGATCAACATGAGGCAAAACAAGTTCAGGGTTCTAAAGCAGCAACGGTCGAGAAGCCCAACGGTGGTAAAACCGAAAAACATGATGCACAGCAAAAAGCAGGGGAAGTACAGAGTGACAAAAAGGAATTAACTGGTGAGCCTAAAGGACCTTTGAGTTCTAAGGATGAGGAGAAGAACAAAGTTGGAGCCAAATGGTTTGAGAAGTACAAAGAGGCAACTGGAAATGTGGTAAAGGAAGCTAAGAGCAAAAGGGAATTACTTTGCAATTTGAGTGCTTCGATTGTATTGGTTCTGCTAATCCTACTGTATGCTAGAAATGCAGTACGTTCATCCCTCCTAGGGAACTCCGAGGAATGAGTTACATTTGAGTCTCATGATGTGTAAGATTGCTTATGCACAAAACAAATAAATATTTGATAACTACCCTATTTATATGTATGTACACAAATTTGTGATAAGAAAATGAAAAACCTCCATTTTAAAGATATCTAACTAGCCTTAGTATAATGAGTTCAGTGGCAGAAACTTAATTTTTTTTTTTTTTTTTTTTTTTTTTGAACGGGGCAGAAACTTAATCAAAACTACAAAGTATAAACCCTACAAGTAAAATAAAGGATTTATAGAGAAAAGAAAGTGGTTTTGTATAAGAAAACTTACTTGTGAGGAAAGGCTTTCATGACTTGATTAGCTCAGAGCGGATAAGCTTGGCAGCAGCAACCATGTTGCTAAGTGCGGATTTAACTTCAGAGTACTTCCGCGTCTTTAGGCCACAGTCAGGGTTCACCCAAAGGACTTTGCTGTCAAGAACTGCAAGCATTTTGTTGATACGCTCAGCTATTTCTTCAGTGGATGGGATACGAGGAGAGTGAATGTCATAAACCCCTGGACCGATTCCTGCACTGTATTTCACTCCTTCATGGAAGACTGATAAGAGCTTCTCATCTGAACGTGAGTTCTCAATGGTGATCACATCAGCATCCATGTTTATGATTGAGTGGATAATGTCGTTGAAATTTGAGTAGCACATGTGAGTGTGAATCTGCATGAAGAAGTACAAGAGAGCATGACAAATTAGATCTCTTCCATACTTCAGCTATTTCTTCCATAGTTCGGTTCGGAATTTTGGTTAAGATTGGTATTGTTTGGTAAATTTTTTTTTAGAAACCGAACTAACCAATTACCAAACTGAACCAAAAACCTAATTAGTTCACATCCTTCATCTTGATATCAGATTCCATCTTATTTAAGTGGAAGTGAGCAATAAGGTGAGATGAAGATGACCTGAGTAGTGTCTTGCACATCGCAGTTTGTGATTCTGAACGCATGGACGGCCCAGTCAAGGTAAAACTCTTGCTCGGACCTCCTAAGAGGCAAGCCCTCTCTTAGTGCAGCTTCATCAATCTGAATAACAGAGATACCAGCGTTCTCAAGGTCCTCCACCTCATCTTTGATAGCAAGCGCAATTTGGAAACACGTCTCATGCCTATTAACATCATTAATAGTGAGAACCAACACAATAAACAATGAAAGAGAACTTGATAGACTTAGTTGTCACACCTTGGCTGGTCATTTCTAACGAAGGACCAATTGAGAATTGTAACGGGGCCAGTAAGCATCCCCTTCATAGGACGTTGGGTCATCTTCTGTGCCATTGATGACCAGAAGACAGTCATTGCCTTTGGTCGGGTGACATCACCGTAGATGATAGGTGGTTTGACACAGCGGGACCCATATGATTGGACCCACCCATTTGATGTGAACGCAAAGCCAGACAGCTGCTCACCAAAATACTCCACCATATCGTTTCTCTGCACAATTAAAGCATATCAGGAGAGTAAAGAATGTAATAGTTCGAATAGTAAGCCAAGGTTTCAGTATGTTTCCACCTCTGCCTCCCCATGCACCAATACATCAATCCCAAGCTCTTCTTGAAGCTTGACAACCTTTTCAAATTCGACTTTGATAGCCTGGACATAGTCAATATCTGATATCCTGCAAATGCAGAAGATGCATGAGCATTACGATTAGTGACATGTTACAGTTTTCAGCTACATCATTGGATTAGATAGACTTACTTTTTGGCCTTGAATTCTCTGCGTATTCGTCTGAGATCTGCGGTCTGGGGAAAAGATCCAATTGTAGTTGTTGGAAGAGCAGGAAGGTTTAGCTTCTTCTGCTGGGCTTGTAGCCTAGCACTTACTTCTGTAGAACGGCGGTGATCAGATTTCTTTACTGCAGCAACCTGAGCAAGAAAGTAATTAAAGATACAACAAGCTCATGGTAAAAACTTGGAAGAGCAACTTGTTAGGAAACTCCCTTACATCCTGTTGTACAGCGGCATTTGTCACCCTTGGTGATGATCTTCTAGAAGCTTGTCCCATCGAATTAGAAGAAAACAATGCCTACAAAGAGACCAAAGACAATACAAAGCTGAAGGTTAACTACTTCTGTATTAGAAGAAAAGGTTCCAGCAGAGATCCGTGGGATCAAATAAAAGTCCAGTATGCATGTAGTTGCAATCATACAAACATATGTAATAATCAAATGTGTATCTTATTACCTCATCCTTAACTCCAGACAATGATTTAGCAAGTGCATTCACTTCAACAACCTTTTGTGCAGCAAATGCAAGCCATGACTTTAGTTCTTTATCAAGTTTAACTTCATTCACCAAGTCCACAGCCGTATGGAGTAGAGAGCACGAAGTGGAGACTACAACTTTTTCTGCAAAGAGAGGAGAAATATTTATATTGATACTGAAGTTAAGTAGGAATCAAATAAAGTGTTATATACTGATACCTTTCCCAACAATGTCTTCAAGAGACTGTAGTGTCTTGAGTGAAGCAGAAAGATCATTCGCCCAAATGTTCCTTCCATCAACAACTCCAGCGAATAGTAGCTTACCTTTAGGAAAATTCCCTTTGATTAAATCAAGAGTCTCCAGTCCACGAACAAAGTCAAATCCAAACCCAGTTACACACTTCAACGACGTTAATGCCTTGTACGCTTCAGCAGGAACATCTGCAAAGTATGTGGTGATAAGAACATTCAACCCCGCCAAAGATGACTCCATGTGAGAATAGGCATCCGAAAACGCCTGCAACTGGTTGGTGTCAAGATCCATCACAAGTATAGGCTCATCGAACTGAATCCATCGTGCTCCAGCAGATTTTAGATCATCAAAAACTTCTCTGACAAAGGAAATGCCACAGAAACCAGTTAAGGTCTCGAGCACTGTGTATGTATTTGTTTTTGTGTAGCACATTTCTAAAAAGCTTAATTATAGTCTTACTTGTAGATGGGAAGAATCTTGTCAATCAGAGAGAGCATGCAGAAAGATTTATCAACACCCTTTGCTGGTTTTGACAGTAACAAGTAGGTCAACGGACCAATGAGCACAGGAACTGTGTCTATGCCAAGCTGTGCCATAAACAGCCAAAAGAACAGCTGTGAATAAGAGCCTTGGAAGAAAAAGTAGGAAAGCTAAAGAGAAATATAGAAGGAAAAGCAGTGTTCTAAAAATCCGTCTAGCTCATCTAATCAACAATCTCAAAGCGTCTAGTTACCTCCTAGCAATTTCATGAACATTGAGAGAAGGCAATACCATGCCCTTATCAAACTACAGTACAGCTTAACTAAAAAGCTATGAAGTGAGAAAGGTTCAAGTCAACTTACTGCTTTAGCCTCTTTAAATTCATCCACAGCCTTGTGAGATGCATAGGAGAATTCAACATCAGGACCCAACTCAGGAACAATGTAATGGCTGTTAAGAGCTTTATCAGCATTACATCTAAGAAAAAAAAAACATTCTCTAACAACAGGGAAGAAAGAGGATTTCATTTACTTACTAGTTTGTATCAAACCACTTGGTCATTTCCATAGCAGGAACAGAATCGTTTCCCCGTGCCATGGAGAAGTAAACATCAAACCCAATCTCACCACTTTCCCAACCATATCTAGACGGAACAGCTCCAAGCATTGCTGTTGTATCCAACATCTGATCATAGTATGAAAAAGTGTTGCTGGGAATATATTTGATCCCTGCGTCAGCCATATGCTTCCATATGGAGTTTCTCAGGTTAGCAGCAACAGTTTGCAAATCTTCAACACCGGTTTTCCCATCCCAGAAGGACTCCAGTGCAAACTTGAGCTCTCTTTTGGGTCCGATACGGGGATACCCGACAATATGGGATGACATTGCTCTATTTCGTGACAGAAAAATGACAATTTGGTTACGGAAAAATTCATGAATGCATACAAATAAATAATACAGCGCAACATCAAGAATGTTATGGATGCTGATACAAATGGATGACAAGAATTTACCTATGGTAACAAACTGATACTCACAGTAAATAGAGCAAAACCCAAACTCTCTTTTAATATTACTCAACAATAAGCAAAAAGACCAAAGAACAGAAGCTAATAATTAAAAAACATAAGAGAATACATTCATCAACTTTAAACTATCTCTCTTTTCATTGAGTTTGTGAATTCATAACTATTTTTAATCCAACTGTGAATCCATAAGGAAAATAAATAGAGCTGCAAACACCCAACAAGAGAAGAAAACGGAAAGGAAACCTGGCGAGGTAGAATCCGTGACGGCGAGAGGCGGTTGCACAAGAGAGTAAAGAAGGAGCCCAAGACGGTGGCAGAAGACAAGGAGGGCGTCTGGGGAACGAAGCTAACGGCGAGACTCTCTGAAGAGCGAGCTGACCCATTCTTATTTGAAACTGCTCTCCTATTATTTCTGTTCAGTGTCCGAGGAAGGAGGAGACTCTCTCTCACACACACACCACTCACTATTTGTATATCATTTATTAATAATATTTTAATTCAACTTTTTTTTATACTTGGCAAATATCATCAGAGATTTAATTCAACATTTTCTATCCAACAAATTTTATTTTTCTCATTAGGGTGCAGGCATTTTTACACAAAGGACACTTTATTACAAAGCTTACAACAATGTCTTTAGCACCTTATAGTTTTGGGTTTCATGAAACTCAGTAAAAACACAAAACTTCTCAAAAGGTTTTACATTCGCTTGGGGTTTGATTCACTGAGTGGAGAAGCTTTTTAGTGAGTACAAGAACAGCCAGCTTCTTTTGTCTCTTCTGCTCCTTCATATGCCGTCTTATAGCTTTTGTCCCATGTATCACCAGCAGGTGCGGGGCTGGCTTCTGCATGAGGTATGTGATTTGGATGTTTCTCTCTCTTGTCTCCTTTGATCTGCTTTAGAGCGTGCTTCAAAGCTGGTAACAGTGCCTCCATACACTCGGCCACTGCGTTTGGGTTCCCGGGCATGTTGATTATCTAAGAAACCAGATATAACCTAGAATCGTGAGTAATGACAACTTAAGAGATCATATAACGAATGTTAGCTAAGAGATTTGTACCAATGTTGAGCCTCTAATTCCTGCTGCAGAGCGTGATAGCATCGCAAATGGCGTGATCTGCTCATAGATAAAAAAAGTAAAATGAGGTCAGATAACTACTCACCGCCATTCTTTTCCACGATGGAGAGAAACAAAAAGTATTAACCTTTAAGCTCTCTTGCATCATAACGAAGAGAAGACCAGGTGTTTCTCTCTGAATCACTTGTTTCGTTGCTTCAGGTGTTACGTCTCTTGGAGTGAAGCCAGTACCACCTAGTTGCACGAAGTGATTCTATTAAAAATATGATTCAAACGCTACACAAAATCTAACTGGATGTTTATATACCAAGTGTAAGAATGAGATCAATTTCGTCAACATCGCTCCATTTCTGAAGAATGTCTTTGATTCTTTCAACTTCATCGGGGACAACAGCTGTTGCAACTACCTTCGCTCCTCCCAGTTTTTCAGACGAGGAATTAATCACTGATACAGCCCTGGGCCCGCTGCATTATCACAATAAATCAGTAAATGATAATGAAATTCATGAATAAGTGATGGGAGCAAGTTTGAAGTGAATAAAAACGAATAAAGTATACTTCTCATCACACTCTCTCTGAGGACAAAAACCAGGGAGAAAACCGAACTATCAGGAAAGGGCTTAAAAGATGTAGCAAAGCATTGTTGTGCTTGCTTGCCTCACTATGACAAGGAGCAATATTACTTAGCGTGTTATTATGGCATCGAATTAGTGACCTCACCAGAATAACGAGCTGGAGAGATGTATCAAGATGCACTTTCTTTTCTCGAAATTCAGAAAGTCTTGGATACTACTCACTTTATTTAACTCTAATAGTGGAGATTAACGACTCTACATTACTAATATTTGCATGATTATACCAGATTGAAAGAGAAAAAAAAACAAGGTCAATTAATATAGACAACCTCAGCATTGCAATTTTTGTTTCATCTTCTAATAGTGATAATTCTTTTAGAGATGCAAAACAAAAGACCTATCACTTCCAACATGCAAATCAACTCATCCAGATTTGTGACAGTGCAATCAAGAAAGTTTTACAGTACGCATACCTTCGATCAGGTCCAGCCCCAACTGAGACAGTATCACTAACAGTAAGTATAGCCACATTATAACCAGGCCCATGTACATGATCCTTCTTCACTTCTTTCGGAATAGATACTGGTTTTGATGATGTGTTTCTCTTATCTACAGAGAAGCCACTGATATCGGAAACGACTACAGCTGATACCGAAGTTCCAGCAGAAAGCACATTCCCCGTAGCAGGCAACTCCAACAGAGCATTAGCCGACCTCATACTTAAAAGCCGACTGCTCATCTGATGTCCTGTGCTCTCAGCAATAAATCTGACATCCAGGTTATTAATTAGTTATCTATTTAAGATAGAAATACTTAATGCAACTTTCAAGAAAATCTAGGACAGTCCACCTAGGATTTTGACTCAAAAGCAGACCTGGTTATGAAAGAACTCACCCGGAAGTTCCTGATCCATCGTTCTCTTTCCATTTGATGATGGCTCGATGAAACTCCGGACGGAGGGAATCTGACTTTATAGGCTGCTGAAGTCGAGCTTGCACTCTGCACAAAGATTAGACGGTAAATTACACTTTCACTGATGACCAATTTAAAAGAATTCATTAAGTACAAAAGTTAACTTCAGTAACCTCACTGGATGGGGGCTTGTCCATCCTGCAAGCTGGCGGATTGCAGGCACAACAAAGAGATTGAAACAAACTAAACAGCTTACAGGATTTCCTGGTAACCCAAATGCTAGGACTGTTTTCCCCATCATACTTCCAGTTGGTTTTGCACTGATCTCAGCAAACGTCAAAGGTTTCCCAGGTTTCATTAATACCTGAAGTAAAATTTACATTTAAAATCTTTTCAGTTCGATCTGTATCTCAGACTAAACATTCTCAACTTGGTACCTTGCTGAAATGTACTTTCCCTTTCTCTTTGAGCAATGGCTTGACAAAATCCCTGTCTCCCATTGAAACACCACCAGACGATAGAATAATATCGACTCCAGAGGATATGACTTCATCCAAAACTCTCTCAAGCTCCTTTCTATCATCTCTGACGATTCCGAGATCAACAACTTTGCATTGCTGCTGCATCACTGCTGCCACTAACATTGCTCGATTTGAGTCCCTTATCTACAGAGAGCCCATTGTTTAGCCACTAAGGTAATATTAGGTCCAATATTTCTGATGAAAATTGCATGCATCAATAATCAGCATTTTGCATAATACCTGACCACGACCTAAAGTCCCAGCTGTTGGCTCGACAAGTTCATCCCCAGTAGAGAGAACAGCAACTGTCGGCATAGGATATACCTGCATGGAAGTTTAACTCTTCTGTTTTGAACAGAATTTCTAGTAAATTTGTTCATATAAAAACTGATATGCTGCAGCAATACCTTCACCAAGGTTACTCCGGCAGTTGCTAGCAAGCCAATTTCTGAGGCACCAATCCTTTCTCCAGTTTTTAGTACAGTTGCATCTTTCTCAATGTCACAACCCTAGCATATAAGTTGAATGAATCAAGTGGAATCCTCAAACAAGACAAAAAATAATCAAAAATAAAATGATTCCAATCAGCTAAAAACTGCCATTTCATCAAAAAAATTTGACGGTAAATTAAACTTAGATCAATAAATGGCAGTACATTAAAAAGAACATAATGATACTACAACTATTTAGCAAACAGTCATAGATAAAGGAAACCAAGAATATCAACTACAAGATTGATTATATAAGCGGAAAAGAAGGAAACATACCACCCTACGGATGTCAGTGCCTTTCTTGGTTTGAATCAGTATTTTGACTCTTCTTGGCTCAGTTGAGACGTCTCCAATTATTTCAGTGTCCTCAACTTGGACAACTGCATCGGCACCATCAGGTATAGGTCCTAAAGAGACACGTATCAAAGAAAAAAAGAAGTTAAATCAAAGAAAAAACTACTTTTTAATCCATCCAACGCAGATACTACCAAATGAAAAATTCTAGTTAGGAGTGAAAATGAAGAATACAGTTGCTCTACTAATGTTAGAAACACAAAAAGGCAGGTACAACGTTATCATATGAGGCAAATAATACAAATCAATAATTAAAGAGACTTTTCATCAAAATGCAATTAATTATACTAACCACCAGTTGTAACATAAGCCACAGCTCCAGGAGTAACAGTCACACCCAAGCCATCATTCCCAGCTCTTGATTCTGTAATCACCGGATACTCTCCAGGACCATCTGAAGCAACAACCGCATATCCATCCTAAACAACAATCATGCCAAGTCATTCAAACACTCTCTCTAGTACTAATCACCAGTTAATTATCATTTCTCATCTAAATAATTATAAAACTCTTATCAGAATGATTCTTGATTCTAAAAAAGTCTGATATTATACTATTCGTTAATCGCCGCATCGATTTCACCTTGACGGAAGCTGGATACGGAGGCAGAGGATCAGGAGCGCGAATATCTTCCGCCAACACTTTCCCTAGCGCTTCATGTAGTGATACGGCTACCGGAGGCAATCGCTCGGAGACGCTGAGTACTATCCTAAGAGCTTCCTCCGTCGGTATCATCTCGGACTTTTCGTCGCTGCCGCAACAACCTTCATGACTATCCATATCTTCGTTTTTCGATAGAGAGAGATGACAGGTCACTTGAATATCAAATATGAAAGGTCAGAGAGGCTGAGAGCAAGGTTGTCCGGTTTGTTTGGCAATCAGATTAGATCTGACTTTCATTTTGGAAGAATAGGTTTGAACCGGTGGTTTTTAAACCTGGACTAGACCGGCGGTAGGACCTAAACCGTAAACGGGAGCATATTCGGGTTGGTTATATAATAAATTCCAAATAGTTAAACCGATAAGAACTGTGTTAAATAATAATAAAAAATTACAAACCGTTAAATAAACCAAATAAAACCCAGTTTTAATCTACCGTCAAAATTCAAATTTTCTTTTTATTATATATACTTTAATTTTAAAAATTAATATAATTTTTTTTTGTTATTCATTTTCTGTGTTTAAATTTTATTTATCAATCTTTATATTGGAAATTATAATAAATAATACTCACCTATTGCAATTTGTTGAGTAAATAGTATTTTCTCATATATTCAATTTTTTAAATATTCATGTTTTTTAAAGATAAATAACAAAACATATAAATTTAGTTTTTTTTTTGACATCACATAAATTTAGTTGAGTGAGTAAAAGAAGTAATTTAATTGACTCGATTCAATTCGGTTGAGCCATACACTAATCCATGACCCGAAAATGTTCTGATAACCGGTTTGGTTTTTAAAATATTGGTTTTACTTTAAACCAACAACCAAACACCCCTCGTAGTATCTCTCTCTCCTATGGTGGGGGTAAAGTAAAATAGGCAAGTAATACAATCTCGGAAACGTTCTGTTTTCACTCTTCCCTCTCGCGATTCTCTCTTCAAAACGGTCTCTCCGAAAACAATCCAAAAATTGAAAATCGAAAACCCTAGAAATCACCGTCTCTCCTTCCCTCGTCTTCATCATAGCTTCACCTTCTTCGCTATCTCACCATCAAAAACCAATGTCCGGATCCCTGATCCCCAGATCGAATCCGGATCGGGTCTCATCTCCGACGAGCTCCAAATCGGTGACGCAGACCGTGAACGGCTCGCATCGATTCGTGATACAAGGGTACAGATTAGCGAAAGGGATGGGCGTTGGGAAGCACATCGCGAGCGATAATTTTACCGTCGGAGGTTACCAGTGGGGGATCTTCTTTTACCCGGACGGTAAGAATCCAGAGGATAACTCGGCGTATGTATCTGTGTTTGTGGCGTTGGCTAGTGAAGGTACGGAAGTTAGGGCGCTTTTTGAGCTGGCTCTTGTTGACCAGAGTGGGAAAGGGAATCATAAGGTTCATAGCCATTTCGAGAGGTCGCTTGATAGTGGGCCTTATACTCTCAAATACAAAGGAAGCATGTGGTATGATTATAAGTTTATAGTAATTCTAGTTTTTATGGTTAATGTTTCTATTTTAGTTTGATTACCTTATCTAGCGTCGCCCTTGTTGAATTCTATGGTAGCCAAACGAAGAAGAGAAATATGTGAAATTGATCACATTGAATTCGAATATACTATATCATGTGATGAGTTTCAGACTTTCAGTTGCCTATTGAGCGCATGCTTGGACTCAAATAGGATCTGGGTGTACTTAAAACATGTGAACTGCTGTATAGGAAACAAAGTTTGAACTCTTAAATACAAAGGAAGCATGTGGTATGATTACCACTCACTGCTCACAGTTCTAGATTATCGTGATTACAATCTATAGTTTAGCTGGCTTACCTTATCTAGCTACACATCCTTTGTGATTGAATAATTGGTAGCTTACTAAATTTGGATAGGAAAATGAAGAAGAGAAGAATGTAAAAGTGATCACATGAATTAGAATATACTTCATCATGTGATGAGTTTGAGTTGCCCAATTGTGGAATTCTGGGCTTGCTTGGAGTCCCATAGCTGCTGGGTGTACTTAGAACTTGTGAAATGCTAAGTAGGAATCAAAATTTGAACTCTTTCGGTGCTGTAACATGTTCCATTGTCAATGGTGTAAACTTTAAAGTATGAAAACGGAAGAATTAAGCTAGTCATAGGCAGCGTAGTAACATTTTCTTCAACTCATGAGTGTTGTGGGTTCTTGCCCATGTTCCAAATCTTGTTTGTGAGAACGATACTGTGGCAAAAACAAAGATGTGGGTGGGTCGTTGTATGTTCATGATGGAAAGGAAATTGATTGGGAAAATCATTTATTTTGAAAGCGTGTAAGCTGGCTAAATTGTCGGAGTGTATCCAGACATAGTCTTAGCCTAGTTTTGACTGGAAATGTGTTCTTAATTTCATTGGACGCGTTTTTTCTTCTGTTCTTCCAATTTATTTTGATCCTTTTTAAAATAGATATATTTGATCTGATCTTCTTTTTACATTTATCTTCCGCGTACAATCTGCTAACTCAAGCTTCTCTGATTCTCTTTTGTATTTTTTTGTGGTTTGATTAGGGGATACAAGCGTTTCTATAGACGTACGCAGCTTGAGACATCTGATTTTCTCAAAGACGATTGCCTGATAATCAACTGTACGGTTGGAGTTGTGGTTTCTGAAGTACAGTGCCCACGGTTACACTCTATTCGCGTCCCTGATTCAGAACTTGGATCACATTTTGGAGTTTTACTGGATAGCATGGAAGGTTCTGATGTCACTTTTGACATTGCTGGCGAGAAGTTTCAAGCTCATAAACTAGTACTGGCTGCTCGATCTCCATTTTTCAAGTCTAAGTTTTTCAATGAGCCTGAAGAAAACAATAGAGAGGTTACAATCAACGATCTTGAACCGAAGGTTTTTAAGGTACATCATTGTGGTTTTTCTTTACTTGTTTCCGTTTGTGCAAATCATACCTGTATTTAAGCTATGTTCTTTGCAGGCTTTGCTACAATTCATGTATAAAGATTCTCTTCCGGAAGATGTGGAGCCTGTGACTAGTCATACGTTTGACCTCATAAAGCTACCTGAAATATACGAGACATTGATTGTAAAGCTTTTAGCAGCTGCGGACAAGTATAACTTGAATAGGCTCAGGCTGTTGTGTGAATCTCATATCTGCAAAGGTGTATCAGTAAAGTCCGTAGCCAAGATCTTAGCATTGGCTGACAGATATAAAGCTACAGAACTAAAGGAAGTTTCCCTAAAATTTACTGCCGAGAATCTAGCAGGTATGCTTCTTCTTCTTCTTCTTACCGGTGGACAAAATTGTTTACGGTGTGTAACTTTGTGTTTGATCTTGTGGAAATGGAGACCAAATAGAATCTTTGCAATTCGGTTTAGTTCAGTTTGGTTACATGGAAATTTAGTTTGAATTTGATTCAGTTTTAGATCAGTACTATTCGGTTTGGTTTACTTCGGTAGTAGTAGTACAGTTTCAGTTTTGATTCGACTTTACATATTGGGATTCAAACTAATAAACCAATGGGATTGTAAACACATTGTACATTTCAGTTTACACATTGTGGTTTGTGATTTGTTTTATATCGAAGTGTATAATCGATCTTTTGTTGTGTTTGAAATTGGCTTCAATATTGCAGCTGTTCTAGAGACAGACGCTTACCAGCAGTTGAAGGATGAATGTCTGTCCCTCCAGTCCGAGCTTCTGAAGGCGGTGGCTGGCTACGAGGATGGCAGCAACAGCACGGGAGGGGCCAAGTCTCAGAGCGTATGGGCTCAACTATCAGACGGCGGCGGAGATACAAGCAGCAGACATGTTAGACAACGAACCACCTAGAGCCTCGATGTGCATTTTCTCAGGTTAATAACCATAGAGAGGGGTACATAGTTTGCTTTTCTTTTCTTTTTCCAATGTTTTACAAGGTTTTTTGGACGGGCTACTAGTTTGTAATATGAATCCTAACTCTATGATAGTGAAGTTATGAATCAACCTTTCACTTGTGTAGCAGTGTCATATGTATCCTTGTGTTCTCTATGCACATGTTGTAATGACTATAAGTAATAGCTCCATAAAAAGCTCCTGTTTTTCTATATGCAACTGTAACATTCCTCATCGGTTTTTCTTTTGTAGTGGATGTCTTCTGCTCGAATCCATTATGAATCTTGGTTTTTTAGTGTATCTGTTGAAGAATTGTATTTCCTATATTACCAGGTTATGGTCTCGGTTCAATGAAGGAAGAGACTAAATAATGGTTACCTGGTTAAAGCTTAGATCAAATGTCACGTGGGTGATCACGGTTTCCAAAACATACGAGTTGTAAAAGAAAGCAATAACCTTTTAACCTTCTCAGTTTCCACTCAATCGTAAGACCCAAGTCTGCTAGCTCAAAGCCTAAACGACGGTTATCGTACCATAACCGGTGAAATAACCGTACCGGTACGGAGGTACAATAAAAAATCGAACGATACAGATAGTAACAAATTGGTCAACTGTATTACGTTACAGATGCAAAACATTTGATCCTATTTTCGCTGCGTTACATTCTCAATCATTCCATATTTTGGCCTCGTCCCCCCCTCTCTCTCTCACAAACAATCAAACCTCTCCACGACCAAATATGTCCGACTCTCCACCTCCTCCTCCGACCTCCGGCGCCTCACAAACCACCGTCCCTAACGAATCCGACACCAACGCGAAATGTCAAACCGCCATAAAATCCCTATCCACCATCGTAACAACCACAAACATCCCCTCCACAATCTCCCTCCTCCTCGACTCCTCCACCGCCTCCGCCGCCATCTCGTCTCTCCTCCAACGTCCCGACTCCGGCGCAGGCGACAACAACCTCTGCCGCTGGCTCTACGACACCTTCCAATCCACGGAGCCTTCCCTCCACCTCCTCGTCCTCCGTTTCGTCCCCCTCATCGCCGGCCTCTACCTCTCCCGCGTCCCTCTCCGCCAACCGCAAGCCGGATTCGAAGCCGTCTTACTCGCTCTCTACGCGCACGAGACAACCTCACGCGCGGGTCAAGCCGTGACCGTCAACATCCCCGACCTCTCCCACCCGAGCATCTACCACGAGTCGAAGGCACCAACGAAAAACAACTCCACGTGTCTCAACATCGCCGTCGTGTCCTCGACGCTTGATCCGCACGGTACCGTGAGATCCACGCGTAGGGCGAGGATCGTGGGAGTCGCGTTGGAGCTTTACTACGGGAAGATCTCGAGGATGCCACGTGAGTCGAAGCTGGATTTCTGCGAGGCGTGTGAGAAGTGGGCGGGGGGAAGCGGAGAGGCACGTGAGGGAGAGGAGGATGTGGTGGGGAGAGCTGAGAAGGAGAGTGGTGGTGGAAGGATTCCTTTGCCGTGGGAGCTTGTGCAGCCGATGATGAGGATCTTGGGGCATTGTATGATGGGGATGAAGGTGGAAGATAGGGAAGTTACGGAGGCGGCGAGTAAAGCTTGTCAGAGTTTGTATCTTAGAGCGTTGCATGATATTAACCCTAAGGCGATTTTGGCTACTGGGAGTCTTCTTAGGTTGAGAGAGATGGGTCTTGATCCTAAGAACCAGATTGATCATACTGAGTTATCACACGACAACATTCTTTCTGTCTGATTTGTTAACACAAGACTATGCCGTACCTACCGTACTGTCTGTTTTGTTTTTCCTTTTTTTTACAGTCAACGCTTTCGTTATATGTTAAGATAAACCATCTTTGAGTTGTCAACTCATACTTTACACAAAAGAAGTTCTTATTATTGTTATGTAAGCAGAGGAGGCCACGTTCTCGTTGGCAGATATTATTATCTTTTGTGATGAATTTGAGTGGCCTAGCAAATTACGGATTTATATATGTTCGAAATATCCTCATTACAGAAAACAGTTTGATAGAATTGTGTAAATGTGTGAGTTGCAGATATATATAAAGATACTGAAGAACTAAACCATGCAGCTAGTGTATAAAATAACGCTGTTGGCTGCAGATCATGAAGATGCTCCGGTATAGTTCTGTAATGGAAAGGACAACATATTTTTGTATCACTTCAACGACTTGAGGGCTTGATGTTGTTAGTATGTGAACAGAAGAAACATTTGTCAACAATGAAGAAAAATACTTGGGAAATTTAACATGGATTTTGGCAAAAAACAACATCCAGTGGGGTGTGCGAAGACTTGCGAAACCAAAAGCTCTTTAAAGGAGAGCCCCATAAGCATTACACGACTCGTTACTTACCACACAAACCTAAGAAGAAAAAATCAAGATGATGTTTCCCTTTTTTTCTTCTTTGACTTTTGAGCCAAGTGGAGGAAAAATCAACTGAAAATCGGACAAAAGTTGACGCAAGACTTGAGAAGCCAAAGCTATTTAAAAGGAGCCCCTTAAGTATTACACAAACTCATTACTTACCACACAAACATAAGAAAAGTAAAGAAAGAAAAAGATGATGATTCCGAGCCAAGCTTATTTCATCTTCTTTCTTTCCCTTTTATTCAACGCTCTTGCTTCTCCTGCACTTCAAAGGAATGCTCTTTTGGAGTTCAAAAATGAGTTCTCGATCAGTGCACCAGACCCATCTGATGAATCTCCTTTTGATACCACTTTAAGCTCGTGGAACACCAGCAGTGATCATCACTGTTCTTGGAAAGGTGTCACATGCAATGCTAATTCCGGTGAAGTGATATCCCTCGTCCTTGAGAACACCTTTCTCAATCGCTCTTTGAAAGCAAACACTAGTCTTCTAAACCTCCAACATCTTCAACACCTAACCTTTTCTAGCTGCAATCTCAGAGGAGAGATTCCTTCTTCACTAGGAAACCTTTCTCATCTCAAACATCTTGAAATTTCTAGTAGTCAATGACTTGGCAGGTGAAATTCCATCTTCCATAGGTAACCTTTTTCATCTCATAAATTTTTCTCTACATAATAATAGCTTGGTAGGTGAAATTCCATCTTCACTAGGAAACTTGTTCTCTCTCACAAATCTTGATCTTAGTGGCAACCATTTGATAGGTAAACTTCCTAGTTCATTCACCAATTTCAAAAAGCTTTCCCAGTTATTTCTCTCAAATAATCATTTCTCCGGTGGAGATTTACCTTTTATACTATCAAATTTAACCAGCTTATCCTCATTAGACCTTTCCAATAATCACTTCAAATCCACACTTCCATCTAACATGAGTGGCCTCCATAACTTGGAGCTATTTAAAGCAAGTGGAAACTCTTTTTTCGGTAATGTCCCTACATCTCTGTTTACCCTTCCTTCTTTACAAGAAGTTTCTATAAGAGGAAACCAATTCGTGGGACCCTTAGAGTTTGGGAATACAACCTCATCCTCTGAGTTACACTGGCTAGACCTTGCTTCTAACAACTTCTACGGACCAATACCAGAATATATATCTGGATTTCTCAAACTCAAGTATTTACGTCTTAGTCATAACAGTTTCATTGGAACAATCCCTGATTCTATATCCAAATTAGTCTCCCTCAAGTATCTTGATCTCTCCTACAATAAGTTGGAAGGTCAAGTCCCGAGTTTCTCGTGGAGATTATGTATCTTGAGGCTTTCTCATAATTCTTTCACTAGCCTTGATGGTGGAAGTAGTTCAAATTCATGACTTCAAGCTGTGTCAGTGCCACTAGCTTACAGTTACTAGACGTTAGCTGCCATAACCAGCTAAAGGGGAAGCTTCCAAAATCTTTGATCAACTGCAAGTCTATGGAATATTTGAATCTGAAAGGAAACAAGATCAAAGACACGTTTCCATATTGGTTGAGATCTTTGGTATCGTTACGTGTTTTATTTCTGGGATCAAATGAATTTTAGGGTCCAGTCTCTTCGTGTTTTGGGTTTCCAAGTCTGCGAGTCATTGACATATCGAACAATAACTTCAACGGCACGTTGTCAGGAGATTATTTTGTCAAGTGGCGTGAAATGTCGGATGTGGTGTTGGTAGAGAAAATGGAATGGTATGAGGTTACTATGCACAAAGGTAGTCCATATTATCGGGATTTGATGGACATGATGTATAAAGGTGTGCGTTTCCAAGGATCTTTATTGCATTCAAAGCTATTGGTTTTTCTGGAAATAAATTCACGGGACGTATTCGACTCAAGGCTATCAACTTAATACTGGGCGGTGTCATTAACTTACTACTATTCGACCTTAAAGTGTTTGAAATTTCATATTTGGTACTTGTAAATTTAATTCGGTTGTCATATGGGGAACAAGTGAATAGAAATCACATCATTTACGGATTACTAAACTGCTTTTGTCTCTGTTCGACAATCAAAATCTCAAGTCATCTTCCACTGGCCCAGATAACAAGTGACATGAACTCAACTTTGAATCACGCCACAAAACAAAACAATTCAGGCCCCATAAACTTCCTTCGTTCTAAATGCAAATCCAAGAAACAAAAAGAGTGATAACTAAACACACCAATGTGCATTAAGGTGCCACGAAAACAAAACGCAAGTGCGCTAAGGTGCCACGAAGCATATGTAATTAAATCAAATTGATTGATGTTTTCTCGAACAAAAGGACTAAGTCTCTTTTTGACCCTTGTCCATCTTCTCTTATCTGCAACTATGCAAAAACCCAAACATAATAAAGACATGTTTCAATATATGTTGCACCAAAACCAGAGTTATATTATCACACATGGAAGAAACGAAGCCAAAACGAATCAATCACGGAGGGGGTCACGTTAAACTGTATTATTAAGACATGTAATAGATGATGTCGCGTGATGAGCAAATAAATGCATGCATACCTTTTGGAAACTGATAAAGAAAAGTCGCGGAAGCATCTCATGAGCTCCTAAAGCGCACTTGGCACAAGTCATGACAAGTTTAAGTTCACTAATCACTATAGCTATAGAAGCAATTACAAATCAAAATACCTGATTGGGTGTGTACAGGTGAGAACGCGTAGAACGCCTAAATATATTTTCTCCATAATCATCTCTAAGATTTTCTCCAAATTCTAAAATGTTCACTATCCCCTCTTTGCCGATTTTGTACACGTTGTATCTGCGTCTGGGGTGATCAATGTCCTTGAGCGTCACATTGATGAAATCTTCTCCATCTATGAGATGAAAAGGTATGGAGGTGAATTTAAAATGCCTTATAACAGGGGTAGTAGATGTGTCAACAGTAAACAACGGCTTCCATTCTACCGGACCATTAACCTCGGGGAAAGAAACCCAAATTCTCATCTTTGCCTCTCTTATGCCTCTGTGCGTATATGATAACCTCTCTGACTTATAGATACTTAGTGAAGTTATAACATTTACAAGATTCTCCACCACCGCATAGCTTGCTGAAAGACTCTAATTTGAATTGAAACGAGAGAATGAAGTGAGTTGTTGATCATTTCTCACATTCAACCCATATCATCTTGTTTCCAAGTGAAAGACCATCACGAAAACGCATGATATGTCAATCAACAAGATTACCAATGGTCTTCCAAGAATCATTGGCAAAGATCTCGACATTATTTCTTCTTTCTCCTACATCATGTATCCTCAATAAATGGTACTTACCTCGTTCAGCAAATCATATTCCGAGAATATCCTTGAAGGAAATTTTACTGCTCGGTTTTATCAATACAGAGATTTGTGTACATGGATTCCAAACACATATACCCTTCAATTTGGTTTGTAGTCCACCTTAGGAGCAATTCATTGCAATGAATCACACCACACTCACTGTCTCCTCAATGTCATTAAGGTAAAAGTTTCAAGACATAAACTTCAAAGGACGGTGATTCCTCATCATGTGATCAAAATTCAAGTTAGCAAAAATAGTGCAGTTCTAGTTCATTTTTCTTTAGACTTCAACTCCAAACAATTATAGATAAAAAAAATCCAAAACATTATATAGCCTATAGGAAAATTGTTGAATGCCTTTTGATACCATTTGAAATCTTAGTTTTGAGCTATTGGTTTCAACAGAGTTAAAGAGAAATTAAACTTTATTCTGGCTTTGTTGAGCAAAATTTTAGTAAATTAACCGAACATTTTAATTTAAAAGATATATACATTTCAGCAGTAACAAATTTAAATTCATGTTCATCATGTATGATCAATGTTTAATTTCGATACTAAAGTTCAATTTCAATTTCGACACTCCGTATAACAACACATTGTTAATTTTTTGGTTTGATGTCTCAATTTATAAACAACATCTAAATCAGTTTCTATTCATGTATGATCAATGTTCAATTTCGATACTAAAGTTCAATTTCAATTTCGACACTCCGTATAACAACACATTGTTAATTATATTTTTTTGAAAATAAATATGCCTTAAGGATACTTTAGTAATGTTTTTTTTATAACTATGGATAAGTTACAAAATCCCATTATGAAAGATCTTGTAGTGGTCGGCTTTGCCTTACAAGTATGGTTGACAGTTGACACACCAAACAAGAAGCTATAATCTAACAAATGATCTTGTTACCTAATTCTCCAAGGAAGCATCTTCATTCACTCTAAAAAGAAGTGTTTATTTAGGCAACTAACTTACTTTTCGCACATTTTTGTTGGAATAAACGACGGTGTTTTGTAAAAGATAATAGAAGCTGGATATAAAATTAAGAACTAATCATGAGGAACCAACAGGTTTAAGGAAGTTGTCAAAAGAAGTAGATGAAGGTGGGTTAAGGAAAGAAGAATGGTTTTGATACTCTGTGACGCACGTATTTGAAGCTACCGGTGCATTACCCAATCCCATCATCTCCCACGAGTTTCTCTGCTGATCCAGAAACGGGTTCCCACTTCCCACCACCGAAAGGCAAAGCAGTACTATCGTCTTTAGTTTGGCTGCTGAACTTGTTGCTTTTTGCAGAAGACATGAAAGACATCTTCGCTTGTTTTCCCATGAGAATAGCCTCGTAATGTTCTGCCATTTCTGTGTATGTCATGTCTGGTGGATCAAACATTGAGCATCTCCCTAACTGTGCTGTTGTCTGAGACACCTGCACACATTCTCATCTCCTACGAACCTGGTGTGTTTTGTGGATTGGTTATCGGACATATCTTCTTCAGTACAAAGAAATACAAATGGTTCGTGGAGAAATGTGGTCTAACCTATCCACATGTGGCATCATAAGTGTTCGTTAAGCCCATCTCTCTCAACTTTGTTTCTTTAATACAAGTATGCACTTCCGGTAACTGGTTAACATTGTTGGTGTTATTGTTGTAATGGTATCAGATCATTCGATAAAATTGTTATTTTTTTTTTTTAAATGCTGGTTTGCATATATATATTTTGAAAGACTTTTTGTGGACATAGTGTTTATGTCATTGTGTGCAATAACGTGAGCTAAGAGATTCATGCGTGCAATGGCACTGGTAAGACGGTTAATCCAAAGAATATATATTCATTTTCTGTTACAGTTTCAGAAAGATTTAACTTAGAGTCTTATGACATTTGATGAAGCCTTTTAAACTCTCTCCTCAATGTTCTGATCATGTTCTACTACTCAAATGGAATAGTAAAACTTGAATAACAAAAGGACATTTCAAAATACACATGAACTTAAAACAATGGTATCGGTGGTGACTAAAGTTGGTATTTAAGAGCATTGCATGATATTAATCCTAAGGCGATTCTGGCTACTGGGAGTCTTCTCCGGTTAAGGGAGATGGGCCTTGATCCTAAGAACCAGATTGATCATACTGAGATATAAACGACAACGTTTTGTCTGTTTGACCTTGTTTTGCTTTTCTTTCACTCAACGCTTTATTTTCTATCTTAAGATAAACCATCTTTGATTTGTCAACTCAAACACCCCCACACATCAAATGAGACTTTCTATTGTGATTTGTTAAAAAGATTTATTGATATAAAATAACAAGTTGTCTGTAAATAGACAAGTAGTTTGTCTGAAGAACGTCATATAACCCTTCCAACTCTAGAATAGAAGGGTACGAAGGCAGTTTGTTGATTAGTCTTGTTAGTTTTGCTTTTGCAAGTTTCATATCTTTGTGAGTAAAACTAGAATAACTTCAAAGTCCAGAATAAGTAACAGTTTCTTGAATATAATTTTTTGGGTGAAAACATTACACAGGAAATACCAAAAACAATAAGGAGGAAAAAGCATGAGATCATTAAAGTGCTAACAATAACATGCATTCTTAACAAATATTAATGCTACAAAGAGCTTCTAAACATGTGAAATCACATTCGTCGCAAGTGCAACCTTCCTCAGACGTCGTACAATCACTATGAACGTGGGAACATAGTTTAGTAACTTAGATTAAAATCAAAATCATAACAGAAATATGTACAAACCAGTTTGGACAACATGGGGCGTAAACATCTTCTTCCTTCTTTTCTTCATTTTCCTCGGAGTTCATGGTTTGAATCGGTGGAGCTGCGCATATCACCAAAAACATATATAAATGAGGGAAAAATATACATATTATATAAAAAAAACTAAAATTTGTTTGTGTGCAAATTAAGAAGGTTGTTTGCGCTGACAAAAAAAAAAAGGAAAGAAGGTTGTTTGATTTCACCTTCGTTGGTGGGGGAGCTCATTGGATTCTTTGTTGGGGAGATTGCTATGATTTATAATGATGTGTATGTATATATCAGATAAAATGGCGACCTTATCTTCATTTACCTTTCTTATTTATTTCTCTGATGACTACATAATACATATTCTTTTTGCCAACTGTCTAAAACCATATTTTAAAGTTAAATCAAGCTTATATTTTTAAAAAATATAAATATAGAAATGAGGATGAGAAGTCGTGTTCCATTGGGGAATGTTATTGACTTCCATTTATAGAATTTCAAGTTCTATAACTTTCATAGAAAGTAAAGTTTGAAATAATTAGTTTATTACATTATTAAAAAAAATTCTGAACTTGTCAGAGAAGTGGACAACAAAATTTCAGAAACTTTCAATTTGTTTTATTTAGGCAACTAACTTACTTTTTTACAGATTTTGGATGGAATAAACTATGGTCATTCGTGTTTTATAAAGATAATAGAATCTGGATTTTACCATTGAATTCACCAAATGATTCAGTCTGCGAGTCATTGACATATCGCACAATAAATTCAAGGAAACGTTGCCACGAGACTATTTTGTGAAGTGGCGTGAAATGTCGGATGTGGTGTTGGTAGAGAAAATGGAATGGTAATATACCTTGTGATCTTGCTAACCTCTCCATTATGTCGTACTTGGACTTCTCACACAACTTTTTACAAGGGCCAGTTCCAAGAGCACAGTTTCGAAGGCACCAGTGTTCTTCTTTTGAGGACAACCTTGGACTCTTTGATCTCTGAGGAAATATGTGGAGAGATCTATGCCGGATCCAACATTGGGAGATTCACAGAAATTCGAGGTATTATCATCCGAAGAGTCAGAAGAAGTTTTGAACCGGATAGCAGTTGGAATAGCCTACGGACCTGGTTTGTTTTGTGGGTAGGTGATCGGACATATCTTCTTCAGAACAAACAAACACAAATGGTTCGTGGATAAGTCTCGTCGAACCTATCCGCATGTGGCATCATAAGTGTTCTTCTTTTCGTGGAGACACCAATATGCATATATACTTAGTCAGTCGTTAATACAATAAAACGACGTCGTATAATGATGTTAACACAATATCAAATTTCTTAAAAAGTACATAAATATACATTGATTCTAACAGAAGTTAGTCAGTCGTTAACACAATAAAACGACGTCGTTTTGATATACAGGAAAAGTGCCAAATTTCGAACCCAACAATTTTAGTAATGCCAAATACGACGACTCAAACAAATGGTCAGTGCCAAATCGAACAAATGGTCAGTGCCGAAAATGACTTCAACCCATAAATATACATTGATTTTAACAGAAGTTAATCAGTCGTTAACACAACAAAACAACGTCGTTTTGATATACAAGAAAAGTGCCATATTTCGAACCAAACAATTTTAGTAATGCCAAATACGACGATTCGAACAAATGGTAAGTGCCGAATACGACTTCAACTCAATTATTATTAAAAAAAACTACCCAAACCTCTTAAAACATGCATAAATCTACATTAACTCTAATAGAAATTAGTCAATCGTTAACAAGATAAAAGAACATCGTTTTGATATATATACTTTTTAAAATCTGTTCATTTCAGGACTCAAATGCGTGCCGTGATACCTTTTCAAAGGGCATGTTAACAAAACTATACTAAAGTAACTTTTTGAAATATTATTACAAATTTGAAATTATATAAAACTACTATTCTTTTTCATCTTATCCAAAAAACTTTGGTGATGATTGTTTCTAGTTTATATAAATACAGTAACATGTTTTTACTTTTCATATGTTGCTTATATATAAATAATAAAATATTTATAATTATATGACATTAAATATACTTATAACTTTGAAGGTATTTATAAACTTTTACTTATGATCAGTAAAAAACATGTTAGTGTATTTATATAAATCAGAAATAATCACCACCAAAATTTTAAATTGGATAAGATAAAGAAGAATAGTTTATATTTCAAATTTGTAACAACATTTCAAAAGATTATTTTAGTCTAGTTGTTAGTGAACCCCTTTAAAAGGATATCACGGCGCGTCGTTTTATCTTGTTAACGGTTGACTAACTTCTTTTAGAGACAATGTAGATTTATCACGTTTTAAGAAGTTTGGGTGGTTTTTTTAATTATAATTGAATTGATGTCGTATTTGGTACTGGCTATTTGTTTGGGTCGTATTTGGCATGACTGAAATTTTGGGGGTCAAAATTGACATTTTTTCTCGTATATCAAAACGATGTCGTTTTATCTTATTAACGGTTGACTAACTTCTGTTAGAATCAATGTAGATTTAGCCACGTTTTATAAATTTCAGATAGTTTTTATTTAATTATAACTGAGTTGAAGTTGTATTTGGATATGACTATTTATTCAGGTTGTATTTGGCACAACTGAAATAATTGGAGTTGAAATTGGCACTTTTCTCAAATACAAAGGACTAATCCTCTTTTTGACTCTTGTCCATCTTCTCTTATCTGCAAATATGCAAAAACCAAAACATAATAAAGACATGTTTCAATATATGTTGCACCAAAACTAGAGTTATAAAATCACACATGGAAGAAGCCAAAACGAATCAATCACCATGGGGGTCACGTTTAACTGTTTTAGTAAGACATGTAATAGATGATGTCTCGTGATGAGCAAATAAATGGATGTCAAGATAAAGACTAAATGATTACAAGTATACCTTTTGAAAACTGATAAAGAAAAGTCGCGGAAGCATCTCATGATCTCCTAAAGCGCACCTGGCACAAGTCATGACAAGTTTAAGTCCACAAATCACAGTAGTTATAGAAGCAATTACAAATCAATACCTGAACAGGTGTGTATAAGAGAGTATGCATAGAACGCCTAAATATATTTTCTCCATAATCATCTCTAAGATCTTCTCCAATTTCTAAAATGTTAATTATCCCTTCTTTGCCGATTTTGTACACGTTGTATCTGCGTCCGGAGCAATCATTGTCCTTGAGCGTCTCATTGATGAAACCTTCTCCATCTATGAGATGAAAAAGGCACAGAGTTGAAGTTAAAATGCATTATAACTGGGATAGTAAATGTGTCAACAGTAAACAATGACTTCCAATCTACCAGACCATTAGCCTCAGGGGAAGAGACCCAAATTCTCATCGTTTCATCTCTTATGCCTTGGTGTATATATAATAACCTCTCTGACTTGTAGATACTTTGTGAAGTTATAACATTTACAAGATTCTCCACCAGTAAATCGCATAGCTTGCTGAAAGACTCTGTGAAACGCTTAACTCCAATTGGAGTTGGAATCTCCTAGTACAGCGCGGATAGTGACTTGACATTAGTTAACAAAAATAGTACAGTTCTAGTTCATTTTCTTAGACTTAAACTCCAAACATTATATAGCCTATAGGAAAATAGTTGAATGCCTTTGATACCACTTGAAATCTTAGTTTTGAGCTATTGGTTTCAACAGAATTAAATAAAGAGAAAAATAAACTTTAAGGAAAACATGTTTTTGCAGGAATTATTCTGGTTTTGTTGAGCAAAATATAGTAAATAACACAACATTTTAATTTAAAAAACATATATACATATCAGTAACAAATTTAAATTCATGTTCATCATGTAGGGTAAACAACATCTAAATCAGTTTATGTGCATGTATGATTAACGATCAATTTCGATACTGAAGTTCATTTTCAATTTCAACACTATGTATAACAACACATTGTTAATTTTGTTTTGTTTGATGTCTCAATTTATATACAGATTTTAGACTTATTACTTATAGATTTATTTTTTGAAAATAAATCTGCCGTCAATTAAAAGTTAATGATATTTTAGTAATAACTTTTTTTGTTATAACTATGAATAAAGATAATTTCGACCCAAAAAACATTCTAAATCATGAACTTGTCGAAAAGGAGAAATGGACAAGGAAGTTTCCAAAACTTTCAATTTGTTTCACTTTTGAAACTTTCAAATAAATTGGGCCTAAAGCGTGACATCATGTGCTATACAAACAAACATGGTTTTCCAACTGTTGATATGACCAATCAAAGTTACAAAATCCCATTATGAAAGATCTTGTAGTGGTCGGCTTTGCCTACAAGTATCGTTTACACACCAAACAAGAAGCTATAATCTAATAGATGATCTTGTTACCTAATTCTCTAAGGAAGCATCTTCATTCAGTCTGAAAAGAAGTGTTTATTTAGGCAACTAACTTACTTTACGCACATTTTTGTTGGAATAAATGATGGTTATTCGTGTTTTATAAAGATAATAGTAGAAGCTGAAAATTAAAATTAAGAACTAACGAGGAGGAACCAACGGGTTTAAGGAAGTTGTCAAAAGGAGTAGAAGCAGGTGGACTGAAGAAAGAAGGATGGTTTTGATACTCTGTGACGCACGTATTTGAAGCTACCGATGCACCACCCGGTCCCATCATCTCCCACGAGTTTTTCTGCTGATCCAGAAAAGGATTCCCACCACCGAAAGGCAGAGCAGTACTAGTTTCTTTAGTTTGGTTGCTTTTTGCAGAAGACATGAATAACATCTTCTCTTGTTTCCCCATGGGAAGAGCCTCGCAATGTCCTGCCATTTCTGTGTATGTCATGTCTGGTGGATCAGACACTTGAGCATCTCCCTAACTGTTTTGTTGTCTGAGAAACCTGCACACATTCTCATCTCCTGTGAGTTCCTATCTCTAAATTGTTCTCAAAGTCTATTTTTGCGTTTGTTTTTACTCATTGTATTTAGAAGCTCATCTATGCTTAGGAGAAATGCTGTTTTGGCATCAGGTTGTGTGTCAAAACCAAGCTGATCTTCTGGAGGACTAGGCACGGAATCATTCTCAGGTATAAGCAATTGAGTTTCAGCCTGCCGTGAAAACAGAAGTTAAAATGAAACAGAATCATGTTATAGTGATACACTTACATTTTCAGACACAAGAGCACAAAATATTGATTCATTACAACATACCAGAACGCTTTAAGATAAACTATGGCTCCATACCAAGACTTCATTACTTGAGTTCTATATAAGTCATCAAACATTACTCTTATGAGATTTGAAGCAAAAAAAAAAGAAACTAATGTTTTAACTGCTGTATCTTAGGCCGTTCTGAAGCAAAAGAAAACAGCCATTATGTCAAGGATAGGACCTGCATCTCCTACCTATACATTACCAAGCCATGTTGTTAAAGCTATTCTCAACAAAGATTGTCTTAGCTTTTATTAGAGCTTACCTTCTGTGATAATTGCACAAGGCATTGCTCAACTGCAGTTTCAAACTTCAGATTATACTGAATCATTCTCATTCCCTAGACTTGTATCATCTAATGAACAATGAATGCTCTTCCTCAGATGCATAATCATATCACTTAAAGCACCGATTATCGCCACGGATGATAGAACTTTAGTCTGTTGTGCAAGTGAAGTAGCAACATAGACTATGTCAAGTTGCATTCTAGGCTTCTTCAGAACATTCTTGTGATCAAGATGCTTTATCAAGATAGATAACAAGAAGTGTGTGTTTTTCCCTGTTGTTAGTTAACTAACACTATTAGTAGTTTACTAACAAAGCTGAGTATAAACCAAATGGAGACTAGACATACCAGATTGTTCTATCAGCAACTGTACGTCTTGCAAAACATGTAAAGCAAGACCGTTCTCGGTGGACCAAACTTCATTGAAGTCAAGACTCGAGCACACGCCGCACTGTTGTTGCTTCTTTTGCTAGATTGTGCAGACAAACTCTTGACCAAAACTTGGGGTTCTCAGCATCCTCGCTGCATCTTCTTTAATCAGTACAAGACGAAATACATATCCTATGAAGGAAACAAGCATGCCAAAGCAAAGCTTGAGTAGAAAAAAACAAGCATGCCAAAGACGATAAACTGAGTTATATGAGTAGCCAAGGATCAGAGAGCTTGGAGCCCAGAAGACCACAGATGTATTGTTCTTTCTTCTTCTCCCAGTTCGTGAGCTAAGGGACAATTAACCCGTCTAATTAAAAATGTACGTTGCCTCTGCCTGGAAAGAAAATCAGCGACATACATTATCAGGCTCCAGAATCTAATGTTGTTTATCATAAGACAGGAAGTGTATCAATAGTTATGCACCTGATTGGTAACAAAATCATAAAGAGCTTCACAACCTAAAACGCGCATCTCATCATGCCTAGATTGATCTAGAACGATATGAATGAGGCCAAGGTAGCTACTAGCAAACAAAGACTTGAAAGACATAATATCATTTTAGAGAAGCCATAGTTTATCTTAAAGCAGAGTATTGTTAGTGTTGAATTTAAATAAATACAAGAGAGGATACATTTGTTCATTACAAGCAACCAAGAGCTTCTTGTAGACCTGCATAGGATTAATCAAAATATATAGTAAGCATAATGTAGGAGAAAGATCTCACTGTCAATAAGCAGACACTTTGATGGTGCAAAGTGGATTCAAAAAAAGCCTAGGGAGTGTAACCGAAAACACACACAATTCTTGAAACAAAACAAAATCCATCGTGCAACTAACTACACTAATGTCTTGTGCTAATTGAATTTTTTCAGCTCATGCATGGCAATAGTGACGTAATTCTCAAGAATTCATTAGTCTCTTATTCAAGAACCATCATTCGCATTCTAATTATAACCTTCAAGACTTTAATTAAAAAAAAATGTTCATAATTTCACCTTACAGTTCAATTGTCAGGTGAAAAGCCAATTTCTACCCATTTTATTTGGTCATCTACCATTACCCTTTAATTTAAGAGATATAACCAAGTGGAGTGGAGTTGCTATTATTCCGACATTCAAGTGTTAGTATATGTTTGTCGTATCAGATTCCATCTTAAGAGAATCGAATATCATTGACTTTTCTTAATATCTTACTAATTCTCAAGTTGCACTCGACAACTCTTTCTTTTTGTTCTTTAGTGCACAAAACTCACATTCCATCGATTGAACGATAAAGCGTTTGTACCAAACCACGCAAAAGTGAGTATCATTATCATCACAACATTCAGGTTCCATAGTCATCGTGAAGGAAGGTTCAATATCACAGGAATAGTGTGTGTGCACAACGAATCCGTGTGAACAACTCTAGTTACCAAATTTTGACCAACCCCTCTTTACTTCTTTGACCAACAAAGTTACTTTACAAAACTTTTTCAAACCAAAAATAAAAGTTAGAAAAAGACTTTTCCACTTAGATAGTGAGGTCTTTAATCTATCTCATGGAATCTTTTGTACATTCAAACCACTTCTAATAGATTTTGCTATTTTAAAGAAATAAAAGTAGATTTTCCTCAAATATTTTTGCTATATTATTCTAATACAAAATATTTTATCTCTAAATCCAGAAAAAGAACCAAATTTATTTTACAAGAAGAAATAGAGATATATTAGAGTCAATTGTAACTATTTATACACACAAATACAAGTTGAAAGTGGTCTAATTTTTTAGAAACAAAGATTTGATGAAAAAATATTTAAAAAAACAAAAAAACAAAAAGACAGGACTTAAAAAAAGTCTAGATGTACCCAAAAAAGAAGAAGACAAAAGTAGGAGTAGTTCTGTCTCTTCATCGTTCCCCACACGCAAATCGCACAATCGATTTCTTCAACAAAAGAAGAGTAAAAGGGGGGAAACGAAAACCCTAATTCACTTTCTCATCTGATCGTAAAAAAAACTAGCTCTACTCAATTTTCCTTTCAAATTTCTTCAATAGCTCTCACATGGCGTCTACAAACTTTCAGTGGGAGTTTCTCGCAGCTTCTCTAACTCTAACCTTAGCTCTGATTCTTCACCTGGTGGAAGCAAACTCGGAGGGAGATGCTCTATACGCTCTTCGCAGGAGCTTATCGGATCCAGACCATGTTCTGCAGAGCTGGGATCCAACTCTTGTTAACCCTTGTACCTGGTTTCATGTCACTTGTAACCAAGATAACCGTGTCACTCGTGTGTAAGATCCTCTCTCTCTAATCTCTCCCTGTGTCTTATCTCCTGCTTGGTCAAGTTGATTGATACAATTGGATTGCAATTATAAACCTTTTTATGTTTTATGATGTCTGAGCTTTAGCATGATGGTTTTAAAAGTCTTATCCATACCTTTTTAATCTAAGCTGTGGTTTTTGTATATGGTCATTGAGGAAGATGTAAGATAAAGTTGACCGTGATTGACTTGTTATTTACTTTTTAAAGCTTATAAATTTTAGAAGAGCTAAGAATGATTCTTGTGGACATTCTGTAAATAAATAAATAAAAATGTTAGTAATAGTACGATTTTGTGAACATATTTAATTGAAAATTGCCTCACTAGATGTTAGTTTTTCCTGTCAAGTCAATTGTGGATTCAGTTTATGTTGTCATGATTCAGCTTTCCTTTGTCTTTCGAACCACTTCATCATCACTGTGTGTAACTTTATTTTGGTTATTCATGAAACTATCTAAGATGTTGTACGGCTGTTTAGGGAAAGAAAAGAAAACACTTTTCTTGCTCAACTTTCCAGTATGAAAAAAGGGAAATCGCTCACATTTTCTGTACAGTGTAGATCTCTCTCTAAGTCATTGGATTCCTTAAAAGTCTCGAAAGAATCCCCTCAATAGTTATTCCATCTACTAAGCAGTTCAACTTTGCTTTCACCTCATGTTTTTTGCTCAATGCTTTGTTGTTTCCTACTTTTGTGAGTTCTTACACTTTTTACAAGAATCTTGGACTCGTTGTACTTGATGATTACATCTAGTTATCTCTCAAAACAGTTTAATGAATCGACAACAACTTGTTACGTATCTAATATCTCTTGTAATCTTCTTGGATATAAAGAATGGTGTGTTTCTGATTCTACACTCTCTTTCATTTTCCAGGGATTTGGGTAATTCGAACCTTTCTGGACATCTTACCCCTGAGCTTGGAAAACTGGAACATCTACAGTATTTGTATGTTACCACATCTTTTGGCTTTTATTTTTGGAACATTTTTCTTGTACAAGCTGTAAGAAAATTAGATAGTGGAAATAAAGTTACGTACCCACATAAAGTGCAACCACTAAGAGATTTGATTATGTAATAGACAATGTAGATTAACTTTTTTTTTAACTTGTCTTATGATTGACACAGGGAGCTGTACAAAAACAACATTCAAGGAACTATTCCTTCTGAACTTGCAAACCTGAAGAGCCTCATCAGCTTGGATCTCTATAACAACAATCTTACGGGGAAGATTCCTACTTCTTTGGGGAAACTGAAGTCTCTGGTCTTTCTGTAAGTTGTTCTAACATTCTGAAAAATTTTATGCTGAAGGAACCATTTCTACTCTGCATTTCACAAAAAAAAAAATTGCGGTGGTCTATCACAGAAGTGATGCTAGGTGTTCATCATGTGATATGACTCAATAACTGATACTTCTTATGCTATCTCTTCATACCCTGCCTCTCTAAGAAACTGTTTAATGATGCAGACGGCTCAATGACAACCAATTGACTGGTCCAATCCCTAGAGAACTCACGAAAATCCCAAGCCTCAAAGTTGTGTAAGTTCAGCTTTTTCCATTTTCTTAGCTTGTTTGCTAAGCGCTCTGTTGCTGCTCTCTGATACCCAATCTGTGAACCCCTTCTTATCCAACCTATTGTGCTCGTACCTAAAACATATTTCTTTGTCATCATTTCTCAGTGATGTGTCAAGCAATGATTTGTGTGGAACCATCCCAACAGGAGGACCTTTTGAACACATTCCTTTGCAGAAGTAAGCTTGTTTCCGTTTCTTTTCTTCATATAAGCATCTGTTCCTAAATAAAAACTTTAAACAATGGTGCAGCTTTGAGAAGAACTCAAGATTGGAGGGGCCGGAACTAATTGGTCTTGCAAGCTACGACACCAACTGCAACTAAAAGCAACATCTGAATACAAGAAATAGGGGGTGACCTTGTAAGAACACTACCACTTTTATCAAATATCACCATCTATTATTATTATGTAATAAGTATATATATATATGTTCTAGTTGAAAAAAAAAGAGAGACAGAGTCAGTAATCATCTGTCTTGAGTTGAGTCTGACCGCCCAAAGACTGAGGTTACTGTAATGATCGTGTGTGTGACACTGAGGTGTAACTTTGGTTTTGGTATCAAGTTATCTGCCTTGTTTGCATTAACATATGTGTGTAAGATCTGTGACTTCTATCATATAAAGTAAAGAAACTATTGATTTGGGTGATTTTTATTTGATAATTACTATATTCAGTTTGATTCGACCACAAGTGATGTTTGATTTATAACCATTCATTTCCATTATTGTTGAAAGAAATGAATTGAAACTATAATTCATGATTGTTCTTTCCTATAAACAAATTCACATGTATTCATGGTAAACAACATTTGGACCACTCTACATTCAAGAGTTGATGTCTTGTAGATTTTGTTCTGAAAATTTATTATTTACAACTCATCTTTGGCGATTTATAAACTCGATTTGTGGGGGAGAGTACACTGTACACAGTGAGTGTATGTACTATCATCATTCTTCAAGTCGCGATATTTACTGAGCTTAACCATATAGCCTTTATGGTAGAAAATATATTCATACTCGATTAGTTTAAATTTTGTATTAAATTTGATATTTGTTTTAGTTTTACTATAAAAATCGAGTTATCTGATGATTATCTTTCACTGTACTAACGTTATTCCGCGTCTCCAAATCTTTGGTTTCTCAAATTTTCCTTGTTCATTTCAACTTTAGTATTTTTATTATTGTTGGAAAGTTTCGATTGACCAATATTTATTTTCGTAACTACTTTCCATTAATTTTTTGATGCTGTTACTATATTGGTAAACAAGGAAATGTACGGAATATAAGTATATCACACCATCAATCATGAATACTTATTGATAGTTTCCTCGTATACATCCCTAAATAATATTCATGCAATCAAACTCATAAATTCAGAAATGATTTGTTACTATCCATTCAATCATATATTCACTCTCCATTTCACAACTCTTTTTTTTCCTCCCCTCTCCTCTTTTCATCTTTCACCAATAAACATGGCCGACGATAACAACACTCAACGATGGCCAAGAAACAAAAACATACGTCCATCAATCGATAGTACAAACGACAGCATCCAACGTTCCCCAAGAAGCTCCGGCGGATTCACAACGGACAAAGACATAGGCAGCCACATACCAAAGCGTCATCATCATCAATCTGTAGACAGTATCGATAGTACTTCGAGCTTATACTCCACCGAGTCTCAAAGACCAAGGCCACCACCAGGGACTTACCATATTCAACTCCCTAAAGAGCAAATCTACCGTGTTCCTCCCCCGGAAAACGCTCGCCTTTACGAGCATCTATCTCGTCAGAAACATAACCGATCAGGTTGCCGCAGATGTTGCTGTTACTTCTTGGCCGCGTTACTCGTTCTCCTTGTGCTCGTTGCACTCGTGGTTGGAGTGTTTTTACTAATTTGCCGACCACATAAGCCACGGTTCTCCGTGAGTGGAGTCTCCGTCGTTGGAATCAATCTGACGTCACCGTCTCCTATCTCTCCGGTGATCAAGATCAAGGTGAGGTGTAACAACGTTAACGGTAAACTAGGTTTGATCTACGAGAAAGGAAGTGTGGTTGAGATTTTCCACGAGGGGGTCAAACTAGGTGACGGCGAGTTCACGGCGTTTGAGCAGGCGGCTGAAAATGTGACGGTGACGGTGGCGAAGTTAATGGGGTCGAGGATTCAGTTAACGAGCTCGTTGCGTAAAGAGCTTAAGGAGTCGGAGAAGAGAGGAAAAGTGATGTTTGATCTGAGGGTTAAAGCGCCGATTAGGTTTAGGGTTGGTGTGGTTACGACGTGGACGATGGGGGTTACCGTGGACTGCAAGGTAACAGTGGACAAGCTAAAGTCATCGGCTAGTGTGATAACGGAAGATTGCGTTACGGAAGACATAAGACTGGTGTGAGGGAGGTTACACAAAGTTGTTTCAGACTTTGGTTCGGTTTATTATTATTTTGTTTTTAGTTTGTTTGATTCATTATTATTTTTCTGAATAAGATTGAAATTTGATTAGTCGAAACTGAAAACGTTATTTTGAATAATTTAGTCAAACGTATCTTTCATTTTGATTCAAGTTGACGACTTGTTGAAGTGCAGTCAACAAGAAAGATAGCAGAAACAACATATGCCAAACATTAGAACATTAGAGCATCTCCATCAGCAATACTCCGCTGGCACGATCTCCAATGTCATTTTGTTAATTTCTTTTTTTTTTCGTTTAACTTTTTTTAAAAAAAAATTCAACGAATCATGGTCTGTTACATGGCGAACTCGTGGCGAACCGATATCATCACCGAAAACTTTTGTGATATAGGTTCAAGAAAAGAACTTTTTATATTATTTTGTTTTTTGGGGAACTGTGTGAACCCCCCCCCCCCTTTGATACTCTAATGGGGTGGTCTTATAAACAAATTCTTTTGAATAATTTAGTCAAACGTATCATTTCACTAACAAAAACAATTCTTTACATATGCTTGTGAAACCCATCTTTCATTTGGATTCAAGTTGGGGAGTTGTAGATAGCAGAAAAAAAACAGCATATGCAATTATAAGCTAAAAAGACAAACATCTCTTATTGTTTCAGTAGAGACTCAAATCACCTCTCTTTTTGTTTTGTTTTTCAAAATTGAGTAATAAGAAAATGAAATCCCTATATTTACAAAAACGACTTGTGAGGAGAGGGCGAGACTCTGTGAATACGTCGTAGTTACAACAAAATATTTGTATATTTGAAATTCAATTATCTCCTCTGTTACGTATTACATGTTTTTTGCTTCAAATTAGTTAATGTTTCAGTTGTCAATTAATATTTATTATTTTCGTGTTATTTAGCATTGATATTTTATATTTACTAGATGCATTTTCCGCGCTACGCGCGGATTATATACTTCAAATTATTTATATTTTATTTTTGCCAATTATGTTAACTATTTTTTATTAATTTACTATTTTTTAAAAGAATCTTAACTATCCGTAATTTCTAATAATTAGATAATTTAATTTTGGTGAAAAATATGGATTTTTAAAATTGGATGATAATTTATGAGAAAAAAACTATCACCACCATAAAAAGTATATTGAAGTTGTTTTTTTCTATTTATCTTAAATTCCAATTTTTGTCTTTAATTTTTCTTAAAAGCTTTGAATAAGATATATAAGTTTTTTTCCTTAAAATGTATCTATTTTTATAGATTGACTAATATAAATTTAGAGTTTTTATGTAAATTTAGAGTTGGTTTGTTTTGTGACATATTTTAGGTGATCATTTAAATACTTCATAATTAGAATATATATATTATTTAAAATTCAAATTTGTGAAGAATTCTTTTATTTGTAATTTCATAGAATACTTATTATAGTATTTTCACAGATGGCTTAATACAATCAAGAACAACATGTTACTATAATCTATTATATCAAAGATTTTATAAGACAGTAAGAAAATAAGTAAGATAATGTTGTTATTCACCCTTTCAGAATTACATGAAACCTTTGTCTAAGTCCCAAACATTGTTTCCTATTTGGAAGATTTGAAGCTGTCCACGTCATTTATTATATTCAACTAATAGGGACATTTCATTCTGCCACGTCACTGCCAGATTCTCACTTTTAGTTGGACTTAGAAAATTTTTTCCTGGTTTTGTTCTGGCTCATTAGAGCCCAATCTGCCAGGAACCCTAAAAAATTAGACGCAGAAGGCTTCTTTGTCGCTTCCTCTCCTCCTCCCCGTGTTGCTCTTCCTCTTAGTTGCTTCCTCTAATCCATCTTTGTGTCTTCATGTGTTCGACGAAAGGTATACGAATGGGTGCGTCTACGAACTTCTTACCAAGGACATCATTCATGCAGCCGTCGAGGGTTTCAATGGTAATCTAACCTGAACAGTCGTTGTGTTTGATTTCGGTTTCTCAGTTTTGATAGTAGTGGAAAGACGTTTAGAATGACGGGTCCATGGATTATTCGAAGATCTGTCAGCGATGTATTTGAAAGAATACAAATGGTAGGTGTCCCATGAATCCAATGATCAGTGATTTTACCCACACACACACAAGAAAAGAGAGTCAACTTTAATATGTGTGTTTTATGTTCTTCGTTTGTAGAAGAAATCTACATGGAGATTTATAAAGAAGAAATCTATGATCTTTTAGCTGTTGAGAACCAGAGACTGCAAGTTCATGGACATTTGGAGGTGAATAGATCATCTTCACAACTAATATTTCTTCTTTCAGTTTTGTTTAAGAAAATTATTATACACACTTGCTTCTGTTTGATGTACAACTTGGAGTGTTTGTTTCTGGCATTACGGTTTTTATAATATGGTTTTACGGTTACTATACATCTTTATCATGATATTATTCAATTGTATTTTAGATAACTAAATATCTGTGAGGTTGTGTGTTAGTTAGCTATGCAGACTCCATGTATGATTAGGACATGATCTTTGTATTTGTATGCTACAGTTATAGGACTTACAATGGTTATTGTGTTTGTGGAACTTAATGAAAAAGTTTTAATGTATTATGTTGGTTTTTTCTTCCATTTCCATAAACTTATTACGGTTTACGGTTTGTTAGTTTAGTTTGAAAACCTAACTTTGTATTTACCGTAGAAGATAAATTGGTTGAATTTTCTTTTTGAAATAGAAAAAGAAGACCATTATTTGCGATATTTTGATGTTCTTCTACCTAGGACATCAGAATATCGAACCATGAAGGAAGAAAGACATGCGAGAAAAGTATATTGCCTAAAGTACTTTAAAAAGGATAAAGTTGTACGTAAGGTTTATATATTTCCCTTAATTGCAAAGTTGTTTCGGAAACGACAAACCAACTAAACAAAGACTTTAAATAGCCAAACAAAATATAGATAAACTCACCACGTTAATTGTTGATTCCATAGCTGAACTATCGCTGATTGCTTTTCTGAGATCATTTCTTAGATTATCCAGGTTGATGAGTTATAACGTGAGAGATGGTCTGAGACAGTTCTGAAATACAATATTTAACTGATCCTTGATGATAGCAATAGCTACAAAGTGGTATTTCTACTGATCAAGTTTATTAATTCTATTATTTGTTAGTGAAATTGTACTTGAAAATTTAATTATGATTTAAAATTACAATTGGTTTCAATTTTAAAATGTACAAATAAATTTTAAATATTTAAGTTTTATGTTAGAGTCGTTTCAATAGGTTACATGTTTATTTCATTATCCTTTGAAACTTTGATTTTGTGTATTTTTTTTTGGTTTTTGAATTTAACTTCTTTTGGGGCTTATACCAATATGTACACTTAATGGATTCTAATGAAAGAGTGGTTTACAAAAAAAAAAAATGGACTTCTTCAATCTACCCCATTGAAACAAATAATTTATCGGTAAGAACCAAAAACTTATCAGTTATCTTCCTTTCAATTTGGAAACTCTTTTTTCCACCGTTTAAAATAAGTATACAAACAGAACGCAAAATCCAGAAAATAGTATCTCTCTATATCTCATCCTCCGATTGTTTCCTTAACTCAGTGCAACTTGGTTTTCAATTAGTTAGTTCAACTTGATTTTCAATTAGTTTTGCTAAGTATTTGAGTTCTAAATATTTTTATACTTCTACATACGCACATACAATATAGACGAATATCTCCGACTCTCCAATGGATTCGTCGAAACTCTATTTTTCCTAAGTACCTCTCTCCGTCTCCAGGAATATGCGAAATTTGAAGATTGTAGCTCAGATCCAATGCTAAGAGCCTAAGACATTGCCCCAGTGTCAGATCGAAAAGCTTCTCTTCATAGTAAACGTTGAGATTTCTTTGTTGAAAAATCAAACGGGAGAAAGATCCCAAGTTGCATTCCTCCTGTTTCATACGCAAGTGGCACGCATTCGTAAAACCGTAAAAGTAATCTAGGGACCAGCCTTGAGCGATATCACCATCAGGATCCCTGCATGAACCAAAGTTAAACTTGTCGAGTCGTCTCTATATAACAGAATAAAATTTAGCACAATCTTAACAACATACATAGTAGCCAACCAGAATATTAAATAAAAAACAAAGATGAAAGAAAATTGCAGAGACCTGCACTATTGATAACAAAAATAACAGATGGAGATTACAATTAGCTTTGGTGATAGAAACACCACTCGTCTCTTTTACAAAAACAAAGAGAAGATTCAAAGTGCATGGAGATGACATTAACATGGAGATTACATTTTCATTCACTAAAAATGCGCACATTGCTATATTGTTCTTTCTTTTACAACTGAAGAGATTCAAAAGTATAACACAAAGAATTTCGTGGACACTGAATTGGAGGAACCAAAAAAAACAATTGAAGAAACCAAGGAGGCAAGGAATCACACCTTTGATAATGTTTCCTCATAAGGGTCTGTGTTAATTTCTCTGATAGCCACAATCCGCGAAAAAGAGTCAGCAACCAGGAGCGAAAATGTTAAGAAACAAAGCAAGCTATAACATTCATTGTGTTACAGAGGGAAAGAGAGAAGGAAACATTACATACACTTGCTTCTGAACAGTTCTTGGTCTCTTCGATGAGTTTTTTTCCCAACAAAGGCTGTGAAATCTTCTTCGACTTCTTCCCTCAACAAAGAAACATAGAATTTCAGTTTCTGCGAAACTTCATCACCACCTCCTTGTTACTACATCTGTTGACGTCAATGATTCCAAGGCGGAGCTTCTGCAATGGCATCATAGCCTCCGTTTATTAAAGTCGATACCTTTGGTTTTGAACGACAAATAAGAGTTTTGGAGAGAAGAGTTCATTATGTTATCTACAACTGGATTTTGAGAAAGAAATCCTTCGCACTGATTAGATCATCTATTTGGATTTGTGTTTTTAATTTGTACCATGAAGAGAACGCGTATCAACAACGACTCGTCGGAAAAGCCTTTGAGCAGCAACTACTGTCACGCGCTCTCTCCTAGCTCGTACCCTCTTCTTCGATTCAGATCTGGGTGGAGGCTCAGCCTCTCCAGCGTCACCGTCGGTAGGTCTTGAGATCTCCCACCCCTTTTATATATATATCATCATCATCATCGAATCCCATCACAAAAACACACGCTTTTAAAAAAAATTGTCCCATACCGAGGAATCAACGGTAGTGTAGTAACAGGAGCAGCGAACTGTCTTCCTCCTCCTCCTCCGCCGCTGCTGTCTGTCTTCTCGATCCCTTCGATGCTTCGTCCAGCCGAAGCTTTATAAGATGAGGAACAGAACCAGCAAAGATCGTATCTGGTTAGTGGAGTTCCAGTTGCAAGATTAAGATGCAAAGAGATAAAGATAAGATGAATCAAAAAAAAAAAATTGGATGAGAGGAGGCAGAGTCCGGAAAGGATGGGGTGAGAGGAGAGAGACTCGGGAAAAAAAATTAGGGTTTACATCGCAGCCTCTCAAATTAGGCGATCCGGGCCGAGATTAATAAAATATTAGGCCCAAAACCAACCAAAAGCCGCGGTGACGTGTACGATTCAAGCATTGTGATTGGTTAAATAAAAAATCAGACGTGGACATCCCCATATGCTTTCATTTGCAACTTTTAATCATAGTAGATTTTTGTTATTTGTTGAAGGGTGATTAGATAGATATTTAATAAAGTGCTTGTATAGAAAATATAAAAATGAAATGTTTTTTAATTAGTAAGTATGCAATCCACCAACTAATAAAAATAGAAACGAAATTTACTAAAAATATAAATTTTAAAAACTCAACTTTTAAGCTACGTATATACGCATCAACTAGCTATTGACGGCCAAAAGAGAAAACTACAATCCATTAAAAAAGCAGTATGAACAATGTGATGAATGTCAATGTATATATAATGGAACAAACTTGTATTTGATTCAATTCACGTTTTAGTTGGTTCGAGAAAAGGAATAAAACAGTCACAATTATAAGTTTTTTCATAATTACCTGGCCGAACTAGTGATTTATGTTAGAGAAAAATATATATCTTGTGAGGTCAAACGAAACAAAACTAAAATATGTTTTAGCGTCAAAATTGAAATTGAACTCCAATATCGAAATTTAATATTGATCACACATGTAACTAATTTAGATGTAGTTTACGTTACATGATGAATATATATATGTTGTGGGGTCAAATGAAACAAAATTAAAAATATGTATTAGCGTCAAAACTGAAATTGAACTCTAATATCAAAATCGAACATTGATCAGATATGCATAAAACTAATTTAGATGTTGTTTACTTACATGATGAACATGAATCTAAATTAGTTACTGCTAAAATGTATATATGTTTTCTACTTGAATTGTTATTTTGTTTTAGTTAAATTTTGCTCAACAAAACCAGAATAATTCTTGCAAATCCCAAAAAAAAACATGTTTTCTTTAAAGTTTGTTTTGTCGTAAGTTCGTAACTAAGAGTTCAACATATATATATATATATATATATATATATATATATATATATGTTAGAGAAAAAAAAATATATACGTTGTGAGTGGGATCACAAGAGGGTTATCAGCAATTCTTGGTTTACTATCCCAAGCCATGGAGATGCAGAGTAACCCTAAGATGATATTCTCCTCAAGGTCTGGATTCGAGTCAACGGAAGCAGAGAGGGGCTCGAGCGACGTGGTGACCGAATTGCGTATCCCATTGACAAAGAAAGATCGGACATAAGCAGATTGCTTGGTCATGAGGCGCAGCTCATTTGCAGCTTCTGTCTGATCTTGAGCAGAGGAGCCAGACGATATCCGCTCAAGCAGTGACTCTATTTCCTTTTCTCTTAATGGCTCTATCTCAGCAAATATATCGAGCTGGCCATATTTGATAGCTCTATACCACTGGTCAATCAACTCCTCACGAAATGATCCGGCGACCACAAAGATTCAGAGAGGGCTGCGTTCCCATAGGTCGAAAGAAAAAAAAAAGAAAAAAAAGAAAAAGAAAAAGGAGAGCCAAAATCAAAATTTGATAGGAAATAACGCAAAATAAAATGCATCCTCTCTATCACACATAACAAATAGAAAACAATAACTGAGTATAGTTTCTACAACGACAAGTTTACTTTAATATCTGATATAACACCAATTTATTCAGAGGAAAATCAGTTTTGTATAACATAAAAAAAAAAAAAACCATTTTGCAATATTGTGAGTACTTTGCTAGACGAGAGATGATCCCTCTTTTTTTCTTTGTAAGGAAATCTGAAACTTTTGTTTCTTCTTTAATATGTTATAGTATATCTCTTATTTTGTATATTTTTCTCTTATTTTGAAGGTTATATAATTTACAATGAAAATACATTTTAGGGATATATTTATTGGTATACTTCGAAAGAAAATTTAAAACTTGTTTTGTAGATCTTACAACAGTCTAATATAAACCCAACATGCACATCAGCTATGAATCTATTTTCCAAAACCAAAGACAAATCATTACATATGAAAAGTCAAACTGAGTGGTAGCATAAGTATAACATAATTGATGTTAATTTTTTTTATAGTATTCCCCTTCTTATCTTATGCACATATTCTACATTTCAATGCTATACTTGCTGAATTTTTTTTGTTTCCAAGAATCTACAAATAAGAAATTAATATTAAGCAATTATGAAGCAAAAGTGTATATATTTTGATTCAAAAGTAAACAAAAATAATATCATCAAATTTCTGTAAGATTATAACACAAGAATAAAAAAAAAAAGGAATGTTTCTTGTTTTCTCTACCACCGAGTTTCTTAGGCTCTATTTGTACGTTACTTTAAGATACACCTATAAATTTTCTTTTCTGAACTATCTCCATAACATATATCACAAATTCAGCAAATCGAGACTTTATAATTAGTCCATTTTGAAAAATTTATTGACCCTGTTTTTATCAACAACGACCTAATTAGTTTATGTTTACCTTTTTCACCATGTAGTATGTAGTTTTTCCAATATGAAAAACTTAAAAAGAAAAAAATAAACATAAGTAAATAAAAAGACAAAAAAGTTCATGAAAAAAATGTAATTGAGCATGAAGAGTTGCGTATTAATTTCACTAACTGTGATTTTAACTTCATCTCCAAACTTTGCAGTACGTTCTGCCTATCAATCTATAGCAAATTTGTGCTTTGCTTTTTTGATTTCATTGAAAAAAAATTCTTTCAAGACTTGTTGTGCCACGGTTTAGCTAAAAGCTATTTCGATCTGGATCTAGGACTTGTAGGTTCAGCAATGAGGAAATTAATTATGTATAACTATTTTTAAATTTTATATTTTCTAAAAACAAATGATCTTCCAAAAGTTACATATGAGACCTTTGAAGTATTTGAAGAACATTTAATATTTTGTAAATGAATTTCTAAATATTTTTTTTCATAAATGTTGATTGGATAAAAGAAAATAATTCCTATGATAATACTATCAATCAATCCATCCATCAACATCTAAAGCTGAAGATGAAGTTATTTCCGAAAATATGTAATAAGATTTGTCTAGAAAAAGAATCATGAGAGAATCAAATATGAAGGATTGCTCTGTTTAGATAGAGTATATATTGACCGGAATACATGATGTGTTATGAATATTATCTATTGTTAATCAACAGAATAAAGATAGAAGATATAAAGGTAGAGTAAGAAAAACGGATTCATGAAAATAGAAATACTCACTCTATTAATATGAAGATCTAGCTAATTAATGATTAATTGGGGATACCCATAAATTAAATACTTTGTTTTATTTATAAAATAACTTAGGTAATATAGTCTAATATCCTAAAGTATGTCAAATAAACATAGTAGTCTGTTGATAAAGATTTTGTTTGAAAAGTAAACAATCTAGATTTGATTCATGATCAATCTATTTTTATTTTTCTTTCCTGATCATTTTATTTCTATTTTTTTTGCAGTGAAACCCATAAATATGTTTATGTGGCACGATGAGAATGAACAAAGCATCCATTATAATATAGATTTCCTGTTTAATTGTGTGAAACTGTGATTAGTCATCTCTAAGAGTATGGTAAAAGTTGGAAGAAGACTAGATTCAACGATCTTTCAAGTTTACACTAACTAGAGTTGAATGAAAAAATAACTCAAAAACTAACTATAAGATGTAAGATTACTTACTTATCCAACTGGACTGAAATGAAAAACAGCAAACGCAAGTAAGGAATATATATAGGATTTTACCAGAGTCGCATCTTTGTTGAGGAAGCAAATATTTTTAAACCCATTGTCACTAATAATACTAGGAAATGAACCCGCGCGATATCGCGCGCAAACTCGGTTTTTAACAAAGAGATGGAAACATGGTTATCAACTTCTAAATGAATGAAGTATGAAATACTTTTCTAGAACATCTGAAAATATTTTATTATCATATAATAAAAAATTTGTTTAGTAAATTTCTTATATTAACTTTAATATGCGTACAAGTTCTTTTAAATAGTTTAATACGAAATAAATAATATAAAAGAATTTGAAAAGGATGTGTCTATTTTGATTTTTTGGTGGTAAGGTAGATGAGGTGTGTATCAGTAGTATACTTGTATATTTGATCAACAAATAATATGAAAGTGGTGACTTATACCGTAATATATGTAGTTGTGTTTTTTGAATTGGAAAAGGTTTTTATATGAGCTGTTTTCAAATGAAAAGTTAGTGCGGAATTTATTAAGATATACATACTACTTCGCATATGTTATTATTTAATTTACCTTTCTCGTTCTTGAGTAATGAAAAGAGAGAACAATAATAAATGAACCTTTTATTAACACAAACAACACAATATCTTAATCTTATAAACTATAGTACTTCTTGTCGACAAATGAGACATGTATTCTGTAAACGAAGCCACATTAATAAACAATTTCTTCCAAATTTAGCCACAGCTTAGAACCAAAATTTCTGATCCTGGGAAAAAATTTCTCAAACAAATAACACATTTGTCTTCTGAAAGGTTGTCATCATCTTTCACGACGTTTACTTCCAAAGAAGCAATTGCACTTTCACTTGTAGGCTTCATTACTGGTGGTACATCGTTGATAGACTCTTGAATTGTTTGCTGTAGTTGTATGTTATAGTTCAAATTGTTGAGAGATTCAAGTGCACTTACGAAAATAACAAGCGTATTATCCCGACTATAATCTCCAGCGAAGACTATATTTGCAGCAACCATTATCATATTACTTATTAGCGTATCTGCGTCTTCTGATGCCAACCCCGCCATCACTAAAGAATAATATAAATCTTCTTTTAGAGCATTTTCTTCTTCTTCAATGAACTCTTTGATAGTAAATGTGTAAAATAACCTTTCGAACTCCAATTCCGTACCTATAATTTATGCTTCAACAGTGATCAAACCTTTTAAACTTACGTTGGGAATTCTTCTACTTGTAGCGTCGATAGAATAATTAACTCCATCTAAAGTTTACTCATCCTATGTTTAGGTAGTTTATCTAATTTTAGGGTAGTAAAATACAAACAAAATAAGCACGTCTGTTTTGAAAGGGTTCTTACAAATTTGAGGGCGTTTATATCTGGATCGATTGTTTTTGTAAAAAATCACAACTGTTCGGTTTGGAGAGTCATGTCTCTCTGAAACGTTGCAACTATAGGCTTCTGGAAGTTTATATATATATACTTGACAAAATAAATGTTCAGTTATTGCAAACAACCGATGTTAATCATATTCATATTGGAATGTGGCAGTTATAGATTAAAATTTATCTTCAAAGTTTACGTTGTTTTTATAATGTAATTAAAATTTACTTTTTCCACAGTGGTCTTAATATTTCCACGTATTATGACGTTACAATCACACTATTTTCAAAAGGTGCGAATTTAATATTTTCCAGTACGAACCCCACCGCCACTTAATTTAAGATCTTGTCCTTATATTCTAAGTAGATTGAAAGACAAAAAGTTACACACAATTCCTTTACACGATAGTTTAATTACATACGTGTATTAGTTTAATGTCAAATGTTGGGTTTACGTAAATTTCTGACAATTTATATGACTCCCTTTTTTTGACACCGCTTGTTGCCGCCATATATCTAATACACTTATCTGAGGGTATGACTAAAACCATCCTGTAAAGTAATGTCTTAGTTAGGATTCATATTCTAGTCAAATCAAAGTGCCTATAGAAGATAAAGGCTAAAGGAGTATGTTTACATAAAATAGGAGTGACAGAGTATTTTTGGCTTATCAATTATTACAATTATTATCAAAGAAAACAATTGCTGGAAAGAATATGAATTTTGAAATAAATATGACAATTGAAAATTTCATTTTCCACTTTTAAAATTTAATTTTTAAAAGTATTTAGGAAATTACCTGGAGTGATATCCATCTTAATTTTCCAAATGTAGTTTTTCTGTTGCCCAAGTGTATTCACGGGAGAGTTACTCGTAAATGAAGATAATGGTCCTCAATTTATAAATGACACAAAAATACAACTTTAACAACTCAAACGACATGTGTATTGAACAGGTGTCTTTTAGACAGTTATTTCTCAAACATCACAAACATTCAGTTATGCCTCTTCCTGTGTAAAGGCATCTTTATACAACCTTTCCACGAGTAATACACATTCCGTATTTGCTTAGAATGTATGTGATTAAAAAACTGAGGATGATTAAACAAATTAGGAAAAATCTTTCATAATCAAAACAAGAAAACACTTGCATCGTTTCCTGAAAAAAGACCGTCCGATCATTTTTGGTCTCGTTTATTCTCATCAATAAAAAACCATAAGATGATTAAACAATTGAGGAAATATCTTCAGTGCTGATAAAAAAAAACAGGCGCTACGTTTACAAAAAAACGTTGCAATGATTTAGTTTCGTTCCTTACTTCTCCTCAAGCTTCATTTCAAAAAAAAACTTAAAATCATTTAGTTTCTCTCCTTTCTTCACCTCAAGCTTCGTTTAGAAAAAAAACATGCCATCATTTATTTTCTCTCCTATCATCTCCTAAATAAGAAAAATGTGATTCTTACACCAAAGTTATCCTCCGTGATGTCTCGATACCGTGGAAGTACAACATCGCGGTTTGGGTTCCGGTGAATAACACGTCAAGATTCCCCTACATTTTGAGTATTAAAACCAAAATTAATGTATTGTTTTATTAATATCATATACACAACCAGACGCTATTGTTTTAGTTACATAAGGAATGACACAATCAGTTTTTCTTATTTCAGGATAATAACTTCTAAACCAAAAACCAAATATTCTACAAAAACCCCCGTCAACAGTGACTTCGGTTTATCAGTTTACATAAGAAACGAAGGCGTTGATTTGTCAAATTAGCAACATAATATATATTTATAAAAAATGTCAATAACAAAATGGGTTTTAAACACAAAAAAGTTCATTTCCATATATATGTGTCATCTACTTTAATCTTTATATTCCTTCTTCGCCGATAATCATTGACTAACATTCTTTTCTTTGTTTTACTTTCCTTTGTCTTCAGATTATTTTTCCCAGATTTTTTAATCAAATCTTTAATCAAGTTAGAAGTTTTGATGTTTTTATCATACATATTCTCCGTCTTCCTCTTCCTCACGGTGTGGTTTTGACTCCTCCCTCCCTCACATTTATCAATAATATTACTATCACTCAAATTAATGTCATCCTACATATAAACATATGTTTGGTAAATAATAGGGGTTTACGCTTAAAAAAATAATATTAATGAACTTCTTTGTACAAAAAATATTAAGCAATTACATTTCCGTAGCACTGGTTAATTTATTAGTCTCAAGGATCGTAATACCAGGGATGTGGACCTGAAGTTATATGAATTGATTTTAATTGTAAATTTATATTCACCACCAACCAGATTCTCATTTAGAAAAGACATTACACCATTGTCTTCTGTATCATTATCATTGTTATTTTCCTATACATTTCAATGATTCTATATATTAGAAAAAAAGAAAGAAAAAAGAATATTTTATAACATACTAAAACGTACAATGTGTTCAACCAACTCAGTTGGTGTTTTTTTTTATAATCTTCTATAAATCTTTGTTGAAAATTATAAAGGATGCTGTATCTGATCCATCATCAACAACTAACTCTACTTGATACTTCAATGATCCAGTTATATCTTCATGGGAACAGTTATCACATACAAGTGTCTCTCATTTTTTTTAAGTTTTTTCTTGCACTTATCACACGAAATGTAGTTCAATCCACTTTTAGAACATATTTCAATTATTTTACCACACGAAATGTAGTTCAATCCACTTTTAGAACATATTTCAATTATTTTACCCTGGACTCTAAATACTTTATCCTATAATAAATTACATTTCACAAGAAGTTTTTGTAAGTAATTAATCAATTAGTATTTTTTATAAACATGAAGAGCAATAATAGATTAAGAGCAATAAATATATTTATATACCTCCTCAAATTCTTCGGAAAGGATATTGAGAAGATTGGAAATTTTGATAAAAGTATGTTGACTTAAATTAACAGAATCTTTTCCATTTAAGATATTGCCTTCTATTTTAGGGAGTGTCCTAAGAAAAAAAATGGAGTATTAAAATTTTATCACATACAATTAACTTTTAATAAGAAGTTGATAAAAAAATAATTTTTAGCAATCCTTGAAATCATTAATTGCATTAATTGGGTCATCAAATAAAATCTTTGAAGCAGATGTTGTATTCAAATATAAATAACCTACAATGTTATTATTAAAAAGTTATAATATTTATATTACAATATATATAAAAAAATATCCACCTAATTTACATAAAATATTTACAAATTACCTGAATATAATTTCGATTGACACTTGTTATAATAATCACTAAACCTTTCGGATTTTTTTTGCCAATTGCATTTTTAAAATTTGTAACTTGTTCACCCCAAATAGTTACTCGTACTTTACTCCCACTATGGTGACAATATTTAAATATTCAGAATTCAGTGATCGTAAATATCAAATTAAAAAAATTAATTATCATTACAATTATTACCATTCAATGATTACGTCTATAACTATTTTTGAATTCATATCAACATCTTCCACGGTCAAGAGTCCCCCTTCTTCTATAACACCAAGTACATCTAATATAAAATATATCAGTAAAAAATCATCCCTTAAATTTAAACTTTGTATTATTAAAATAATTTATTTTTTTATTATTACTAACCGTTAAATTGTTTATTGGTATTGGCTAACAACTGAAACTCATCGTAATTAAGAAACTGGAATTTCTCAAAATTTATTGATACCACTAAATCATTTATAATTTCCACGGTTGATTGGTCATTTATACGTAACTGGAAACGATGATTCGAAATTCTATAGCTTTCATGTGTTTTCCAAACTTCAAAACCAGTAACCAATAAAATGTTACCCTCAACAATTTTTTCTTCAACTTGTTCTATAAATTTATTATTTATAGATCCAACAATAGTTTCATTCTGAATCATCAAATAAATAAAACAACAAAATTATTAACTGCCAGAAAATGCTTGTTTCCCAACTCAGGAAAAAAATTCTTATACAAATCATTATTTGAGATCCAATTTTCAAAAATTAACTAAAAATAACCTTTTCGTCTATTAATAGAAAATTAAGACTAATAATTTCATTGTTTCATTTAGGATTTTTGGCTATCCAAACACGAATGATCCTCCCTATTATTGTTTGTTGGCAACGCTTCATTTGAATATCTTCTAAAAAATTGTATTTGGGTAACTTAACAGAATCTTTATTCTTCACAATTTTCTTCTTTAAAACTGTAAACTTTCTCTCAAGAATGTTGTACACATAACCTCTATATAGAGAACAAAAGTTACAACCTTTCATATTATACTTATTTTAAATGAAAAGTCACAACTTTCTACTAATACATCTTTTCAATATTATTTTCAATATTATCTCTTCTTACAATAATAATAATTGTCTTCTGCTAAAACAAATATTACAATATTTAATAACTAACTTTTCCAAAAGATGCATTGTTTCAAAACATATATATATTTCAAACATATATAAGTTACAACCTCTCAACAATATTTAAAATAAACTTTTTCACAATGTTCTTATAACTAACTTATCAAAAGAAAACATGGTTCCAAAATTACTTGAACTACTTTTTGAATGGAAACATTGTGTTAAAAACTAAAATAAACATACAACCTTTCAAATAAATGAGCATTCAAAACCTTTGGATACAACCTCTCAAATTAATGAAGATTCACAACCTTTCGAATTAATGATAATTGTTATTTTAAAAAAATATAAATACAAATGAAGATTCACAACCTTTGGAATTAATGAAAATTGTTATTTAAAAAAAAAATACAAATGAAGATTCACAATTCACAACCTTTCAGAAAAAAACATTTACAATATTTAATAACTAACTATTCAAAAGATGCATTGTTTCAAAACATATATATATTTTAAACACATATTACTTACAACCTTTCAACCATATTAAACAAAACCAATTTT
>CAKOAT010919598.1:128206-139388 GCA_932364175.1 Eruca vesicaria subsp. sativa
CTTACAACCTTTCAACCATATTAAACAAAACCAATTTTACAACACTTTTTAACTAACTTATGAAAATAACAATTTTACAATACTTTTTAACTAACTTATGAAAAGAGGCATTGTTTCAGAACATATATAAGTTACAACCTCACAACCATATTTAAAAAAACCTCTTTCACAATGTTTTATAACTAACTTATCAAAAAAAATTTGTCAAAATATTACTTTTAACTAATTCTAAAATGGACACATTGTTTCAACATTTAGAATATAGATACAACCTTTCAAATTAATGAAGATTCAGAACCTTTGGAATTAATGATATTTGTTATTTTAAAAAAAAATATAAATACAAATGAAGATTCACAACCTTTGGAATAAGTGAAAATTGTTATTCTTTAAAAATTATAAATACAAATGAAGATTCACAACCTTTGGAATTAATGAAAATTGTTATTTAAAAAACAAAATCAAATGAAGATTCACAACCTTTGGAATTAATGAAAATTATTATTTTTTGAATGGACACATTGTTTGGAAATAAATTAAAAAAATTAAAATAAAAACACAACCTTTCAACTTAAAAGGAAGTCACAACCTTTGGAATTAATTGGGATTACTTTTCAAAAAAATGAGGATTCACAACCTTTCAGAAAAAAAATATTTACAATATTTAATAACTAACTATTCAAAAGATGCATTGTTTCAAAACATATATATATTTTAAACACATATTACTTACAACCTTTCAACCATATTAAACAAAACCAATTTTACAACACTTTTTGAGGGAAGTCGGAGCAGAACGTCTTCTTCCCGTTGTTGTCAAAGATTTTCTCGAGAGTGATATAATGAAGTGCCACCAACGTCGTCTCCAGCATGTCTAACTTATGGAAATAACAATTTCACAATACTAACTTATAAAAAGAGGCATTGTTTCAGAACATATATAAGTTACAACCTCACAACCATATTTAACAAAACCTCTTTCACAATGTTTTATAACTAACTTATCAAAAAAAAAATTTTGTTAAAATATTACTTTTAACTAATTCTAAAATGGACACATTGTTTCAACATTTAAAATATAGATACAACCTTTCAAATTAATGAAGATTCAGAACCTTTGGAATTAATGATAATTGTTATTTTAAAAAAAATATAAATACAAATGAAGATTCACAACCTTTGGAATAAGTGAAAATTGTTATTCTTTAAAAAGTATAAATACAAATGAAGATTCACAACCTTTGGAATTAATGAAAATTGTTATTTTAAAAAAAATAAAAATACAAATAAAGATTCACAACCTTTAGAATTAATGAAAATTGTTATTTTTTGAATGGACACATTGTTTGGAAATAAATTAAAAAATTAAAATAAAAACACAACCTTTCAACTTAAAAGGAAGTCACAACCTTTGGAATTAATTGGGATTCCTATTATTAGTAGATTAAATTATTTTAGGTTTTTCCAAATTATTCAACTACAATAGAAATTAAAATAAGGATAGAGTATCAATTCTCAAAAGATGAGCAAACACATGAGTTCATACATCACACACAACAATAAAGATCCACTTAACCAAAATCAAACAAATCAAAGGAAGACAAAGTAAGATTCACTCTCTCTCTCTCTGTCACTTAGCCATCATGACTTTAACGAATTCATCATAGTTGATCTGACCATCACCATCAACATCAGCTTCTCGGATCATCTCATCAACTTCCTCATCCGTTAGTTTCTCCCCAAGGTTAGTCATCACGTGACGAAGCTCTGCTGCAGAGATGAAACCATTCTGGTCTTTATCGAAAACCCTGAAGGCTTCCTTGAGCTCTTCCTCAGAGTCAGTGTCCTTCATCTTCCTAGCCATCAGGTTGAGGAACTCAGGGAAATCAATGGTCCCGTTGCCGTCTGCATCGACTTCATTGATCATGTCTTGGAGCTCAGCTTCTGTTGGGTTTTGCCCTAGAGACCTCATCACTGTTCCGAGCTCCTTGGTGGTGATGCAACCTGCAACCACACCCCCAATGTATAAAGCTTTACCAAATACTATAATCAAAGCTCTTTCTACCTACTGGTTTTATATATAATGCCACTGCATTTTCTTATTAAGAGAACAGTCTTTTATTTTTATGCACACCAGAAATAAAACAGTCTTCTCAAAAGTCTTGCTAAAGTGTAAAAGAAAATGGAATTATTGTGTTTATTACATGTTTAGCTATGTGCATTGTACAAGTAAGAAACCTAGACTCATATGTGTATACTCGTAACAAATCTCTTTACATGATAACAAATCTCTAGTCATTTCCTTCTAATTAATAACACATATCATCGTACATGAACAATATTACAAGAATGAAGCAATACAACAGCCATCTCGATTGTTACTAATCTAGTAATTAGCACACAGACCAATTGGTATATGAGAACAAAACCAAATCTAACCCTAAACGAGAAAAGAAGAAGCGATCCAACGAGAAAGCAAGTACATATCGCGCAAGTCATGATTCGTCACATGCTAAAAACTAAATCGTTCACGAATTCAATTGAAACAAGGAGGTCCTGTACAGATCATGAATCGTGTCAAAAAAAAAAAAAAAAGTTTAAGAACTCAAAGAGCGACGACGGAGAGATAATCGAATGGGATCTGATAAGAGAAGATTATACCATCGCCATCCTTATCGAAGAGGCTAAAAGCTTCCTTGAACTCTGAGATCTGGTCATCCGTTAGCTGATCCGCCATTTTTTCCTTCGTCTGAGAGCTTTTCCCGAGAGAATCTTTTTACTACTGCTTTACTTTTTCTCTGTAATTGTTTATAAAGAGAGCGCAAATATATGATTGGGCCTTTGATGATAAACTAAGCCCTTTATCATTTCGTCTTTATGAAATATCAAATTGATTTGATTAATCAATGATGTTTACGGGATTAAACTTCATGAGTTTGGAACACAAAAGCGTTTAGAACAATTTGATGAGACGCTAAAATAAAAAAGAGACGCCGTTTCCGGGGATCGAACCCGGGTCACCCGCGTGACAGGCGGGAATACTTACCACTATACTACAACGACTTTGTTGATAGACGAACGTCTAAAATGTAAATGAACTTTCCATGTTTTACCACGTCAAAGATTTTCTTGGAATTGTTACAAATTTTCGATTTTATGCTAAGTATAGAACTCTGATTCATAGTATGATAGTATCCATAAAGTCTCTGGAGATACTATTAGAGAATATTTACTTTGAACCTTTGAAGTTAGCAATAAGTTCAAAATTGAAACTGTTATTGTTATCTGGTTAGAAATGGTTACTAAGCTAGAGGTAAAGGAGCTAATGAGAGAAAGGCTAGAGGAAGAATGGTATGGATTGACTTTTTCCCAACAATCCAACATATTTCAAACCTAATTGAAGTTGGACTTGATTTATATATTGAACTTTTACGGAATCGTGGAATGAAAGCGTGTATTTACATGTGCAATTGATACTTCCGCTCCACGAGTTTCAAACCAGAAACAGTGTATCCATCTACTGTATTTCTAATATTTTTAAAATAATTTAACTTGCAATTCTACATTACTACTGGTAAATGTAGTCCACAAAAGTAAAGATAACATAACTAATAGAGATAATTATATAACTATTAGCTTCCATACAAAACCAGTATGACAGAACTAATCAGGAAAACTATATATCACTTTGAATAATGAAAACGAAAACAAGTTGACCTTTACATAGTCTCGTAAAGAAGTAAATCAACTTGATAGATAAAGACATAATACCTAGAGAATAGAAGAATTGTAGAAACTTGTTTGATAAGCTAACGAGGCAAACTCGTTTTAGTTAGGCCTAGGCACAGATCCAATATTCCGATTTTTTTTAAAGGTATTTGTGATTTGTTTCAAATGTCATGGATATCTAATTTTTCGATTTGTTTTTGTTTTGGTAAAATACGAATATTCGAAAAAACGAATATCTAAAAGATAAATAGATATTTTCAAATATTTACGAATATCTCATATGTTTAAATTAATACAAATAATCTTAAAAATTTGATACAAAATTATTTTGTAAAATATTTATTTTACATGATATAAAAGATAAAAGCTAAAAGAAATAGTGAATCTATATATTTTAAAAAAAAAACTTAATTAACAATTATAATAACACAAAACTCAAAAAAATTTATAATTGTCATTTTTTATCTTCTTTTATGTAATACTTTTATATAAGTAATAATGTGAATATAATTTTTCAAATCATATGTTAGAATAATAATTATAAATTTTTAATATACATTTAAAACTTTAAATATAATCAAGATATACATGTATTTATATATTGCCAGATCAGATTGAATATTCGTTTCCCATAATTTTAGTATTTGTGATTGCTTCACTTTTAACGGATATTGAGTTTTAAAATTTATTTTCCTCCGAAAGGTTATGAATAATCGAAATTTTCGGATCGAATCGAAACGAATAACGAATCGAATCAAATTTAACAGATAAAATGTCCAACCCTTGGTTAAGCACACCAATGATTGCCTAGAATTTTCTTGTGCCATTTACGATGATTGTAACTTGTAAGTTTATTTATTTTTTTAAAAAATATGTAAAAAAAAAATAGTAATTATAAAACTTTTTATTTCACAATAGAAAAAAGAAGCCAATATATTGTTAAAAAAGAAAAAGAAAAAAGAAGCCAATAAAGGTCGTCGTTTTAGTCGGAGAGGGGTCCACCGAGTCGAAACAACTTCGCATCAATCGAAACAAAAAAGTATAAATACCTCTCTCGACATTCATTCATTAGAAAGCCTCCCCAAAAAAAAAACGCTTTTTCTTCAGCAAGCAAAAGCCGAAAAGACTTGACGACGCGATGACTTCTTCTCACGAACAAGATCCAGAGATCCTCCCTGACGCCGAAGAAGAAGCCAATCTCCCCGACGAAGATTCTCCTGTTATCCTGGAACGGGATCCTATTGATCAAACCCTCCCTCTATTCAATGACGCCGCTTTTCAAAACCTCTGCCACGTGGCGGAGATGTTTCAAGATCGAGAAAAGGCACGAATCCGAGAGGAGGAGGAGCTCGAGGAGAAGAGGAGACGGTTCGCTGAAGAGAGAGCTGAGATGCACAGACAATACGTTTTCGAAGTGGCTAAAGCTTACGCTCTCGAATTGCATTCTGAACAAACTCAAAAACAAAGCAAAGACGACGAAGAAGAAGAAGAAGAAGAGGTTGAGAATGGGAAGAGTCGATTCGATGATGCGAAGAAGGCGATCAAGAAGAGGAGGAGATACTCTAGATCGAGTTCTAGTGTTGTTGATAGTTCATCAATTGAGTTGAATATGATGACGACGAAAAAGACGGCTCCTATGTTGACGGAGCTCTGTGTGAGAGCTCTTGCTGAAAACTCTGGAGCGATTAAGTCTTTGTATCTTGTCCCTGATCACTTGAGGAAGAAGATATCGAGTCTTGTTAGTGATTTGAGTAGAGTAGACAAAGGTTTCGTGAAGCTTCTTGTTGATGATTCTCCTTGTGAGGTTTTTGTGAAGAATTGTGTTGACTTGGAGGAGAATGATTTGACTCAGATACTTAGTGGATGTGATAGAGCTCGCTTGGAGGTAGTTTTCATTATCCTTTAGTTCTTTAAACTCTTTAGCTGTAGCTAATAGGTTTTGATTTTTGATTTTTGATTCTCTTAGGTGTTGAATCTTGATCTTTGTGGACGAGCTATGACGGAGAATGCTATAACCGAGTTCTTGAAACTCTCTCCCAGTGGTTTCCCTTCATTGACTAGGCTATCTTTACAAGGAGCGTTTTGTTTGACAGACAATGCATTGGCTTTGGTATCTAAATCAGCTCCTCTGCTTCGGGTTGTTAACCTTAGTGATTGCTCGCTTCTCACTTTCCAAGCTGTGAAGATTCTTGCGGATTGCTTTGGTTCCACTCTTAGAGGGCTTGACATTGGAGGGTGCCAAGGGATTAAGCCGTCTGATGTGTTTAGGAATAGTTTGAGTAGGTTTGAGAAGTTGAACTCTCTCTCGGTTGCTGGACTTGAAGGGATTCATGATGTTGTTGTTGGGTTCTGTACTTCTCGTGGGTCTAGTCTCACTGATCTTTCTCTAGCTTCTTGCGTGTAAGTTTGAATGATGGAACTAGTTGGATGGTTTTTTTTTTTGTCTGCTTGAACTAATGTTTTTTGAGTTTTCTTTATGGTGATCAGAGGGGTGAATGATGGAACTCTTTGGACTGTTGGGAGATATTGTCCAAACTTGGAAGCTCTTGACATCTCAGAGTTGGATAATTTGACTGATGCATCGCTGAAAGAGATTACAGATGGTTGCAGATCTTTGAACTCGGTCAAACTTAATAGAAACCGATTCAGGTTTGCTCAAGTCTCACCATTTGTTTTCTTTTTGAACAGAATGTCTGTATATTGTTGTTAATACCAATCTATGTGCTTTCCTTGTTAGTGATGAAGGTGTAGCCGCGTTTCTCGAAGTTTGTGGTGGTTCTCTTAACAACCTCTGCCTAAACAATGTCAGAGAAGTGAGTGTGTTTTAGTACATAATAGTCTCATCCTCTTTTTTATATGCTGGTTTCTTCCAAGTGATTAAAGGAGTTGTGTCGTTGTGTGTGTTTGTGTTTGATTAACAGGTCGGTCAAGAGACTGCTATTTCGCTTGCCAAATATTGTAAGAGGTTGCATTATTTGGACCTCTCGTGGTGTAGAAAACTAACAGAAGAAGAACTAAGAAGGATCATGAGTTGCTGCTCGTTACTTAGATCGCTTAAGCTATTTGGATGGACGCAGGTATGAACATATAGTAAAGAAGGCTGTAATAAAGCCTACACTTGTGCTTCTATTGTTTTGTTTATGTTGAACTCTACCTCAGGATGATATGTGTAAAGCATTTAAATTGGTGGTATTATCCTTGTAGGTGGGGGAGGAATTTCTTGAAGATCTATCGAGATCAGAAGTTAACATCGTTGGATTGAAAATGTCTTCACTGTTCGCTCATCCTGATGATTCTTACCCAAGTGTGGGTGCCAAGTGCTTTTGATGAGTACACAAGTTTTGGCCATGTTTATTAATGTAGTCATGAACTATCTTCATTGTTAGACTAAAAAAACATCTCCAGAGGTTTATAGTAAGGAAACACTACTAATAGATTAATAGTCTGTTACAATGTCTTCTTGTAATATGTGGTCACTAGAAACAAAAGTTTCTTTTGAACTAGTGGAAATCTACAGACAAGGCTTTCTCTATTCTCTTTCTGTGTAAATTGTTACACATACCATTGTCTTCTTGGTTTTGGCCATTGACTTTGTCCATGTATTGTGACCAGAGGTTGACCAGGTTTGATCCTTGCTGGATTCACAGGCTCTGTGGTTCGTTTGGTGGGTTGTTGCCTCTCCTTAAACCTTTGGTAAAAGTTGATAATGAAGAAAAAAAAGCTTATCTATTTGCCTTGAAATTTTGCAAAACTCACAAAGAGTATATGTATATCAGAGACACAAGTCTTTTTTTATTCAAAGACTCAAAACGTATAAATCACATCTGAAGTGTAGAAAGAAGAGTTTTCTTTAGAAAGCTTCAGTTCATGGAACCAGAGCTTGGTCTATGGTCCTTGCTGCTAGTCAACCTTATTCTTCTCATCCACTTTTTCTCGCATGATGATGGAGAAGCCGCTCCTTCAGCTGGAGGGAGCTCACAAGGAAGCGCCATAGCACTGCTAGTGAAGGCGTTGAGAACAAGGAAGGCCAAGATGGGAGACAAATCCAATCCTCCAAGAGGCGGTATGACTCCCCGGAATATGTTCAAGTATGGATCGCATAAAGTGCTGTTACAAACGGTAACACATCAGAAAGTACAAGCCAAAAGACTATCTTAAACATTGACAAGTGAGTGGCATTTCTCAAAATAGGAGCAGGGAAAACAGTTACCTGAGGGGGCTAACAATGGCAGGAGGAGCAGTAGGGAACCAGGTGAGTACTAGACGGACAACAAGGACGTTGCTATATATGTTGAGGAAGTTTATCAACCCATTTGCAACCACCATTCCTGCTACTGAATCTCCTGGCAGAACCGCCGCAAACCCGTGATTAGACATCCCAAAACTCACCCTTGTAGTGTTTCTCAAACGAATCTGAAAAACAAAAACAAAAGGCTCTTTCACCTTTAAACAAAGCTTTTACTTAAACAGAGTTTCAACTTTGAAAAAATACATAGACATAGTGAAGAGTAGAACCAAAAAGATCCCAACTTTAGGACATAACAAAACGTTGTCTGAATATTGCTAAGTGATATAAAAAAATGTCGATTTTGGAACAGAGATGTTACCTCGTCGCAAAGACATCGAAACTCGGAGGATAAGCGAACCGCTTCTTGAAACAAAGGGTTTCTAGAGGCGAGTGAATGGAATAAGCCTGTGAATTTCTCAGTAACAGAGACCAGAGAACGATGGAAGTCTTGAATCAACTTGACGGAGTCTGAAGCTGGTGGTAGAAGTAGCAAACTGGGTTTGTTCATACGTATTAGAGGTGTTTGTGAAAATGCGGAAGATAGCGATACGAAAAAGTTCGGTATGGATCCTGACGGAGAAGGTTTCAGGCTTTTCGTAGATGCTTCGTTCGTATTCGTCTCCATTGCTGTAGAGCTCTCTGAGTTTTTTTTTCGTACAAGGAGATGCTGAAAAGAAGATAAAGTACGTTCAGGAAGTTGAAACGTGGCGTTGTTTAAAATCACTGTCTCTCAGCGACTCTAAAACCTTCTACATCAGTTAAAAGGTCTTACCTATTCTTTCTTCTTTTTTCGGTCCAAAGGTCTTTTACGTCTACATACTGTACTGTAAACAACCCTTTCAAGGGTGCACAAAAAAAAAAAAAAAAAAGTGCACTTTTTTTTTTTTTTTTTTTAGTGCACAAAAAAAAAAAAAAAACAACCCTTTCAAGGTTTTGTAATTTCTTCCATTTTGCAAGTTTTTTTTTGGTAATTGCGGTTACAATGCACTTTCTTCCGAGCATAGCAAAAAATAATGGATACAACAAATGCGTCTACGTAGAAAGGTGCTAATGGATACAAACTCCATGATCTTCTTCTCACTATTCTCTTATCAGTTACATCTATTAATTAATTACTACTTGTCATATCATAAAATCAATATAGTTTCATAATTAATGGTCTGATTGATTTTATGATATGAAAGTTTCATATGGTTTAGCTAGTATTTAGAACTAGGATTAAGAACAAAACGGGATCGATCCATTAAAATGTTTGATACACGTCTATACATTCTCTACATGTTACTTCAAAAATTAACTTAAAAACAAATGTAATCGTTCCTAATTAAGAGTCGGTGGACCCAATACCATTCGTCGTCGTCGCCGGGAAACACCTCGGAATATCAGCTACCGAATAAGATCTCCAGGCATAAAACCCCGACGACTTCATATTACCAAAAGACCCTTGACTCCTAGGATACAGCGGAGGAAGCACCATCTGCCTTCCCGACGATGAGTCTCTCCCGGAGGAAGATCCTTCTCCGGCAGCAACTGCCATGGCAAGCGTCAACGCGCTCCTACTCGAGCTCATGATGTGTTTCTTAGAGATCCTTCCACGCGGAGTCGTCTTGTTGCTCTCCCATATCTGATGGCAGAGGAGATTCCTCCGACGACGACTGTAAGCATTCTCCGGCTTCGCTAAGTCTTTCATGGAAGACGAAGAAGCCAACGTAGACGCAGCTTCTAAGTTCGTGAACGACTTTGACTTTCCATTGTAATAATTCGATATCCCTTTCCTACACAAACCATAGTCAAACAAACATCAGTACTTTTGTCTTAAAAAGTTTCTAAAAACGTTGACTTTCTTGATATTCAGACAGCAAACCTAAGTTTAGCAGTTTTAATAAGAGAGACTTTACCTAACGGGTAAGACTTCTTCGAGAGCTTCCATCAAATCAAGAGGACCCTTGTACGATGACTCAGCTTCATTAACTTCCCCGTCCTCCTCCGATGAAGATAAAGACTCAAAAGAAGATTGATACAGATGATCACCGGAGTTATTAATCACGTAAGATTCAATTTTATCCATCGCAGTGGACATTTGGAATTTAGCAGATATCTTTGGAACTTGTAATTATATTCTCGAACTCACAATAGAGGAAATGAAAGTGGAAGAGAATGTTGAGATCTTTATAGTTTGATCTTTCTGCCTGCGTGCTCTTATTGTTATTACTTTCTTTAATTAAATGTTGAATAGAAAATTTTTAAAAGTGAGACCTATAAAGAGAGGGACAAAAAAAACTGTTGACGAGACCTTATCCACATTAACACTTACGTGGCGATTCCTTAGTCGTTGCGGCTGGATAGGACCTAGGAAGAATGTGACGTGGCTGTACCCAGATGGTTGTTTCCGAGAAACGGTGAGGCTTATCTACAGAGGAAGAAGAAGATGGACCCACAAAAGCCGATTTGATCCGACAGTATTTTTATTCATTTGGTATTTAATTTTTCGAAATAGTTACCTTTTTCATTGGGAGAAAACGAATAAGAGCCGAATAAGATTTTCACATTAAATTGTGAAAATATCCTCTTACCAGTTACCACTTTTGGAACGTTTAATGTTTATGTTATTTTATCATTCAGTATAGTACATGTCCAAATTTTCCAAGATTTTTGTCATTGTTACTTTATAGGTAGAACATCATTGTCGTTAGTATTATCATTATCGTATAGTTACCACCATGGTCTATATATCTTCGTAATTCATTTTATTTCATATTTAAAGTTAAATATATAAAAATTATAGAAAATAATTTAACCAACAGAAAATACCGTCTTAAATAACTGATCATAAATATTATCAAATAATATAATCTTTTTATTTATACTAACGAGAACATTATTTATTTTTTAATCAAAATGAATTCTTTGCCCGTCAAATATATTAAAATAAAAAGTAAATTCTAACATCTTAATAGTTGACTGACACACTACAAGAAAACACGTCCTTTACTAGGACGGGTTTTCCTCGTTATTTCCTAGTAAAGGGCCCTTTACTAGGAAATAGCGAGGAAACGTGTTTCGTCGAAAGACGTTCATCGTAAAGGCTATTTTCCTCGTAAAGGCCTAGCTAATTTACGAGGAAAGATTTCCTCGTAAAGCCGTGGAAACAATTTCCTCGTAAGC
>CAKOAT010919598.1:144260-163658 GCA_932364175.1 Eruca vesicaria subsp. sativa
ACGAGGAAAAGTACTTTTTCCTCGTAAGCTCCTCGTAAAGTTACTAAGGTCTTACGAGGAAAGTGTTTCCTCGTAAGTTTTCGAGGAGCTTACGAGGAAATTTGCTTTCCTCGTAAGATCCTAGTAAATGCTTAGTAAATTTACGAGGAAGCATTTTCCTAGTAAAATTTCCTAGTAAATGCTTTGTTTTCTTGTAGTGACAAGTCTCACAGTTAATTCATGTTTATTACATTGACGGAGCTGTTACATTTGTAGAACATAACGTATAGAAGCCATTTTCATTTTGACTTCAACTCTATGGTTTTCGTATATGATTTACGATCGTAAAATGGTTGCCTCATTCGGTTATATACGAGAATTTGATTTAAAAATATATGTACGAGAATGAAAGACAATAATACTTTGGCAAAACAAAAGAAAGAAGACTAGTTGGGGTAGGTTGCGTAAAGCATTCAAAGTTCAATCAAAAACGCGTATCATTATATGATCTCATCTCATCAAAATCATTCTCATGGGTCCTCCTTTAGCACTCATCTGTAGACCCACTCTCGTTCACTTTTCCCTTTTCAAAATTACGTGTCCCAACACTAAACCCCACTCATTGTTGTATTGTTGCCCCCACCGTATTGTCCGTCCAAGCACGTGGCGTTGTGTAACTCCTTAATTCCATTTGTTCCATGTGGCCAGTTTATGTCATCCATAATCGATAGTACCTAACTACCTATAGTAGTAGAGGCAAGTTACATCCTTTTGGTTGCTTGTAACTTTACACAACCAAACTGCATCTTAAACATCTTGAAAAGGAGCTCTTGGACAAGACTATGTCTCTTAACTCTGGCTTTGCCATCTTCTGACCGGACAAATGGATAAATTATAGGCGGTCAAGAAGGACTGAAAATGGCTAAAGTAAGCTTGTTAGTACTATGTCATCGCCACCTTCGTTTCATCATCAGCTACAAAATTATAAAAGAAGTGATCCATCACAGGTAGATCATCTAGTGGAACATTCTCACGATAGGTAGGACTTTTTGCAACCATTATAAAAATTGATAAAATGAGATCTTAGAGAAGAAACGTAGATCGTCGGTGTGTTGGTTCTTGAAGATAACTGTTGATGTTTTTCTGGTCATGTGGTCGCCAAAACATAATAGTATGTTTCCGTAAAAGTCAGTGCTGTATAAAATGTTCCACTAGATAAGCTTTTTATACTTTCGTGAACTAAAAAAATACGATTCACATGATCTAACGGAACGGTTTGTATAAAGAAATGCGTTCGATTTACCCTCAGGGCCTGATACCAAGATGTTATATTTGCTTTTCAAGTCAAGTGATAAACATACACTCTTCATCTGAGGCATGGTCACAGGGAATACCATGGTAGAACCTAGCTAACATCATTAATCTCTTATGTCTTTTACATAACATAATAATTTTTTCGTTATATATTACATAAAATTTTATAAGAAAAGTTGTTACGTAACATTCATTCTCAAACAAAACGCGCGCGAGTACCTATAGAAATACACATATATGAAACCGTATTTATAAACTTTGAAAACATCCATGACCAACACAATAGGAGTCAATATTGGCTTGTTAACAAACAAAATGCAAGGAAAAAAAGTGAAAATGACGTGCAATGTAAAAGAAAGCATAATATATAAACATATACAATAAATTTATTTATAAATTATAATAAATAAATAAATAAACAGAACAGGAAGATGAACGTTGTTCAAAAAAAAAAAAAGAACAGGAAGATGAATTATAGCCACTAAACGAAACTAATAAGTGGCTAGTAGCTTAATGAGTCACCTTCAGTAGTGATGGAATATTCAGTCCAAGATCGCTTCTAAAAAATGGATCTCAGAAGTTCCAAAGATTAATATTGTAATGAGAAAAGTCATCTTCAACAACATAAGCTCCATCGTAGTAAAAATCAGACGAGAGCTCATGTTCTTGTTGTTGTTGTGACGAATCCTCCATGTATAAGGTACCATACTCTTCCGACATACTAGGAACCAGAAGATTCTCTTCCCATAGAAACGGCCAATTATCATTACCATTGCCACTATTATTTTCGTTGTTGTAATAATTATTATATTCACCAACTTCTCCTAACGTTGGCCCACCACTAATTTCCCCACGTGCCGAAATTCCTCCTCCTTCCTCCGAGTTATCGCCACGTGGCGACGTTAATCGTTGTTGCAGATTAGGTGGTAATAGTTCCTCTTTAGCGAAACGGTTGGCTGCCACCTGAATCTCCTGCGGCGTCAGGGAACGTCCGCCGGGTATCTCCGGCGGATTATCCGGGAAGTTAAAACGCGCCTCGGTGCCGCGGAGACAGTAAAGAGCAGCGTCGAAAGCACGCGCCGCTTTCTCAGCTGAGTCGAAGGAGCCGAGCCAGATCCTCTCGCGGCTGTTTGGGAGACGAATCTCAGCCACCCATTTTCCCCACTTCCTCTTCCTTACACCTGTGTACTTGGGAGATGCATCCATAATAAACAAAAATGCAGAGGGATTAATTAGTTGTGTATATAATAATTGGTTATTAGGGTTTTTTGTGGATTAATCCAGGTGTTTTTTTTTTTTTTTGGAGTTGACAGTTATAGTGAGAATGGTGACTTGTTAGTGTATTTATATGTGTGTGTGTGTTTGTGTGATAAGTAGAGTATGGGAATTAGAAGAAGATGGTCTCGGGTTGTCTGCGCGTTGAGGAAGGTGGTTACGTTGTAACGCGGTGATGACTTGTGAAGAGGCAGTCATGTTTTTATTATTTACCAAACGTGCCGTTATTCTTCGTTTCACAAGCATGTGCTAACTTTTTTCACCAACCAATGAAATTAGGGCTTTAGTCATCTATACTATGATTTTAGCAGGAGACGAGAGCATGTTAAATTAGACTAGATCAGTATTAATTAATGAATTTATAATGTTTGTTTTTTTATGTTTTTGGTTTTGATTTTTTCTTCAGGATGTTAGTTTTCAGTTTTATTTTCCATGGGATATTGTAAAGCTTAAGAGAAAGAATTCGAGAAAAACCAAAACCAAAATCAAAGTCTATATACACTTGAAAATTAAAAATAAATTTGTTAATGTCACAATACCATGCCGAGATATCTGAAACATGTGATCTCGAGGGAGTCAGTGCTTATTAGATTTTTGTATTTGGTTGGTTGAAACTTGAAACTGTGTATGTGTATCGGAGAGAGTGATTAATAACCTAACTATAGTTTATAATAGACATACATTAGTTTATTAGCTATCAGTTGATTTTACATTGAAAATGTACAATCAGTGACAATATTTAAATCGACTTGACTAAGATGAATAACTCAAATTAATCTGAAAGAGAGTCTAAACCACTGGAATTGTAATTTAATTGGTCTTGAAATGGTGTTACCGTGTTATGCATAATCGGCGACCTTGTTTTAAATATATATCCTGCATACGCAAAGCAAAAAATAGGTTTGTACAGTTCGGGTCCTTTTTGCCATATAAAAATCCTTTAATTCATTATATTTAATAGATAGACATGTGTTTTGTCAACATCATATCATAGTATTGTGTCACGTTTCATGGAAGCTACACTTGTGGAGGAATTTTGGTTCTTCCCCCTTTTCTGCGCTGAATCTACAGTATAATAACTTTTATCTAGAGAACAAAAAGAAAATATAAGTTACTCCCTCCGTTTCATTTTAGTTATCGTTTTAGATTTTTGTACACAGATTAAAAAACATTTAATTTTACATATTTTCAAAATAAAAACATAATTATCTATACACCTAACCACATTTCAACTAATAAAAAATAGAAAAGTATATAAAGTTAATAAATTTTGCATCGAAATTATAAAACCACATTTATTTTGAAACGAAACATTTTCTCTAAACTGAAATAAAGGGAATATTATTTTAAATGTTAATCCATGTACTTAAAAATTAAGATTAGCAGGTTTCTATTACTTTCAATGCTGATTAATTTTTTTTGTTGGGAAAAAACTATAAGTTGAAAAATATTGAATACTAAAAGTTTAAAATTAACATATTTGGGATAGATTGGAATTTCAACCAGCTATCCTCATGGGAAAGTTTTCAACATATAGACCTTAAAGTAATATACATTCAGAAAATGGGGTTTATTTCTATTTTTTTGGCCAAAAATGTTCAAGCAAGTATTCTTTTCAAAGTGTACTAGTGCATCGGATGTCTATATATACAGTTATACAGAACAATATTTATATAAAAACAAACTAGTTGGCTTAAAATTAGAGTATAGTCGTCAATAAAACAATTTTAGGTAGGGTTTGTCTAAAATGAAATACTCGTTTTTTTCTTTCTATAAGATTAAATGCAACATTTAAAACTTAGTTTATACTACGTTATGTTTATATTATATCATTCTTGAGTACTTACAGGTTTTGAGAAATTAGGATAATTGTCTTTATCAAGAAATCTTATGACATAAACTAATTATTGATGATCCAGCATGATGTTTCGTTTTATTGTTTTCTTTAAAAAAATTTATGTCTCTCAGACATGATATGATCAAAATAAAGACACGAAGACAAACAACTCAAAGTCGCGAGTAGGCCTGGATGTTTTTAAAAGCCAAAAATACTTACCTTAACCCGACTCGAAGAAACCAAAATTAAATCCAAACCGTTATACAAAAATATTAATATACAATTTATAAGTTTAGTACTTTAAGGTTTACATATAATTTGAATCGAATCGAAATTTGAAGATATACAAAATTAGTTAAATATGTTAATGTTATATATATTTTCAGGTAATTTAAATATTTTATAATATTCAAAATATTATTTTTTGTTTGTTTTATTTGTTATTTTAAATATTCGTTAGTTAGTTTAGATAGCTTAACAACTTTTTAATTAGATTTGTGAATAATTTATATCTTTTGAAAAAAAAATCAATATTTTTTTGTGTTTAAAATATATTTTTAGATAATTTCAGACGTTTGGTTACAATCTAATTCAAATCGAATTTGGAAAGAATCAAATCGAATCTAACCCGATAATTAGTAAAACAGCATATGACTTATGAATATAGTACCAAAAAATTAAAATCCAAATTAACCGAACGAAAACTGATGGAGGCCTAGTCACGAATGTAAAGGGTGATTACAGACATCAAAAGACAAACATTAGAGAGTCAACGGGTCCAACATATAGTTTCGACTTGATGTTAACGAATGATTTGTTTATCTAAGACAGATGGAATAAGCCCACAAGAGAGCTAAATGGGCTCTATTGAGCCCATTTACAAACAACAAGACGAAGAGAACATGCCAACGCCATTTTCAGTTACTTGTCTTATGCGGATGCACGTGGACTCGAAGTTGGGTTAAAGGAGTTTGACGAGCGCGCAATCACTGTTATGCACGAGCTTATTAGTTTTACACTGGAGAAGAGATTGGTGACAGATCATCTGACCCATTTCAGGAGGGTCATTGTGTAATGGGTCAGATGATCTTGAAGCATTGTGGTATCTTCTATGTCACTGAGAGAGGGAAGAGATTCAATGTGTTCATGACAGAATCTTAGGAAGGGCAGAAGCTGATTAAAAAGTGTCCTTTGATACTTTGGAAATATAAGTTGCTGAGGTTTCCTGGCTATAGAGGAAGGAAGAGAGACATTCCGGGTTATAGTTTTTGGTAAACTTAAATATTCAAAATGTATTTCTTTTGTTTCCAAACGAAAAGAAAAATTAGAAAGAAAAAAAAAACTAAGAGATAAGAAAAGAACCCAAAGAGTTGATTCATCATGTCTGAAAAAAAGAAACAGTAATCAATCTTTGTTGTTCAAGCAAGCCAGTCGTCTCCATCCATGCCCTCAATTTCCCCAAACTCCATACTGTAAAATAAGTATCGTAATAAGTCAAATATTAGGCTTGTTAGTCACCGGTTTCCACAAATTAAAATGTGTAAGAATAACAACGAAGTATGGACTAAAGAAACACAAGTTGCCTAGCCAAACCAAAGTCAAATAATACAAAGCAATGATAACAACAATATAATTGTGGGATGACGTCAAGACCGTTTTGGGACAGTTCATAAACTTGGGGAAAGGATAGTGTTTTATAGGTGTCTATATATCACTGGACCAAAAAAAACAAAATAGACAGCTTCAAATCATGTAATAACCCGATGTGGACCCTTCTCATTCCACGAATTTTAATCACTCTTCTTCCATATTTTTGATCAATTAGTCCCATTTAATTATACATCAGAGTAGATTTTTATAACAAAATCGATGTTAAGTTCGCGCATGGGTTTACGATTGTGGAAACAACATCTACAACGCAACATCCGATGATCCTAATATCATATGTTAAATTTAGATTTATTATGAAATTTCAATTTAAAACTAATTGGCGATGATAACTGAATCGATCATAACCTTTATGTATTAGTTTATTAATATGACATGAGACTTTCACTTCATTCATTAACGAATCAAAATACCTAAATATTGTAATCTAATTAGTTAAGGTTAGAAAAAATATAAAATGAAAATTATTTTACCAGGACAATGGAGGATTGTGAGGACATGAGTAATGGGTGAGATTGAAAGGATGAAACAATTCTTCATCATCTGTTGGATTTAACCACGAAGGAAACTCCATTACGTCACTTAACTTCGGGAACACGTCATCTTCCACCACCACGACTTCTTCCTCCGGCTCCACCGTCTTCGTCTTGAGCTCTGACCACAAGGCTGACGTCACAACGTTGTTCTCTGATTCCATCAGCTGTTTCGACGGTTCGTGAAGAACCATATCAGATGTGGCAGCGAAGGTGGGAAGGGGAGGTGACGACGAGGTTTGGATGAAGTCGTCGAAGTCGTGGAAGTTGAGGTTCAACCCTAATGGTTGATGTGGGAGGAGGAAGTTGAGATCATGTGAGTTTGACCAAGAAAATGAATCAGGGAGAGGAGGGGAAGGTGGCGGTGGAGTCGTGGTGGCTTGTCTCATGGAAGCCCGGTGGTGTTTTAAGGCGGTGACTATTTCTCGACGAGCCTCGGCCATGTTAAGGAGACGCTCTTGGTAAGGACGGCTCGTATGGAGCCGTCTTCTCACTTGTTTCTTGTGCGTCTGCGTTTGCGTTTTGCCGCCGTTGCTGTCTGTGGTTGTAGTCATGGCGGTGGAAGAAGCAAGTTGTTGCTTCACGAGAGATATATTGGATGTTATGTAGCATAGACGCGTGGTTATTACTTGTGAGTTGTGTGAGAACTGACCATTTAAAATAGTTATGATTTTAACTGAGAAGATACCACTAATATTATTAGGTCATGTTTCTTCTCTTTGGTCATTTTTTTGCTTTCTTCCTCGAGGCTTTATCTGAGTGATTGTGATCAGACAAATGTCTCTTGAAAGAATACAAAAGAGAGAGGAGAGGTGATGACTGATGAGGAAGGAGGAAGAAGTAAAGGTTTCGTGGGTGATATAAATGCTCTGCTGTAGCCCAATATTATAAACATCTCCATATCTTTTGTGTGAGTTGTTTTTTCTTTCCCATTTTGGCAAAATGTATATATATTTCTTCACATTAAACCGAATAGAACCGAAAATGACCATCCAGTTCACAGTCCATTTTCGGTTCAATGTCGGAGGCCTAGACCAAGGTGTCCTCCAACTCAAGAAAAGATGGGCAAAGTAAATGCTTGTTTTTTTATAAGGCTGAACTTTTATCTTCAGCAAAACATGGTAAAATGAATAATACTACAAATATTTAGGAGATAATTTGTGTGTCGCTGGTGTCTTGGTGATTGTCTAAAATGACGGAAGAGGATCCATATGACACTAGTCTTCGGTTAAAAGTTTGAGAGATTTAGGGGAATACCCTTATTTGAGGCCTATATTAGAGGATTGCCCATTGATGGACATTAATTGTCAAAATCATACAATTATGTCTGGAAATATCCAAAATGCCCTTCTTTAATTAAAAAGTTTCTGCTGGTAGCAGAGAAATGTCAGGAGAGAGGAGAGAGGAGAGAGACATGTTATTTACATGTGTTGATAAATTATCTTAAATGATAACAATATTATCAAATAATAATATTTTTGAATGTATAATATTAAAATATTATAATAGATAAAATAATTTAATATTTGATATAATTGAAAACATAAGTTACAAGTTAATTGCAAAATTTCAACATAAATCTATAATTTGTTATAAATTCGATATTACATGTATTTGTTAACAGCTAACACATCTGTTAACATACACAAAATTTATTATCAGTTAATGTCTCTGTTAATAATCACTAGTGTCGATTGTTAACAAAGTTGTTAACGGTTAACAAATAATGTAGATGTTAACAGAAGTTTTAGCTGTTAAAAATACATGTTCCAGATGTTAACATAGGTGTTAGTTGTTAACAAATATACGTATCAGAGGTGTTAACATAAGTGTTGGAAATTTATAAAAATTATATATCTTAATAGAGATGTTATGTATTAACTGTTAACAAATAAATATCACTGAATTTTGTATTCTCAATCATATTAAGTAAATTTCAAATTTAAAATGATTATTTAAAAATATTCAAAATAAAAAATATTTAACATATTTATTTTATATGTAATTCATGTAAAAAAAAGATAACTAAAAGAGGAGATGAAGGAGAGAACGAGAGAGAGAGAGCTAAAAAAGAAAAAGGGAAATTGGTAGGTTGACAAACATAGGAGTGTAAGAGGAGAGAGACAGAAGGGCATTTTGGTCAATAAAATAGAATAAGTCAAATCATGGGCATTTGGCTAATTAGAAGGTGATCTATGGTGTTCCAGCAAATAATCTCTAAAAGTTTTTGTCTGTAAGTACAATGGGGCCGCATCTAGATGAAGGTCAAGAAATGCTCGTTTAGATATTGTTTTTCTCTTTTATCTACTATATGATGCAAATGTTCTACCGCTCTCGGCTCTCTTTTGGTATATATTTGAAAAGTCTAATAGTTATATGATAAATGGGATAACTACACTAAGAAGAAAATATATCTGATCAATTTCGATCTGATGCCCTTATTTTCTAGAGCTACACGCAAACTATAGTTTTAGCTTTATTTGACTACAAATAGCCACTTGTTTCCTTTATTTATGGATGCACGCAGATTCGAAATGTAGTAATAAGAGTTATTTATTTCACAAAAAGTTGTTGTTGAGATTGAGATTATAACATCACCAGACTATGAGAGAAAGAGAGGAAGTATGGCGAAAATGTGTCCCCAAGCAATAGTGGGGTAGTCTAATTTCAAAGGTTTTTTTGTTAAATGGTCCAAATTCAAAGGTTTCTTGCAAATTCAACTCCCACCTTTCATTGACAATACTTATATTATTTTCACACAGTATCATGTACTTGGTTGAAAAAAGTTTTACTTTGTCACTCTAAATTAGGTTTACTCTTTAATAAGTTTATGTGTATCGTGAGTGAATTGATCTATCATGTAAATCAGTAAATGTAGTGAATTAATTCATTTGTATATAGGTATATTTCAGTATAAAAACGTTGGTTGAAAATTATATATATCAATAACTACATATGGGTTCTTGGTGAAGTTGAATAAAATGAGTTGCGGCTAAAATTTTTGCAACTGTGGAACTATAATATTGGTTGTATAAAATATAGGCATGTGAGTATTACTCTGAACAGCGAGTAAATGACAGAGGTATGACAATTGTTACCCAATTTGCTGTTCTTTATTAACTTGGAATTATCCAAAGCAAGTACTTAGACTAATTGCTAAGACGATTACTTAGAGTAATTAGCCAAAGCCTATGGATGTGTAATCCACAAATATAGTCTCTTTCCAAGTATTCAAATGAGGTTCTAAATCATGATCACATAACTACATAAGTTCAATGTTGTGGGATTGTCTCGAACTGAGTCGATTTAGCTTCTTAAAATCCACATACCACTAAACTATCAATGTGTGGCAACCGTACAAGTTGATGTGACAAGTGGTGCCACGTGGGCCGACATTAAGGAACAATAAGAGTGAAACTGCCACGTGAGATCTCTCCACCTCCGGACAATAACCAAACCTTTTTGTTTCCTTCCGCGACCCCTAACCTTTTTTCTTCGTTCTTTTTTAACCATCGTCAAGCTTAGTAGTTAACTGATATATTTAGGCTTACTGGTCCTGCTGTGACTTCTACAACCCTGATAGTAAAATGTTGCTTGATTTGCCGACTGCCATGATACTTGATGGCCAACTTCTACTTTGCTTCGACCACTTCCACGAACTCGGTCTTAACTCAAAGTTACTCAACAATTTAGTCTATTTCGTTATCAGGCTTTAATGAACTGAAACTTATGTTTCTTTGGGCCGGGTCTTGAGTGGAAACCCAACACCAACTAAATCCATTAATGAAAGGGAATAAAAAAACATGAGATTGATTTCCTCACAATATGGACAAGGACATGCACACATTAATCATAATTAACGGACGTTAACTAATACTACAATTAATTGATTATTTAATGATGACACGTCATTACCTCGTTAAAGTGGAAGGGTAAATATGACATTCAAGATCCCAAGCATGTTCGGTCGGTAAAATAAGTAAATCTCTCGTATATAGTTTGGAAAGAAAAGCGCGTCGGCGAACAAACAATTCTCCTCGATTTTCCGATTCGCAATCTCTCTCTCTCTCTGTTTTCCTTCGAATTGTGTTGCAGTCTCTCGATCCTGTTCCTGCGAATTTGGATTTTAATTTGATTTCTCCGATCTGATCCAATCGAAGCTTCGGGAAGAAGAAAGAAAGAAAGAAAGAAAGATGTTTAATGGGATGATGGATCCTGAGATGATACGGCTCGCTCAAGATCAGATGAGCCGTATGACTCCTGCTGATTTCGCTAGAATCCAACAACAGGTTTCTATTTTTTTTTTTTGAAATTTTTGATTTGATGTGATTGTCATAATTGATTCAAAGCTTATTAGTGTCTTAAAATTGGATTCAGCCTTGGCTTGTAGTTTCAATCAATCAAGCAATCAATCTCGCGGTTTCAAATTTGCTCGCAATGTGTTTCTTTTTTAAAGAAAAAAAAATTGATGTGATTGTTATAATTGATTAAAAAATTGTAATTGGTGTACACTCTGTTTCTGATGTGAATTGTTGTTGTTAATTACAGATGATGTCGAATCCAGATTTGATGAAAATGGCAACGGAGAGTATGAACAACATGAGGCCTGAAGATTTGAGACAAGCTGCTGAACAGCTCAAGCATACTCGCCCTGAGGATATGGCTCAGATTGGTGAGAAGATGGCTAATGCTTCCCCTGAAGAGATTGCAGCTATGCGTGTTCAAGCTGATGCTCAGTTTACTTATCAAATCAACGCTGCTCAGATGCTTAAAAAACAGGTAATGTTTTTGGGAATCTTTGATTTTCTTGTATTTATCTGTCTGTGTTACTTTGATACTGAAACCGTTTTGTTATTATTGTTGGCAGGGTAATGAGCTTCATAGCCGAGGAAATTACAGTGGTGCTGCAGAGAAATATTTGCGTGTAAGTCTGCATACGTGTGTATCTTTTGTCATTCTACTTCACTTTCGAGCAATTTCTCTTTAAATTCTCGTGGACCATTATCTCAGGCGAAGAATAATTTGAAGGACATTCCATCTTCTAAAGGTGGAGCGCTTTTGTTGGCTTGTTCACTCAATCTCATGTCATGTTATTTGAAGACGAATCAGCTTCAAGAGTGCATAAAGGAAGGTTCCGAGGTATGTATGTCCCCTGATTTTCTATGCATTCTTAGTTGCTAACATGTCTGGTAAAAAGAGAGATGGAAATCTAATTGCTTATTTTCCTTTTATAGATGTAACACATTAATGTCATCATGTATTGAGTTTGTTCCGATGAATTTACATTATTACATTAATTCAGGTTTTGGTATATGATGCAACAAATGTCAAAGCCCTATACAGAAGAGGTCAAGCTTACAGAGATCTGGGACAACTTGAAGTGAGTTCTTTTCTAGCTTATGGAACTTTCCGTAGATTCCTTGTCAATATTAAATATGTCCTGAGTATATGTTTTCTCATTGATTGTCTGAAACTATAAGGATGCCGTCTCCGATCTGAGCAAGGCCCATGACGTTTCCCCTGAAGATGAGACAATTGCCGATGTCCTAAGGTATTGTATTTTTTATATTCTATGACTGCTTGTGTCATGCTTTTCAGCTCTGCTTGTTTCAGATGTTTTGATATCGACATATTTATAATAAACATCATCTATCTTTTATCTCTATTTTTTTGTCGTGTAGAGAGGCTAAGGAAAGATTGGCTGTTGAGGGCCCTGGCAAGTCATCATCAAAAGGTATTATAATCTTTTCTTCTATGAATTGCTCCAAATAATATAGTGTTATTATGTCAAACCAGACGTTTCTTAGCTGCATCCATGATCTGCTTCATCCATTAATGGCGTAACAACTGAAATATGGTTATCTTGTTTGGTTATTAGGTGTGGTGATTGAAGATATAACTGAAGAAGATACCGAAGAAAGTAAAAAAAGGTCTAAAGAGGTTACTGAGACACAACGAGGAAGCAACACTGGTGGTCATGCTCGGGACGTAAAGACCGATGTTGATGGGTTGCAGGCTCTCAAAGATGACCCCGAAGCAATCAGGTTCAACACCATTCCAGACTACTCTATAGATGTGCTTGTTTTACAATTGCAAACGAGTTGTATAACTTCTTTTTTCTCTGGCTTTCAGAACGTTCCAGAACTTCATTTCAAAAACTGATCCCGACACGCTTGCTGCTTTAAGCGGAGGCAAAGCTGGAGACATGTCACCAGACATGTTCAAAACCGCCTCTAGCATGATTGGCAAAATGTCTCCTGAAGAGATTCAAAAAATGGTCCAAACAGCCTCGTCCTTCAAAGGAGACAACCCTTTCGCTTCTACTGCTCCATCCGGAGAAAACGGGTTTGCACCCACACCTGACATGCTTAAACTCGCATCTGATATGATGAGTAAGATGTCAACAGAAGAGCGTGAGAGGATGTTTAACATGGCGTCGTCTTTGAAAGCAAACGCTCCAGTTTCAACATCAAACAGGGGCGCAGAAGCAACTGAGCCACCACGGAAAAGTAGTTTTGTAGGTGAGTCTAGTTCTTCTGGTAACTCCTTCACTGCTCCAAGAAGCGGTTTTGAACCAAGCATGGCTTCTGCCCCACCTGCTGACTTGCAAGAACAGATGAGAAACCAAATGAAAGATCCAGCGATGCGACAGGTTTTTGTTTATACTTTTACCTAAATAGGAAACATGAATGTGATAATAGCACAGATGTTCATATATTTTGTATCTTTTTATCTTGTTTATGGTAGATGTTCACGTCTATGATAAAGAACATGAATCCGGAGATGATGGCAAGCATGAGCGAACAATTCGGAATGAAGCTGTCTCAAGAAGATGCTGCAAAAGCTCAGGAAGCCATGGCTTCTCTGTCTCCCGAAGCCTTGGAGAAAATGGTACGCATTGATGTCAAAACATAAACGTTAACTTATTTATATTAGTTCTCATCTCTCATTTGTCTGAAAAATATAAATGGTTGTGTGTGCAGATGAGATGGGCGGATAGGGCTCAAACAGGGATGGAGAAAGCGAAGAAAGCAAAGAAGTGGTTGCTAGGGAAAGGAGGGTTGGTCTTTGCAATATGCATGCTCATTTTAGCAATGGTCCTTCATCGTCTCGGCTACATTGGAAGATAAAGGAATCAACAAAGGTCTCTTGAGACTTCTTCAACTCTTACGTCAAGATCAGTCTCTGGTTTTACTTACTGGTTTGTAAAACTGTAACATCAACCCACGTTTTGGCTCAGTTTCTTCCACCTTCGGTTGTGTTTTTTTTTGGAACTCTTAATATTAAAAAGAATATGTTGTTTTAGTTAAGATATTCGCTTATTTAATAAAGCATAACTTATTTTGTTCGTGGTATCTTTGTCGAGATTTGTTTATGAACCACGAAATCAAAGTAGTATTGATCTTAATATTAAAAGAGGAATAAAATACTAATCTGTTAGATTTAATTTTATATAAATACCAGATTTGTTTACAAAAAGAAATCAGATTTGTTGACAAAAAGAAATCAGATTTAATTTTTAAAAAATAAATGCCCAATTTTGTCTTTTTTAGATTATACGTATTTTTCTTACAAAACATAATTATTCTTTCTCGTGCTTTCCTTTCTCGACCAAAAGTGAAAAATCTTGTTGTCGGAATGAGGTGAAAACCGAAAGTAGTACAACAGAGAGGAGGAAGTACAACAGAAGGAAACACGTGTCATAATATGGGACCCAGTTGTTGTCTTTTCGTTAGTGGTTTTAAATTAAATTTAAATAAAGAAAAAAATAATGAAGATCGTGAGAGAAAGAGAGAGAGAGAGTCAATAGAGACCACGCGCAAGAGAGAAAGAAAGGTCTTTAGTCTTTTGTCTTCTTCTTCTCCATCATCATCTCCATTATCTTCGCTCTTCACGAATCTAGGGTTTTGTTTTCTCTCGCAACCCTAGATTTGATTTATTCGATCGTGTTAATTCATCCTTTATCGTCTCTCTCTTAGCTCATCATCCGATTTAATCGCGATTTTAATGGAGGTTAGTTTTTTTTTTTTTCTTTTCTGTTTTGTGTTTCATTTGTGCCGTTTAATTTGATCTGAGTAGACCTAATTACATAAATTCTTATAAAAGTCTGTAATTGGGATTTTGGGATTTGAAGCGGGGTTGGATTGTGCTCAGATTATCTATCGTCTTCGCTCGTTGAATTTTGCATTATTGAATTATTTTTTTGAAATTTCAGGGAGTTGGAGAAACGACGTCGTCTGAGGGGCATATGATATCGGCAGCAGCGTTTGTGCAAGGGGGAATACAAGATGCTTGTGATGATGCTTGTAGCATCTGTCTAGAATCCTTCTGCGAATCCGATCCATCTACTGTTATGTCTCTCAAGAAACAAATTATGTTTTGTATTTATTTAGTTCATATTTATTCATTTTTTTTGGTATTTTTTTCTCTCCGCAGTTGACTAGTTGCAAGCATGAGTATCATCTTCAATGCATTCTTGAGTGGTAAAACTCTTGAAGATGAAAAATCTTAGAATAATCAATTAATACCTCAAGCTCTGTATCAGTGGCATTTTTTTTTATATTTCAATATTTTTCTGCAGGTGTCAAAGGAGTTCGCAGTGCCCAATGTGTTGGCAATCAATTAGTCTCAAAGACCCCACTAGGTTATATTATTTACTTGGTAACACATTACATTGATGCACATCCTTGATTGGTAGAGGTTTTAGCTTAATGTGTTTTCTCTACGTTTTCAGTCAGGAACTGCTTGAGGGTGTTGTACAGGAGAGGAACTTCCGCATCAGTCCACCTAGAAATGCCACCATTTTTCGTCATCCTACTCTCGGTGATTTTGAGTTACAACATGTATGTGATGTGACTCTTTATCATTTTGACTCTGACTATACATCTCTTTGCTATTGAATTTATTTAAATAGAGAGAGATCCATCTTTTTTTTTCTCTTAAATGCAGCTACCAGTGGGTGTAGATAACGCAGAGATTGAAGAACGAATCATTCAGCATTTGGCTGCTGCTGCTGCTATGGGAAGAGCAAGACATGGGGTAAGAAGGGAAGGCCACAGAAGCAGGTCATCAAGTCAAGGTGGTCATCCACAGTTCATGGTGTATTCTCAGCATCCTAATGCCTCTCCTCCACCACATCCTCCAATGCCTTCCTCTCCATCTCAGAGAGATCATGAGAGTGACACAGTTACAAACCTTCCTCACAATACTACTGTAGTAGGGGAGGGTTCTCTTCAGTCAAACACAGTCACAAACCTTCCTCCTTCGGCATCTGATTCAAACAACAGGTCTGAACCTGATTATTGTCTGTCTCTTATTACAATGTGATTACATGCAACCAATCTGAGGCTTCCTTTGTTTTTACCATTCATCCACAGGTCTCTTAATCAATCTTCCCCAAGTGATCAAGATAGAGCTGGACCATCCGATCTCCAATCATTTTCAGAATCTTTAAAATCTCGACTAAACTCTGTCTCAACTAGGTACCCTAATCCCTATCTGCCTAGCTTTGGTTTGCTTATAATAACTGTTACCTATACTAATCGGTTCTTGATACACAAATGTAGATACAAAGAATCGATATCAAAGAACACAAGGAGCTGGAAGGATAGATTCTTCTCTCGCAACACCTCCATAGCAGATCTTGGCTCTGAGGTTAAAAGAGAGGTCAGTGCTGGAATCGCCACTGTGTCCCGGATGATGGAACGTCTAGAAACGAGAGAAAACACTAGTAGTAGTAGTAGACCTGGCAATGCATCTGTATCATCAAATGGCTCAGAAAATCACACTCATGCTGAAGCAAACAATGAGCATAATAGAAGATCAGAAGCGGGTGATGAACATTCTTTGAATGAAAGAGGTGTTAAAGGAACATGTGCGGCTGGTTCTGGTTCTAGCTAATAAAAACAAGTGCCAGCTTCTTGTTGTTGGCAAAGGTATATATGTTTGACCCCTACCTTGATGTACTATGATTCAGGTTTTTATCCATCTTATAAGTTCTTGTTCTGTTCTTTCTTTTCTTTGTAGAGACATGAAGATGTTTATCATTGTAAAAGTCTGCTATATATATTTCAGAGTCAGAAGTTCAAAAAGTGTGGGAGCATAGGAAAGAGTTTCTGATTCTTAAAAAAAATTAAAAATAATAAGAAAGGTTATATGACCAAAAGAAGGCTTGCTTCAGAAATGAAACGCCTTCTGATGTGTTGTGTTATGTCAAAACAAAAACTAAAAAGAGAGTAAAAGACTTGTGTGTTGTCCGTCTGTTGTAAATTTGACATTCTCGTTCACATTATCAATCAGTTCTGCTTAATTAATTTTGTGTATGATTGTTTACTTATCTTCAAAAATTCGGCCAAGTAAACCCAACTTATTGTATCTGTTCACTCAGCTTTTCTCCACTAGCTGCTCTATTTTTTTGTGGAATATCAAAAGCAAAACAGAAAGACACAGTCAGGACTACATATGGTCAAATAGTTCCAGCATAAATGACGTAATGTCTGATTCCTCCCTTCGAATGCTCTTCTCTGCGTATGGTGCAGTGTGTGTAGTCCTACGGGTTACACTAGATGCGATCTTGCTTATGACATTGTTGTAATACAATATCATATGGTTTCTTTTTATGATTTACATTGCCATCCTATCTTTTATGTTCTTGTTGTTGTTTCTTTGGCTGTCAATAGCCTTCTTGTATGCTTCTTCATAGGAGTGTAAACACCTTTAATATTAATGCAAGTATTGTTTGATCAAAAAAATAAATGACGTAATGTCTTTCTGAGGCTCATGAGTAATCTTCTCCGCCTTGGATATTTAACTTATTCTTGAATGCATTCTCCATTTCATCCATTCAACTCTTATTAGCTCCTCTCTAAACTAGTTATGTATCTTAATGACTCTCTTCAACTTCTTGTAGTCATTGATCTGAAAATGACAAAGGGAACGCCATATAATCTTCTTTTACGTGTGATCCACTTCTTGAATGTTGTAATGTGTTATAAAAGGCTTACAAAAGGCTTCTATATCTTGGATTCTTGATCAGGTGTGTTCCTTGGCTTATCTTCCAAACGCACGTTACCAAATCATCAACGGACTTGAACGCGTCGTGGAAGGTTCTACAGCAGCCAAACGCATCCCTGTGGTCGCCATGGCGTTTACGGTTGGAGTCCGGTTTGCTAACAATGTATATGGCGGTATGCAGTTTGTAGATTGGGCTAAATTATCCGGCGTCCAGTAGTTAAACCGGCCCGGTTTTATTACGAACCGGCCCGGTTCTGTTACGAACCGGTATCCAGACCGGCGTTCAGTAGTCCTTAGGGAATGTCGTCAAGTGATTAGGTTAATTACCAAGAGCTAGAGAAAGAATCTGGTTCATGATCTGAACCGAATTCTTCTAACCCGACCGGTGCAAGACTTTCCAATTTCCTTATTAGTATGCAAATAATAATTGACGTTTTGTATCATTTAAATAGGAAAACTAAAACGATGTCAAAAAAAAGGGAAAACTAAAACGTTTTTCCATTTTTTCATTTAGTGTAAAAAAAGAAAATTTCCATTTATCTCATCTACACAATCACTATATATTGCGGCATTAATAATCTCTTTGTCAAGTAAAAGATCAAAAGGTTATAGTATTCATCACGCAACAATGTCAAGGGTTTCACAGCTTACTCTCATCTTCGGCGAAAAACTACAAACTGTCAACACTAACTCAGATGATGTCGTGAAGAAACCATTGGCTCCATACCACCCTGATCAGTTGGACAGAGAGGTTGCTTCTTGGTCATCGTTCCAGATGCCTCTTCACTACCCACGCTTCACCAAGGAAGACTACGAGGTTATGTCGGAGGAAGAGCTTGATCGACTTCTCAAACTTTATGGTCTAACTACAGATCATGGTGACTTGTCTTGCAAGAAACAGTTTGCTATGGGTGCCTTCTTGTGGGAGAAGGAGATAACAGATTCATCTCCGGATATGCATGAAGTAAAGCCTAGTTCGTCCGTTGAGGATTTGGGTGAGAGCTCTTTGATGGGATTGGTGACGGCTTTGAAATATATGGTTCACTCTGTATTTCGTGTTTAGCAAGTAAAAAATCCACGGTAGCTTGGTCCTAAAGTTTTTGTTTCTGGTTGTTTTGTATGAATATCAATCACACTATGATTTTGAAATAATTTTTGTTTATTCAGTTATATTGCTATCAAATATTGGTAATCTAACAACGATCTAGTATCATAGCTAAATATTATTAATTTCAACAATGTACCAACTAAAACCTATTATAATTTTTGACAAATTATAATTTCTAACATAATGGTGCAGACCGATCGCTATACTCGTTTTCAAACTCAGAGATACTAGATTTTAGTTTTAAGATAGTGGGCGGATCACTCAGAGACAACCCAGTGAAAGTTGATTACACTCACACAATCTCTCTTTTCTTGTCTCTTGTTTTCTTCTTGACCAGTTTGTGTTCCTCAGCATGTCTTCCAACGCACGTTACAAAATCATCATTCATCACTAACTACTTTTACATTGGCCAAACGCCTCCCTGGGCTGGACATATTAAACATCAATAAAATTACAGTATTTAATCATAAGAAGGTTACATATGATGACTGGTATGTTTGCCTTCAGATTACTAATACCCTCTTCAGTCACTGCTCTGGTGCATAAATCCCGGAAAAAACCACTTATCCCTGCAATTGCTTCATGAACATTACGTGGCAATAGTGCGGAAAAAGCAAACGGAAGGAGACGCTGCATAATTACATGACAATCATGACTCTTCAAGCCAGTAA
>CAKOAT010920709.1:0-47632 GCA_932364175.1 Eruca vesicaria subsp. sativa
TGAAAAGTAACTCAGCCCAACTCAGACAACTTACTAGGGTTATATTCGTAAAAATGTCTTCTGTTTTTTTGTTTGGTCACAGAGGACTATATTGTAATTTCATAGCCCTTTTAGGTTAGATTTGCATTTGATTCAAGTTGGGGTCTAGTATTGGGGTTAAAACCAAGTTGTGGGTTAGTTTTGGCAAAAACCCCTTTATGTTTCTATATTATTTCAATTTATTGTCACATTTAAGTGAATATTTTCTTCTCTTAAGGGAATGTTTGAAACTATCTGTAACGCAAATTTTAAAATTTTTACTAATAAACAGGTAAATGAAATCTCTATCTCTCTTAGACAACTCTAATGGGAGGGCCGTATTCAACTTAATATTTTAGGTGATTGATACTAAAATGAAAAATTCACTGTTATTCAAATATACAATTTTAAAAACTCTTTTAAATTTCATTAATGTACTTGACATTTCATAAATCACTCTAAAATCAATTGTTAGTGTAAATATTTGAAGTTATGAAATTTTGAAATTTTCAAGTGAATTTAGAATGTTTGACTGTCTTAGTTAAAAATAAATAAAAAATAAATCTCAGGGTTTTAAATTATATTCTAAGGTGTTTTAACAAAAATCACTTAATATCAACTCAAACTTTAGATTGAATACATTCTCCTAAAAATATCACATGGTTTGTGATCTGAGATTAGTAACCTCTTAAACCCAAAGTCTTCACTGAAATAAATTTAAATTATGAAATAAACATTACAACAAAAAGAAAATAACCTCTTTTAAATAAAGAATAACCTCTTTTTCCTTTTTTGCTTTTTAGGTAGATGAATACATGAGCTTTGTTCCAATTAATTATATATCATGGAGCTTATCTACTTTAATATTTTGAATGCTTGAGCTTGAGCTTTGTTCAAAGAAACCCTCTTTTTGGTAGATGGATGCTGGAGCATTGTTCCAAAAAAATAATCTCTTAGACCAAAAGTTTTACAAAGAAGCAGCAGGAGCAAAGAAGGAAGGCTTAGACTTATCTATTCTAATATTTTGTTTTGGTAGATGGATGCTCGAGCTTTACGCATTTGTTTTGTGAATATCTAAACTTATATAGATAGAGAAACATATAGAAGTCAAACAAAATAAGATTAAAAGAGATGCAATGAAAATGCTTAAATTTACAGTTACAAATTAATAATTATCATAGTATCAATTATGGTAGTGGCTATTTTTTATGGAAGGTATTCTTTTGAAATTTTAGTTTTAGAAAATTCCATAATTTCTAGCAATATTGGCAATAAATAAAATAGTGTACTATATTTTTTTATCAATAATATATTAAAGAATGTTAATCTTTTAATTAATTATATATAATGAAACATTGCATAATTTTGGGGGAAAATAAGTGTTGATCAACTGATAAGACTTTTCAAATAAATTTCACATGAAAATTTTAATAAATAGTAAAATGATATAAAGTACTAAATTTAGTTTATATAAATAAATACTTTGGCCCAGATTTTTATTTCTTATCAAATATGATTTGTTTTGTAAATATAGTAAATTTGTTTAAAATTAATATAATGGAGAACAAATTAAATTTTTTTTAAACTACATTAAATTGGTTGTAATAAATGTATGTTCTGTAAGTATAGTGGACACAAATGTAAGATTAATGTATTAATTAAATTTAATTTAAAAAACTAAAATAAAAAGCTCAACCATAAATTTAATACGGATATGAATTTAAAAATATATATACTTGGATTACCCAACAAAAGACATAATGTAAGGTCACTAGATAACAAACAAAAATAACAGAAGTGAAATTAGATAACTTATACTAAAACAAACATATTAAAATATCTATATGGACATATTAAAAATAGAATAAAACTCCATTAATAATTAACTACAAGAAAACACGAGTTTTGTTAGGACGGTTTTTCCTCGTAATTTCCTAGTAAAGGCCCCTTTACTAGGAAATTACGAGGAAAGACGTTTTGTCGTAACACGTTCATCGTAAAGCTTTTTTCCTCATAATTTCCTCGTAAATTTACGAGGCAACGTTTCCTCGTAAAAGCGTGGAGACATATTTCCTCGTAACGTCTTCTTAAGGCTTCCTCGTAAAAGGCACGTAAACTCTCCTCGTAAAAGCCTCGAAACATAATCCTTGTAAACGCGTCGTAATATATTACGAGGAAATTACTTCGATTTGTTTTTTCAGTATTAAAAAATTAATAATTAAAATAAATATCATTCATATATTTTTAAAAAATTAAAAATCCAAATTACATTAAAAAAAGAAATAACAAAATATATTATAGATAACTAAATATTTAAGTTTTAAATTTATAATACAATAAAAAATAAAAATAAAATAAACTACGGATGGTGCTTGTTAAATTGACGAACGAAGTCGTCATCCCGGCTCGCCAACTCCTCCTGGTCCATGTTGGTCGTCGTCGGTTGTGACTGTGACGGTGGAATCCCTCCGTTTTCCTGTCTGACACGCAACATCTCCGCCAATTGTGGATTTCCAACCGCCAAAACGTCCATGATATCGGAGAGAGAACTCACATGAGATTGCAGCGCTTGCAACTCCGAGCGCCGCTGAGTAGTGACATCGTGCTGTTCCTGAGCATAAGACGATGTCGCTGTGGGGACATCGTTAACGGAACCAATCCCGACGATACGTCCATTTTTCCTAGGGGCAAACTTTAAATAAAAAGATTAATAACATTAAAAAATAAAATAAACAAATAAAAAAATTAATAAGAAAACAAATTATGTACCTCCTCGTAAATCTTATCCACTTCAGGAGTGGATAATATGACTGGTGTCCCGGACTGCTGAGTCAGCTTGGTCTGGCGGTGGTCAACCCGAGGAACAACCTCGTTGTAGATTCGCTCGGATCTAGGATTTACAAAATGCCCAGCCTTGTTGTGGTAGGTACTCTCGTAAAGGTCTTTTAGATATGGAAGAACTCATGTCTCTTTAACCTAAAAATAGTTTTTAAAATTAAGTATTAATTAGGAATATATAAATATATTAAAAATATTAATTAGTTATTAAAATATTAATTTACCATGTCTAGACGGATTCCCGTGTGAGGTTTTTGACCCCCGGTGTGAAGCATCTTCGTGTTGCCATGCTCGTCATTTGTCATGCGGTTCTCGGAGTTTGTGTTGGAGGTTCTGATCGAGTCCGGAAAACCCCAATATCTGATGAGGCCATCCCACACCACATATGCAAGGCAATCGGATTTCCCCTCCTCGTAACCATCCACCTGAAAAAATAATAATTTTAAAATGATTTGAAATCAATGATATAAAATAATAATTTATAAATCCACACCTGAAAATCGCCCTTCCAGTTGTAGACCATGTCGAGCAATCGCGCTTTGCAATTCGCCTCAAACACCGTCTTCACCCGCTGGTGAATCCCTATAGACCAACGATATTTTTGATGTAACCAAAAAATATTAGATTAATTAGTTCAATAATATTAAAATTTTTAAATAATTAAAAAATAAATTAAGTTTATTAATTAATGAATTACCGCGAACGATTTGAACCACGTCTTTTTGGTGTGGCTGGGCGTCTTTTTTTAGTTTGGAGCTTGATCGGGAAAGTATTCCTTGATACAATCGGTGACGCTCTGAACGACACATCCGTCAACATTAAACCTGAAAAAACAAAATAAAAAATATTAATTAAATTTGTTAATTTTTGGTTAATTAATAAATAAATTAAAACTTTTTTTTAAAAATGAAACATACCAAAATATGTTACGGCTGTACAGTCGGAGAGGATCTAACTCAGGTAACCCTTCTCTGCCTGGCGCTGCCATAATATCATCGACTGTGTACACCGCAAACGGAGCGTTTGGCGGCACGTCCATATCAGGATGAACCCCGGCTGCCGGTGGAGGAAGAGGAGGAGGAGGTGGAGGAGGAGGTTGTGGATCAAACCGGGGAGCCGGAGAAACTCTCTGAGAAAACTGAGAGTCGGGAACAACGTCTTCCGGAGTCGAAGAACCGAGAGCTGAAGAAGATGATGCGCCTATATGAGGACCCGGCACACGACCGAACATATCTCCGTAATGACTCCCGTCAGGAGACGGCCTCGTCTTCTTACACTTAAGCTTGCTCTGTCTAGGCATCTAAATTTTAAAAATGAAAATAAAAAATTAATATACTAGTATCATTTAAAAAAACACTTAATCACCTAATCTAAATTCTAAATTTCCTAAACTAACGACCTAATCTAAATTCTCTAATCTAATCACTTAACTAGGAACTAGAGAGTACATTGAGAGGAATTTGAGAGAAGATGGCTACAAATGAGAGAAATCAGATGGCTCGAGTTTACTTTTGCTAGGTTTTTGGCTTTTCCTTTCAAAGTTCTCATGGCCCTTTCATACTGATACATCCATCGATAATGAACAGGTCCACGAAGTAATGCCTCATACGGGAGGTGGACAATTAAGTGTTCCATGACGTCAAAAAAAGTAGGCGGAAATATTTTCTCCAAGTTGCACATTAAGATGGGGGATGTTTTCATAAAGTTGAGTTGTTGGACAACTTCCTCTTTAAGAGTGTTGGTACTCAGATCCCTAAAAGATGCTCAAATTCCTTATATTACAAAAAAAAAATTAAACACATTAGTATATATATTCATATATATATAAAGAAGTAAATTAATGTTTGCATTGTCTTATATTAATTACCTGAAAGTGCTACATTTACTTTTGCAGGTAGTAGCTCTGCAAATGCAAAGGGAAGCAGTCGCTGCATAAAGACATGAAAATCAGGGCTCTTCATCCCGAAGAACTTTTGCCCTTTCCTAACACATCTTGAGAGATTTGAGACATACCCATCAGGGAACTTCACTTCTGAAGCCACCCAGTTGAAAAATGCAGACTTTTTTTCTGATGACAATCTGAATATCGGAACTGCAACTTGCCCATTGCTTTTTATATGTAGCTCACTTCATGAGCAAATATTGGGTAAGTCCAACCTCGATTTTACGTTGTCTTCCGTCTTCCCTGGGACATTCAATATAGTGTTCACGATGTTCTAAAAAAAATCTTCTCTATATGCATCACATCGAGGTTGTGCCGCAAAAGAAGATCTTTCCAATATGGCAATTCCCAAAATATACTCTTCTTGTGCCAATTGTGCTGAACACCGTAAGAATCACGCATATTATTGGGAACATGCCAATTCCCACCATGAGGAGCTGTTTCTAGAGCACCGTAGTAATCGATCTGCGCTTCGATTTGTTCTCTAGTTAAATATGGAGGAAGAGTGTCTCTGACAACCCTTCCGTGCCTAAACAATGTCTTTTTCTTCGGTATGGGTGGTAAACGGGAAGAAATCGACGGTGACAATCAAACCAACTAGTCTTCTTACCATTCTTCAACTGAAACGCATCTGTCATTCCATTAAAATATGGACAAACTAATCTTCCATGTGTAGTCCATCCAGACAACATCCCATATGCAGGAAAGTCACTTATGGTCCACAAAAGCATCGCTCGCATCGTAAAATTTGTTTTTGTTCAACAATCATATGTCCTCACCCATGTTGACCACAAATCTTTCAACTATTTTATCAATGGTTGTAGAAAAACGTCGAGAGATCTTTTTGGATGCTTTGGACCAGGTATTAATATGGTCAAGAATAGAAACTCTCGTCGCATGCACATCTCTGGTGTCAGGTTGTACGGTGTAAGAAAGACTGGCCACAATGAGTATTGTCTCCCTGACATTCCAAATGGACTAAATCCATCAGTGCATAATCCAAGATACACATTCCGGCTATTGCTAGCGAAATGTGGATGTACTTTGTTAAAATGTTTCCAAGCTCTTGCATCTGATGGATGAGTCATCTCTCCATCCGTCTGAGTATGCTCGGCGTGCCATCTCATCCCTCAGCAGTCTCCTCAGATTGGTACAATCTTTTCAATATGCATGTGATTGGTAGGTACCACATCCTTTGGTACGGTATCCTATTGCGCCCTCGACCTTGCGGTTTGAATCATGGCTTCTTACAAACATCTATCATCTCCGAGGGCAACCCAAGACTATATACCAATTTTGGAATCTCATAATAAGATTCAGCAGACACACCGTCTTCTGGCAAATACTCTTTAAACAAGTCTGCCAATGCATCCATACAATTTTCAGGTAGATTGTGATCGGTTTTAATACTCATCATTCTAGCAGTCAACAACAATTTAGACAGACCTTCTCTACAACCAGTGTAAATTGGCTCATTCGCAGCTTCTAACATTTCATAAAAAAAAATTGCATCTAAGTTAGGTTCTTCAACTTCATCATCATCATGAGTTACAAATGCATCACATACCATATCATGAACCCTATCATAATCTACCATTTGTTCCTCCTGATGATAGCTATTTTCATTATGCAAATGATCAACTGGTTCATCCTGAAAATTGCTATTACTACTGCTAGCTTCATTCCTACAATTAGCATCTTCTCCATGTTGATACCAAATATAATAATATGGCATGAAACCTCTATTTATTAAATGCTTCCAAACATTTTCACGAGGGCCTAATTTTGTATTGCAGCATTTCAGACAAGGAGAAAACATCTTACCACTTTCCTACGTGAGTGGTGTAGAATCTGCTCGAAGCATAAACGTCTCCAACCCTTCGAGAAATTCTTTCGTCACTCTCCTGTTATTATCTCTGTGTGAATACATCCACGTCCGCAACTCAAAAATATTTCCAGGACCAGACTTTTTTTTTTCTTTGATCAAGCTTAAAGCTGATTTTTTTTTTTGATGTGTTTGAAATGAATCACAAATTGTGGTATTTATAGAAATTTTCGAATCTGAACATTTACTAGGAAATTACGATGAAAAGTAGGTACAAAACACGTTTTTAGATTAAAAATACATATTTTCTAGCCATTTCCAAGTAAAAGAACATTTTCTCCTAATTTCGTAGTAATGTTTTACGTGGACTTTACGAGGAAAAGTTCTACTACGAAATTACGAGGAAATGTTATTTTGCCACGTAGTTTCCTCGTAATTTTACTACGACCTTACAAGGAAACATTTTTCTAGTTTTTTTACGAGGAACTTACTTTGTTTCTAGTTTTCCTTGTAAAGTCCTAGTAACTTCGACGTAAATTTATGAGGAAATTTTTTCCTAGTAAACTCTTAGTTTTCTTATAGTGATTGTATTTGAAAAATTAGTTGACCCCAATGTAAAAGAATGATAAAAATTAAAAATGTTTTTTTCATACATAATTAAAGTAAAATTATTAAACTAAAAAAATAGTTAAAAAATAATGAAACAAATTCATGCGCGAAGCGCGGGTTTCCCTAGTTGTTCATACAAATAATTGCAATGATTCACATGATACATTGCATCTAGTCACATAGATATATAATGATACATTGCATGTAGTCACTTAAATATCCAACAATCTTCCCCCATTTAAGTGTACTAATAGATTCATTAAATCAATAATACATATATCAAACTCATGCATAAATGAAAATGTTCGAAGAATTGAATTTTCGTTTTAGTGTAATACACATTCCAAATGGCCGAGAATCAGGATGTCCTACGGATTAAATATCTCAACCCATTTTGCCACATGAAGATAATACACACACATGTTTCCACACTATTCTAAGTGTTTACTTGACACTATTATAAGCCATATGTCCCAATCCATTCATGAATGTATACAAAGCTAAGTCCCAGCTTACTGAAGCGGCATCACTCATATTCATATAGGTAAATACTTTCACTCATGCACCTCCAAATGCACTTTTTCAAAGCATTTATTAAGAATAATATTTCAACCATCCCTTCTTGCAGGTCCAAACACATAGCTTGGGATGACAAAAAAAAATGTGTTTCAATCTTAAGTGTAGGCTTTCCACATTGAATTCAGCCTCTACGTTGTATTAGAGGTAAACTGGATATCCCACGATTAAAGATTTCAAATGGACTTTAAACTCATCTCTTGAACAGACTCAACTACCAAGTCTCTAGCTAATTATTTCGTCAAATGATATGCTACCTTTATTTCAGACCAAACAACCTCTTTGGTAATCACCCTGTGAGTGATCAGCTCATATACTACATTATATCTAACGTCAGGTGTCGCGACTTACCATTATACACTTAGATATAAACCTTAACCAAGACTTCTTAACTATCAAAAAATAGAAACTGGTGATATTATTTTGGCCACAACAAAATCTAGTAAACTAAATTCTTTCATGCTAATGATCTTCTATATTGATAATCAAACTTGCATCTAAATACCCTTCTACCATAGAAGGAAATCTGACATATAACAAACCATAATTTATGGTTCCATTCAAATATTCATGTTGTGATATTTATTTTCCTCTACAAGGCCCAAACTTCATACTCGCATCTATGGGAGTTCTCATTGGAGAACAATCTCACAATCGAACTTCTTAACAATTTTTTTCAATATAATGAGATATTGTTAAAGATAGTTTTTTTTATTTTATGTGTGATTAAAATTTCAAGAATCACATCCACCTCCCCCATGTCTTTCATTATAAAACTTGATGACAATAATGCTTTTGTAAACTCTACTTATCTATGGCTAGTGCCAAAGATCAATATGTCATCAACATATAAGCAAATGATTATTCCGTTACTGGATTCATAAATTTGTTATATAAACAATTATCCTAGTAGTTTAACTTAAACAGCTTCATAAGACAATCTCATTAAACATTTGATGTTACTGCCTAGGTGCTTTCTTTACCATACAAATGTATACATTTCATACTTATTACACAGTACAATAAAACCTTAAGGCTGCGTCATGTACATTTATTTTGCAGCCATCGATCCATATCCATGGATCATAGTCCATAGCACCTACCATCAACAATATGTTTACCACTCATGATGACTAACCCTAATGACTTGCATCCATAAGTATCAGTGATATTATGTTCGCACCCTTTTGGTAACATTATGTCCGCACCCTTTCGGTGATGTTACATTCACGCCCTGTTGGTGATGTTATATTCACACCCTTTTGGTGACGTTACCTTTTCACCCTATCGGTGACGTTACATTTGCACCCTTTTGGTGACTACATTCGCACACTTTCGGTCACGTTACATTTTCACCCTTTCGGTGATGTTACATTCACACATTTTCGGTGACGTTACATTCTCACCTTATGATGGTACATTCACACCTTTTTTATCCCGAACCATTTGCAACTTTTTGATGCGAAACCATTTGCACCCTTTCGGTCCTGAACCGTTCGCACACTTTCGGTTCCGAACCCTTCGCATCCTTTCGGTCCCGAACCATTCACACCCTGTCGGTCCCTAACCGTTTGAAACCCTTTTGGTCCCGAACCGTTCGCGCCCTTTCGGTCCCGACACGTTTGCACGAGTTATGTTCCGACACGTTCGCACCCTTTTGGTCCATACACGTTCGCAACCTTTCGGTCCCGACACGTTTGCACCTCTTGGGTCACGACACATTCGTTCCTCTTGGATCATGACACATTTGTACTTCTTGGGTCACGTCACGTTTGTACCTTTTGGATCACAAAATGCACTCACATCCCTTGGATCACGATGCACTCGCATCCCTTTGTTCATGATATGATCGCATCCTTTGGATGATACCCCTTGATAGCATCTCTTGATGGCATCTCTTAGTGGCATCCCTTGGTGGCACCCCTTGATGACACCCTTTGGTGGCATCCATTGCTAGCACCCTTTGGTGGTATCATGTTCGATCATCATTAGCAATATTATTTAAAATGAAACTAACATAACTTTGAGAATATAGCAATGATATATTATTCTCCATTGTTTCATCTTCTTCACCATCTTCAAAAGTTTATTCACTCAAACATTTACAACTTTTCAGACTTTGATTTATCTCTCTCACAAACATACTAGTCATAGTTCACAAGATAATACGCTTTAAGATTGTTAGTTAATTTGGGTTTTGGTAACCTGAATGGCTCTGAACTATATACTTGGATAATGATTGAATTACCATGTTTTCCTTAAAGAGTATTTCAACCATATTCCAAGCCTTTGGGTTACACGAAATCCCTTTGTAGGATAATACAATCAAAGTCACATTCTTGTTCTATGATAAGATACAAGAATAACAAATAGAGTTTTAATTCTTATATCTATTTCTTCATATATCTTTGATGATCTTTGAACAATGAATCCCTCTCTCTATTTACTAACTAGTTTCTGATGTTTCTCATGATTCAAGTTATCAAGTTGTGATTCAAGTTATAATTTGCCAATGTCAACAACTCCTTATATAGAGTATGAAAGGTTGCATTGGTTAGCACCAATATTTGCAACTATTAGCACCAACAATTGCAATGGTTGGCTAAAAGTCACAATTATTCTCTACCAAAGATTTTAATCATCAATGGTTGCAATGGTTTATCACCAAAATGTTGCAACGGTTCATCACTAGTAGTTACAATCATAAATAGTTGCATTTTTTCATTTAAACAAATGCAATGCTTCACTTTAATGGTTGCAATGATTCACTTAAATAGTTTCAATGATTCACTTAAACTAGTTACAATTGTTCATACAAATAATTGCAATGAGTCACATGATACATTGCATCTAGTCATTTCAATATATAATGATAGATTGCATGTAATCACTATAAGAAAACTAAGAGTTTACTAGGAAATTTTACTAGGAAAATAATTCCTCGTAAATTTACGTCGAAGTTACTAGGACTTTACGAGGAAAACTAGAAACAAAGTAAGTTCCTCGTAAAAAAAACGAGAACAATGTTTCCTCGTAAGGTCGTAGTAAAATTACAAGGAAACTACGTGGCAAAAGAACATTTCCTCGTAAGGTCGTAGAGATGTAAAATGCTTCAAGTGTCAAGGCCGAGGTCATTATGCTAATGAGTGTACCAACAAGAGAATCATGATTCTTCTTGAGAATGGCGATTTTGTTTCAGAGGATGAAAGAGCTGATTCTGAGCATGAAGAATCTGAAGAAGAATATGAAGCAGAACCGGTTCAAGGAAGGCTAATGGTAGCAAGAAGACTTCTAAACCTTCAGACCAAGACTGAGGAGCTTGACAAACGTGAGAACCTTTTCTACATGAGGTGTTTGGTCCAAGGAAAGGTCTGCAGCCTCATAGTTGATGGAGGAAGTTGTGTGAATGTTGCAAGTGAGACTATGGTTAAGAAGTTGGGTTTAAAGGTTCAGAAACACCCAAAACCATACCGGCTTCAGTGGCTTAATGAAGAGGGCACCATGAGGGTTTCAAATCAGGTTCTATTACCCTTAGCCATTGGAAGATATGAAGATGAGATCTTGTGTGATGTGTTGCCAATGGAAGCTGGACACATGCTTCTTGGGAGACCATGGCAATCTGATCGCTGAGTTGTCCATGATGGTTTCACCAACAAGCATTCATTTGAGTTCAAAGGCCGTAAGACTACCCTAATCCCTTTGACACCCAAAGAAGTTCAGAAAGATCAGTTGCAACTCCAAAAGAAGAAGGAGATTGATCTTAAACCATCCGGAACTAAGCAACAAAACTTCTATGAAAAAATGGGTGACATCAAAAGAACTCTCTACTCTAAACAACCTACTCTCTTACTTGTTTTTAAAGAAACTCTTTTGAACTTAACAGATCTTACACTGGTTTATCGGAGTGAAATGGTTTCTCTTTTGCAGGAGTTTGAAGATGTGTTTCCAGAAGACAATCCCATAAGTTTACCTCATTTGTGTGGGATCGAGCATCAGATAGACTTTGTTCCAGAATCTACACTTCCAAACCGGCCAGCTTATAGGGCAAATCCGGTTGAGACCAAGGAGTTGCAAAGACAAGCAGAGAAACTCATGGAAAAGGGCCATATCCGAGAGAGCTTGAGCCTATGTGCTTTACAGTACTCCTTGTGCCTAAGAAGGATGGAACTTGGCGCATGTGTGTTGATTGTAGAGCAATCAACAACATCACAGTGAAGTATCGCCACCCTATTCCTAGATTAGATGACATGCTTGATGAATTGCATGGTTCTTGCATTTTTTCTAAGATAGATTTAAAAAGTGGTTATCATCAAATTAGGATGAAGGAAGGAGATGAATGGAAAACGGCATTTAAGACTAAGCATGGTTTGTATGAGTGGTTAGTTATGCCATTTGGATTGACAAATGCACCTAGTACATTCATCAGATTGATGAATCATGTTCTTAGATCATTCATATGCATCTTTGTTGTTGTGTATTTTGATGACATATTAGTATACAGCAAGAGCTTTGAGGATCATATAGAACATCTTAGGGATGTCCTTAATGTTTTAAGAAATGAGAAACTCTTTGCCAACCTGAAGAAGTGTACTTTTTGTACAGATAACTTGGTCTTTTTTAGGTTTTGTTGTGAGTGCAGATGGAGTTAAAGTAGATGAGGAGAAGATCAAAGCTATCATGGAATGGCCGAGTCCAACCACAGTGGGAGAAGTGAGAAGTTTCCATGGGCTTGCTGGATTTTATTGGCGGTTTGTAAAGGACTTTAGCACCATTGCAGCTCCATTGACTGAAGTGATCAAGAAAGATGTTGGGTTCCAGTGGGGTGAAGCTTAAGAAACCGCATTCCAAACCCTTAAAAAGAAGCTTACTCAATCACCTCTTTTAATTCTTCCTGATTTTGCTAAAACTTTTGAGATTGAATGTGATGCCTCAGGAATTGGAATTGGTGCTGTCTTGGTTCAGGATAGGAAATCCATTGCATACTTCAGTGAGAAGCTTGGAGGAGCCACTCTCAACTATACTACCTATGACAAGGAACTCTATGCGTTGGTTAGAGCTTTGCAAACATGGCAACACTACTTGTGGCCTAAGGAGTTTCTCATACACACGGACCATGAGTCTCTCAAGTACCTAAAAGGACAAAGCAAGCTTAGCAAGAGGCACGCAAGATGGGTTGAGTTCATTGAAACGTTTCCTTATGTTATCAAGTATAAACAAGGTAAGGAAAACATAGTTGCTGATGCACTATCTCGGAGGTATGTACTCTTGACTACTCTTGATGCCAAGTTGCTAGGTTTGGAGAAGATTAAAGACATGTATGAAACTGATCTTGACTTTAAAGAAGCTTACATGTCTTGTGAGAAGTTTGCTGCAGGTCATTACTTTAGACAAGATGGATTCTTGTTCTATGATAACAGATTGTGTGTGCCTAATTGCTCTTTAAGAGATTTATTTGTTAGGGAATCCCATGGAGGTAGCTTAATGGGACATTTTGGTATTGCCAAGACTCTTAAGGTTTTGCAGGATCACTTTTATTGGCCTCACATGAAGAGAGATGTTGAAAGAATATGTGGAAGGTGTGCTACTTGCAAACAAGCTAAGTCCAAAGTTCAATCTCACGGTTTGTATACTCCCTTACCCATTCCTAATCATCCTTAGAATGATATTTCTATGGACTTTATTGTTGGATTGCCTAGAACTAGAACCGGGGAGGATTCAGTCTTTGTTGCTGTTTATAGGTTCTCTAAGATGGCACATTTCATAGCTTGTCATAAGACTGATGATGCATTGCATGTTGTTAACCTATTCTTTAAAGAAGTTGTGCGTTTACATGGCAAGCCTTGGACTATAGTTTCAGATAGAGATACTAAGTTCTAGAGTTATTTCTGGAAGACTCTTTGGTCTAAGTTAGGTACTAAGTTGTTGTTCTCTACTACATGTCATCCACAAACTGATGGACAAACTGAGGTAGTTAATAGAACTTTAGAAACACTTATGCGTGCATGCATCAAAAAGAACTTGAAAACTTGGGAAGATTACTTGCCTCATTGTGAGTTTGCATATAACCATGCCATGCATTCTGCTTCTAAGTATTCTCCATTTGAATTGTTTATGGGTTCAATCCCACCTCTTCTTTGGATCTAATACCTTTACCTGGGTGTGAAAGAATTAGTTTGGATGGCAAGAAGAAGGCTGAGATGGTTAAGCAGATTCATGAGAAGGCTAGACACAACATTGAGGAAAAGACTAAGTACTATGTGAAGCAAGCAAATAAAGGCAGGCGTGTGATGTTCTTTGATGTTGGTGACAAAGTTTGGGTTCACCTAAGGAAGGAAAGGTTCCCAAATGAGAGAAAGTCTAAGCTGATGCCAAGGATTGATGGACCATTTGAGATCATTCAAAATATCAATGACAATGCCTATAAACTTGATATCCAAGGTAAGTATGATGTGTCTAATAGTTTCAATGTTACTGACTTGGTCCCTTTCGTTTATGATGAACCAGATTTGAGGACAAATCCTTTTCAAGAGGGAGGGGATGATGTGATCATGGACCAGCTTGCCAATGAAGAAGAGGAGACCCTAAGAGATCCACCTGATGCTACCATGGAGAAGCAAGCTGAGGATGAAGTCTTGACCATTCCAGAAGGTCCCATGACCCGTGCTAGAGCTAAGAAGCTCAAGGAGATCATTGGAGGTTTACTTACCACATCTATGCAACAAGAAGAAGGTTTTGGACAAGGTTTGATGGTCCGAGATGTCTTGATCACCATTCAAGCTATCTCCCTATCAAACTGAGTTAGTGTTGAGGCAAGAAACTTCGTGTGTGCTCTTTTCCTTGCTCTAGGTTTTGTCCCACAAGGTTTTCCCGGAGGAAGTTTTTTAACGTGGCCATGACTTGTCTTACTCATCCCCTAAGTTCTATCTCGGTCCAAGACTAGTTGAAGATCTATCTATTTATATCTTATGTTATGTTTTAAGACTATGGTTTTATGTTTCCACATTTCTGTGTCTAAAGGAGCCTGTTCCTTTAGTCCTCTATATATATGTGTGTGTACGAGAACCCTAAGAGGCTATGCAATCTTTTTATCAAAACCTTTTCTTGTTCATCTTGTCGGCTGCCTTAGTCTTGCAAGTGTTCTTCTGGTGTGTAATATCCAGAGCCTTAAGGGTGTCTATCTCGGAGTGTAATATCCGATCTAGTCCTCTAGGAGTATCAAGAGATCTCTCAGCCCTCTTGTGTCACCATTCGATCCACAGCCTTCAAGAACTTGAGTCCTTGATTCGTTCTTGCAAGGATCTATCATCCCATCAACCAAAGGAGCATGCTAGGATTGTATTAGAAGGGTTACCTGAGTTAGATTCTCTCCTACGGGACGGCCGCAACATATTTTGGTATGTTTGATTTTTTTAAAAAGTTTTTAATTTATTTATTAATTAACCAAAAATTACAAATTTATTTAATATTTTTATTTTGTTTTTTTCAGGTTTAATGTTGATGAATGTGTCCCTCAGACCGTCACCGGTTGTATCAAGGGATACTTTTCCGATCCAGCTCCAAACTGGAAAAAGACGCCCAGCCACACCAAAAAGACGTGGTTCAAATCGTTCGCCGTAAGTCTTTAATTAATAAAATTAATTTATTTTTTAATTATTTAAAAATTTTAATATTGTTGAACTAATTAATCTAATATTTTCTGGTTACAGCAAAAATATCGTTGGTTTATAGAGATTCACCAGGGGGTGAAGACGGAGTTTGAGGCGAAGTGCAAAACGCTATTGCTCGACATGGTCTACAACTGGAAGGGCGATTTTCAGGTGTGGATTTATAATTTTTATGTAGTTTTACATCATTGACTTCAAATCATTTTTAAATTTTTTTTTTTCAGGTGGATGGTTACGAGGAGGGGAAACACCCGATTGCCTCACATATGTAGTGTGGGATGGTCTCATCAGATATTGGGGGTTGCCGGACTCGATCAAAACCTCCAACACAAACTTCGAGAACTGCATGACAAAAGACGAGCATGGCAACACGAAGATGCTTCACACTGGTGGTCGAAAACCTCACACGGGAATACATCTAGACATGGTAAATTAATATTTTAATAACTAATTAAATTTTTAATATATTTATATATTCCTAATTAATAATTATTTTTAGGCTAAAGAGACAGGAGTTCTCCATCTCTGAAAGACCTTTACGAGAGGACCCACCGGAACAAGGATGGGTATTTTGTAGATCCCAGATCCGAGCGAATCTACAACGAGGTTGTTTCTCGGGTTGACCACCGCTAGACCCAGCTAACTCAGCAGTCTGAGACACCCATCATATTATCCACTCCTGAAGTAGATAAGATTTACGAGAAGGTAAATAATTTGTTTTCTTATTAATTTTTATTATTTATTAATTTTACTTTTTAACGTTATTAATCTTTTTATTTAAAGTTCGCTCCTAGGAAAAAGGGACGTATCGTCAGGATTGGTTCCGTTAACGATGTCCCCACAGCGACATTGTCTTATGCTCAGGAACAGCACGATGTCACTACTCAGTAGCACTCGGAGTTGCAAGCGACGCAATCTCATGTGAGTTCCTCTCCGATATCCTGGACGTTTTGTCGGTAACCCGCAATTGGCGGAGATGTTGCGTGTCAGACGGGAAAACGGAGGGCTTCCACCATCACAGTCACAACCGACGACGACCAACATGGACGAGGAGGAGTTGGCGAGCCGGGATGACGACTTCGTTCGTCAATTTAACGAGCACCATCCGTAGTTTAGTTTTTTTTTCTTTTTTATTGTATTATAAATTTAAAACTTAAATATTTAGTTATCTATAATATATATTGTTATTTCTTTTTATTTATGATTTGGATTTTCATTTTTTTAAAATATATTATTTATATTTACTTTAATTATTATTTTTTAATACGGAAAAAACATATCGAAGTAATTTCCTCGTAATATATTACGACGCATTTACGAGGATTATGTTTCGAGGCTTTTACGAGGAGAGTTTACGTGCCTTTTACGAGGACGTTACGAGGAAATATGTCTCCACGCTTTTACGAGGAAACGTATTCTCGTAAATTTACTAGGAAATTACGAGGAAAAAGGCTTTACGATGAACATGTTACGAGAAAACGCATTTCCTCGTAATTTCCTAGTAAAGGGGCCTTTACTAGGAAATTACGAGGAAAAACTGTCCTAGCAAAACTCGTGTTTTCTGTAGTGAATCAATTAAATATCCAACACCCAGAACTCAGCTTCCTCCGAATTTTTGACACTACATCATGCACAATAAAAACCTATCTTTAAAAACGATCCAATTCCTAGTCTTCCACAAATACCATACTATCCATGAGATCATATTCCTTACATTCTCTTCTACATTCATGTTCCTCATAAGCATCATCACATAGTCGAAATTGGAAAAAAGAGAACCTTATCAAAACCATTCATTGGGGTTGGCACATTTGCTAAACCCCAAACTTGTCTTGCGATGGAGAAATCAAAACTGATGTGGTTGATGGATTCTCCGCCGAAACCACAAGCTTGACAGCACGGATTCATTCTGACGCCCTTTTTCACCAGTAGCTCACCAACCGGAATTGCATTACTTAAAGCCCTCCACATGAAAGTTTTGATTTTAGGAGCAGTTTTGATCCTCCAAACCTCCCCTTTCAAGTCATTTAAAGACGGTGTCGCCTCAGCTTCTTTTACTAGATCACTCTTAACTTGGGTGGTGATGAACCAGTACCCTGACTTAACAAAGTAGCTGCCATTCTTGTTATGAACACATACTCAATAATCCTTTTTGGCTGGCCGCTATCTTCATTTTGGTGATCCTCTGAACATCCTCCTCGAAAAATCACTCATTGAGGATCTCCATGTTCCAGCAGTTGTTGTTAACATCAATGAGATCACTTACCTTCAGCATCAAATCCACAAAAATATTCTTAATTAAAGGTGGTCTTATGACTTCTCCTTCAATCCATGTGTCCACCCACATAGAAATAGATTTTCCATTTCCCACCTGCTTTCTAATGCCTTGTTGTAACAGCATGCTTTGCCAACCCTAGGAGGGTCTTGGACTATAAACAGCAGATAAAACCATGCTCAAAATAGCGACTTTTAAAAAGTCGAGCAAAAAGGGACTCGAGATGGTTTAGGATTCGCCAGGCTTGCTTGGCCAAAAGAGATTGATTGAATAGTTGAATAATGTCTTTAAATCCTAGACCACCCTGTTCTTTTGCCAAACAAAGTTTTGTCCATCTGAGCCAATGAATCTTCCTCTTGTGCTCTAAAGAGTTCCACCAAAAATCCGCCATTGCTTTAGTTAAGTTATCACAAGACTTTTTGGTTAATTTAAAACATGACATAGCATATACAGGCATAACCATGGCCACCGCCTTGACCAACACTTCCTTCCCTTCCAAGGATAGTAGCTTGCCAAACCAACACGATAATCTGCCTTTGAGCCTATCATAGATGTAGGCTAGCATGTCCGTTTTTGATCTGCTGAAACACTCCGGCAATCCTAAGTATGACCACGTACCTCCTTCTTTCTCAATCCCTGTCAAGTCTTTAAGAAGTTGTCTCGTGATCTCATCAAGTTTAGCCCTAAAGATGATAGATGATTTTTCTAGATTAACCTTCTGCCCTGTCATTTTCTCATAAACCCGCAAGATATTCATCAATTCTAGCAACGCCTTGCATATCATCAGACTATCGTCAGCGAACAACATATGATGTATCATCGGGCCCTCTTTGGAAAACTGGATTCCTTGAAGTTATCCTTGCCTCGCTGCTTGTTCGATCATATGTATAAGGCCTTCCGTGCAGAGAACCAACAGAAAGGGAGACATGGGATCACCTTGGCACAGGCCTCTTTCTGAATGTATACACCCAAATGGTTGGTCACTGATTAAGGTAGAGTATGTCACCGTAGTAACACAAAACATGACCCTTTCAATCCATACTCTATCAAAACCCAAGGCTTGAAGAAGAGCTCTCAAATAACTCAATTCCGCTCTGTCATAGGCTTTCGACATATCAGATTTGATAGCAATGAACTCCTTCCCCATTTTACCATTCATCTTTAAGGAGTGAATCATTTCATGGGCTATCAATATATTGTCAGTAATGAGTCTTTCTTCTACAAAATCAAACTGAGTGGGGGAGTCTATATCCGATAGAAATGGCTTCAACTTGCTTACCAAAATCTTTGAAGGATCTTGTACAAAACGGAACACAAGCTTATGGGCCACAGGTCTGTCATGAGAATTGGATCCTGAATTTTTGGCAGTAGACAAAGAAAAATATAATTCTAATCCACCGGGAAACTACCAGAGGTGAACAACTGCTGCACTTCTTTAGTAACCTGCTCACCGATCACATCTTAATATTTCTGGAAGAACATACCCGTCAGGGCCTGGGGCGCTACCACGTTTAATTGAAAATGTAGCTTCTTTTACCTCCTCATTAGTAACCTCTCTGGTTAAAAATTCATTCATCCCATCTGTAACACGACCAGAAAACCCCTCAAAGATCTCAGTGAAATTTCCCTTGTTAGTAGAAATGGGCAATTTCTTAAAATACCCATTAGCCACTTCTGCCTTAGCCGCTTCAGAGAATTTCTCTTCAACATTATCATCCATCAGCTTAATGATTCTGTTTTTAGCTCTTGTGGTTTTTACTGATTCATGATAATAGTTGGTGTTCAGATCCCCTTTGATCTGCTTTTCTGTTTCCAATACATCTCTTCCTCTTGTAAGCTTTGATAAGCTCGTCTTTGAGATAGTTAACTCGTCTTCCCGAAGGGAAGCTTGAGGATTGCTCGAATTCCAAAGTGCGTTGTATATGTTTGATATTCTCTCTGAAATTTAAGGTCTCTCTCCTTCCTTCCTACATGTTTTCAGTTTATCTGAAACCTTAACCTCAAAGAGGGGATGATTCGTTAACCAGGCTTTCTTGATCTCATCTTTTACCCCTGCTTTGTTTAGAAATCTTCTATCAAACCAAAAAATTCCTCTAAAAGATTCAACTGAGGATACCAATCTCACAAGGACATGTCTATGATCTGATCCTCTCTTATCCAGAAACGTTTGATTAGATGCCGCGAAGAGCTGAAACCAATTCTTGTTACCAAAAAACCTGTCCAATCTAGATCTAATCCAGTAGTCACTACGTCTGCCTCCCCAAGTTAAGTTATCACCACTACTATGCAATTCCACCATATCTCCAATATCCAACATATCATTAAATAGTTGGAAGGATGCTTCACTTTTTCTCGGCCCACCAATTTTTTCTTCATTGTTTCTTATCTCGTTAAAGTCTCCAACCATAAACCATCGCTCCTTTATATGCACCCCAAACCTGGATAACCTCTCCCACAGCTTTGATCTATTACTCCTGACTGGTTCTCCATAGATACAAGACACAAATAGAGTATCTTTACCAAGCTTAGCACAAAAGTCTATCACATGCTTATCTACATACATGAAAACAATATTTACAGAGGTTTTCCACATCAAAGCTAGGCATCCGCTGCACCCAATATGATTTACAGTCATAATCCTATCGTAGCCCAACCAAGTTTGTAAGTCCACCAAAACATCATGGTTGTACTTTGTTTCCATTAAAAACAAAATATCCGGGAAATATTCTGGACGCATCTCCCACAGTTTTGGAATCACAAAATCGTGTGCACGGTCCAGACCATGGCAATTCCAGATCAGCATCTAAACTATTAAAATAGAAGTATATTTAATATTTAACCCTAAATATTAATCAAAATTTACAAAGGAATGCCAATGGGCTAAAAAGGTCTTTTTTAACATTTTTCTAAACTATCCTAAATAATTTAGGGCACTTAACCTTATGTCATTTAATGATATTAAAAAGACAGCTTAATTCAAGTGACACACTCAACCAATTATCACATATCGATTTGGCGGTCTCTGTAGAAGAGAGTTGGAAAAGCATTCCCAAACCAAATCATTATACTGGAAATCAGAAGTCTTCATCTACTAAGGTATTACAATTAAATTTTTGGACATAATGGTTTGCATAATTTACCTAACAATAATATCTAAGAAGGGCCTGGAAAAAAAACCCAAAGTTCTGCTCCAACAGAAGCAATCAAAACATGAGAAGATCTTGGTTTCTTCAAAAGCTATAATTGTTGGTTGTGGCTTCAAGGTGGAACTATCAACCAAAGCTTCATCGGATAGAAATGGAAATCAAGCCTCTACTGTTAAGACAAAACCGCTGCCGAAGAGAAAGAACGTCTATGATAGATCATCTTTATCTGAACAAATTTTGGTGGCGATCTTTGTAGAGCAGAGTTCAAAACACTTTTCCAAACCAAAATATTCTGGTTTTGGAAATCAGAAGTCTTCATCTGCTAAGGTATTATTTTTAATTTCTTTCATCTCCAGATCTTCCCTGAGCTATTCTCCACATTAACAAGATATTCCCGAAGTTTCAGTTTTTCATTGATTCTACTTCTTCTCTTTCAGAACAAGATAACATAAGTCCCAAGTTCGAGTATGATTGATTGTGTATGAAAACAAAAGACAAGAAAAAAAACTTTATCGGACAAATTATAAATTTCAACAACTCTCCATCTCTTTGCTTAGCTATGAGAAGGATAAGAACTGCACGGAAGGTTCCCTAACGAGTACTCGTTCACATCTTACACTACATGTGCAATTTTTCATATTATTTTTGCTCTCACATGTCCTTATAGGTAAGGAAAGAAATGCTACTGGAGTTGGAAGAGTTGCAAAAGTTTCAAAACCATTCTCTTTTGACTATGATTCATATAAATCGAAAATAACATATTACTAGATGATAACCCGAGCGCATGCGCGGGGTGAAATTTTTATACTAACATTTATTCATTAAATGGTTTGAACATTTATATTTATCAATTATAAAATGATGAATACAAATGTTGGTATCTTAAATCATCATAGGTCTGGACGTTTGAAACTTCGTCGGTTTTGGTTTGATTGAGACGTATTTTCAGATTTTGGTATTATTCTCATAAATCCTATTTGAGTTTTACTAATTATCGGATTGGATTCGATTTGGTCTTCTTAATTCAGTTTGGATTGAATTGTAACCAATATCTGAACTGAAATCATCCCAAAAAATATTTTTTAAAAATTAAAAGTTGACAAAAAATTCAAAATATTTAAACTATTAATAAATCTAATTTAAAATTAGTTAAATTATCTAAAAAAACTAAATATATTTTAAAAAGTAAATAAAACAAAATACAAAAATCTTTCGAATACTATAATTTGTATCTACTAACCTCAAACCTTTTCACTGAAATTTTTAAATTAACATATTTATAATATGAATATCTACTAATGATACTTCATATTCGTACGATTTACGATAATTGTATCTTGTTTGGAAAAAAACAAAGTTAAACATTGATCATAAAATTTTTAATGTGGAATTTGAATATTTTTAGTTATTTATTGTAATTTTAAAAAATTAAAAATATAACTACTAAGAAAAAATTTAATTTTTATTATATATTTAGTGTGATTTTTTAATTTATTTTAATATTTTAAAATTAAACAAAAAAAAGAGAGGACACAAAAATATGTATTATTCATAATCATTAATTACATATATATGTTAATCATATTAGGTAATTCCGTAGCTTTTATTTAAGGAAATAAAAAATATTGTTTCATATCTAGCAGAATTGGTCCCTCAAAACATATATATATATTATAGTCCTACATGCAAGAAATAAAATGTTACATTATTTCATTCCTAGCAAAGTTGGTCCATTAAAAAATTAAGGCTGAGAAGCTCTGTGAGCTTGACACGTAAGCATGTCTCCAAGATTATGCATTTATGAATGCTTCAGGATTAATATATAAGGGATTTGGAATGGTGCTTGTGTTTTTTTTTAAAACTAGATGTATTAATATACACACATGTATTAAATGGTTAGCCTAGAAAAAATATATCTCCAAAATTGTATACTTTGTAAAACTATTCATATGAAAAATAATTGATGTAATATATCATTTTAATTATTTTAAAACCAATATAAATTACAAACACAATGTACAAATAATTAAAATACATAATCTGTTATAATTGTCTGTTATTAAAAGATGGCTCGTGCGGATGCACATGTCAAAATCTAGTAGTAGTTTAAATACTAGACGGTCTCTCACTTGGGACAACCAATGGTTTCTTAAACCTTGCAGAGATTTATGGTGGCTCGACATCGTCTTGTGCTTTCCTCTTACTCTCAGAAACGATCCCTTTTCCAACACCTTTAGCAACCTCAGCAACTGGTTTTATCACTTTCTTACCCGTTGCTTTTCTTGTAAAGGTTCCAGGTCTTTTCCTCTTAGACTGTTTCTTTAGAAGAGTCCTGGAAGCGCAGTTTCGCAGATACCAGCAGTGTAACCCGTTGAACCCTCCATAAGAAACGTAGGTTGAATAGCACCATCATACTCTTTAGAGAGAGAAGGAAGAGAGACCACCTTTCCAGACTGAAGTATCTTGGATCCCGCCGATATCACACTAGCCATGAGCTTGTCTTGGCTTGGTCTAGATTCAGACTGAGCACTGAAATCATACACTGCACCTTTTCCTTTATCAAGACTGGCTGAGACAATCGGAGACGGTTCTAACCTGAGAAAAACTTTCTGACCCAAGGGCTCATTCTGCAGGTCATCTAAAGACTTCTAATTCTCTCCACTCGAGCCACCTTTTCCTGTCCCTCAGCAGATATCAAATATTGCCTCATTCCATCCATAACCTCCTTAGCAATCTTAGGTTTGCCTGGAAACGGGTCCAAACCTAATTGTTTGCTTGGAATGACACCAAACAGAGGATCTGTTTCTTCCAGAAAATTGAAAACCTCTGTGCTCTTGCTCTCAGCAGAAAAACAGGAACCTCTAGAAACTGCATCCTTCTCCACGTTACGCCAAGGACACACAGATTGCTCATGAGTTAACCTTTGGCACATGTAGCACCTCTTTTATATTCGCTAGTAATCATACAGAATGTTGACAACCTCCCCTGCTGGGAGTGTACATTTTTTGGATCTTCTTAGCGGTTTCGAGACATCAAACTTTACCAACACCCTCATAGTCTTTTACCTGCGCCTTTTCCAGGTCAAAGGGGACTTCAACCACCTGACCAGCGAACTCTTCCATCGGCGATATAATTCCCGGCTTGTAGTGGTTCACCGGAATGTTCCTCATCTGAACCCACACAAAGAAATGCTTAAGATAATCCTCCAGTGGTTTCTCCATCTACCTATCCACCACAATCGACCAGTTGTTAAAGTTATGGACACCTCTGTTCAAGATATCGTTTAAGTCATGCTCATGCTTAGAGATAAATTGAAACCTCTCTATAGATAGAGCCACACCCCTAAATCTGTTGTACAATTTCCATTTCCTAGGAATATCGAGTATAAGATCCCCTATCTTTTGGCACGGTGGGTTTAAAAGACGCCCTATAAGACTCAGAGAATTTCTCTCCATAGCATAGAACTCCGGTCTATCCGGTAGCACAAACGGTTCATCATCCTCTTCAATCGACATATGTTTCATCGCCTTATCAAGTTGAGAAGCCATCTTTACCAAACGAGCAGCAAAACCTTCACAGCCCCTCGGCAAAAAAAAATTATAACAGCTCTTCCCTGCACCTTTAAGACCACTTCGTCTATAACCTTCACCAAACCCTGACCACTGCTTGAATCATGAAGATAGCAACCAAGGATCTAGAATTAAGCTGAAGAAATCTGGGAATAGAACCATAAAATTGGTTAACTTTCTTTAAGGAAAACGTGTTTTTAGAAAAAAGGCCCCACAAATCTAAGAAGATATTTTAGAAGTTGGAGATAAGAGCCCAAAAGAGAGAGCCAACTAACATGCGCCTAGAGAGAATGAGAAGAACACTTCTTCGTGAAAGAGTCGACAAGCTTAAAAATCAACTAGCGCGGGTTTAAATTTTTTATTATTTATAAATTATTTAATAACATTTTTAAACATATAGTTTATTTATAATGTTTAGGTTCTTACAAAGCAACACGAACCGAGAATAATCCAATTATAATACTTAAATTGTATTTATCTATTTATAAAACTCTAAAAACATGATATCCAATAAACGATTCGTACTTGAAAGGATAGTTGTATATCTATGTCTCACTGATTATATAAACAAGTTTTAAATAATAAATTTTTATTTTTTTTCTACAGTTGGAAAAATATTATTAGATTATTTATTTTTATTTGTACATAATATTATTTCTAAAATTTTATAACCTGTGTAGTTTGTTTCTTAACATGTATAACTTATGGAGTTTGTTTTTCTTATAAATTGTACTAATCATATATGTTACACTTTATTTTTTTATTTCAAATCGTAACAAAATATTGAAAATTTTAATTTAGAAAAATCAGTTTTATATGAATTATTATGAATTATATTATTTTTAATATTTTAGCCTAAAAATATTTATATGTGACTAAAATAAATAATATAATACTATGTTTTGTAAATATTGATTTATTTAATATATTATATATTTCTGTTTGGATTTTATTTTTACCTCAAAGAACAACAACAATAAAATGGTGACAAAATATAGTATTGTTTTTTTCATTTTATATAAGAAAGTTTAAATGTATATTATCTTCAAAATTGGGCTATACAATATAACTCCTAAATAAAAAAACCAAGATTTACATAAAATCTGGCCCATATTAATATTGTCCTCAATGTTTATTAGACCGACTAATTACTTTGGGAAATTTTTGCTCTCTCCCTTGGCTCATCTTCTTCTTGTAGGCGTAATTACTCCAAAAAGCTAAATCAAATACATAATCTGAACTTCTTCAATTTAATGTTCATCAAAACCACTCAATCTATTTATAAGTCCATCAATGTATTGCAACAGAGGTTAGATTTTGTATATTTTTATTGTTCAAATTTCATGGTAAATGTTAAGTTTTTTTTTTAATCCTAGAGATAAAATTGTTTCAGTTTTTCATTGATCGGTCATCTATAATAGCAGATCGTTAGTGATTAACGATATTATATAAAAGTTTGAACCTTGCTTTATTTATATTTACAATTTCTGTTAGCGATGATATTTAGGTTTTGTTTTAATTCTTCTATATTGAAAGTTATGGATATAAGTCATGTAGAACGAATCAGTGGGAGCTCCGATCAAGCTCTGAAAGTTTGTGTTAAAGATCTGTTTTGGTCAAACTCACCCCCTGACAAACCTGCTTCAAACCTGCTTCAGAGGAGAAGATGAACATAGGACATCCAAGAAGAAAAGAGACATTCGGAGTCGAGCTACATATATCTTAACTTCAGATAGATCAATATTGTGGTGATGAATCTATGTTTAATTTCGTTGTTGTTTTTTTTATAATGAAAACATGTTGGTGAAGGAACGACCACAAGCTGTGAAGAAAGAAGTTTACTCCCAGGTTGAGCAAGCAAGCGCATGCCAACAACAAGTAACTATGATCTTAACTCAGATGAAAGGAATTTCCTTGTTGTTTTTTTGTTGAGATTCGGTATACTATGAATTAAACAATCTGCATGCAGAATATTTTTAGATGAGCATCAGAATTGGAAGGTGGGTAGGAAGGATAGAGCTGAAGGTTAATAAGTTATTAAACTTAACTATCCTAGTGAGAGTATTTTTAGATGAGCATCAGAATGGGTAAGAAGGATAGAGCTGAAGGTTTAGGAGTTATCAAACTTAACTATCCTAGTGAGAGTGGTTAATTGGTTAGGTAATTTTCTGTCGACTGTTTATACATCACAAAAGTTGTAGGTTAACTTTTTGACATGATTATTCGCAAAAGACAACTTTATTGATTAAAATAGGATTTAAAGGAAAAGTTCAGAAAAACAAAGCAAATTCATAAACAAACGGGAAATTCCAGAACCAACATGAAACAAAACCAGAACAACAAACTTAGCATATATAGGGTAACCCCCACTTAACTACTCTTCGTTTGAAATTTCTTAACACGAGCAAGGAAGACCTTCTTACAGGTACAATGTATCTCTGATCCATACAATAACATATAGTCATACATTGGTTTAGTCGTTGGCAACAAAAAGTTCTAGAAAAAAAAATATATTTTTTTTTAAAACATACCATCTTAGCTTCGAGTATTAACTCGAAAGTGTCTTCTCTAAAATAGTTTGAGTGTTGTGTCCACGAATGAAGAACTTTCACTTCAACCTTCCAAGTAGTCTTATATGGTTTGAGATTGTTCAACATAATGATTTCACTGTTTGTAACCCTAGCCATAGTAGTCTCTTTTCCAAGTAGTCTTATATGCTACTATATTACCACTGTTTTAAAATAATTAAAACAGACAGAAATAAGTTTAGGCGACATCAAAATCCAGTACAAAGTTATAGCGATAATTAATACGGTTTTGAAAAGAAACATACCTTGTATCACGCAAACGGAATTGAACTCTCTTCCTTTCTTCGCCCTTAACTTGAACCGATATGATGTTTCCAAGATCAACCACTTGTCCAAGAATATCTGTTTCAATAACATAACAAATTCATTTGAAGCTTAAACACAAAGCAAATAAATAGACAGAAAAGTAAGGATTGTTTTGTGTACATACCAATTAGAAAATACGTTTTCAGCTTTTCAGTACCGATTTCCTTGTAGCTCGCTAGCGAGAGAAAGTGATTATCATTACGATAATCAGTATGGGTTATGGTTGTGTCTCCAATGATGGTCATTTTGTATTGAAGTTTTTTTTGGTCTTTATTGACCTCCAGCAACGCTTATCCTAAAATTTTCGAACACTCTCCATTCTCCTATAGGTAGATCTCGTTGAACAAAATACATCAGCGTTTTTTTTGCAAGATGCATGAACTTGTGACCCTGTAAAAAGGTAGTATTAGATTCAATATAGTTGACATCAGACATATAATAAATTAGAAAAACGTAAGCTTTCATTTCTCATCTGCAAGGATGCACTCAAGAGTCTCTCCTCCGAAATTGGTTTCCGATGGTTTCCATGAATGAAGAAGTTTGACACGAACTCGTCATTCGTCTTTAAAAGGTTTGAGATCGTCGATAAAAACAATATTTCTTGCCATTTTTCTTTTAAACCTATTTTTTGGTGAGTTGTAAATGGATGTTATGTATGTACTAATCCTTTGTATTTATAAAGAGGTCAAAAACCTAGGTTTTAAGGAGATATTGAGTGAAAATATATTGTGAGGACATTCTCGCAGTAAATTTTTTTCTGGTATATCAGAGCTTTATCAAATATTTTGGATTCCCATATCTTTTTTGTTATATTTTTTTACGCTGATTTAGGTAAAAGGCGTGGGAAGGAAGTCTCGAGATATATAGGTTGGAGAAATAAAAGGTAACAATTTATTGCAAAGATTGCAACCGGTATGGGAATCTAAAATATTTTAACCGAGAATCTAAGAAAAATCGTATACAAAAATTGCAAAGATTTTGCGTTATAAATTAATATTATGTTCCTTTAAATTTTTTTAATTAAAATAACTGGTTAGCCATAAACGGGTTCAAGTATGGTTAAAAGGACACTAATTAACCTTGTTTCCAAACACATTTTATTTTAATCTACTATTCTTGTTTCCAAACAACTTCATTGTGTACTTTAACTTTAATAATATAGATACCACTAAAACAGAAACATTCTGTCTAATGAATTTTTTATGTTTTCCAATTATACGCTTATTTTTATGAACAAAATTAATTTTTCATTAATGGCAATTTGATCTTTTGTTTCTGGGCCTAAAAACTATATATTAATGGGTTTCGTTTATGAGTCAAATTCACCTTCTAATTATTTCTGAAGTTTCTTGCAAAAATAAACTCATCAGCTTTAATTGGTGTAGGTAGAACTCGGAATTTTGATATTAGCCGCGAGTCCCACCCTGTTTGACCCACCACGGAACGGATCGATCGATTTATAAAAATTAGTTGCGGGTACAGGTGCGGGTCAAGTGTATTTTATGCAAGACGGGTGTGGATTGTTCTAATTTCAATTGCGGGTGCCCGGTAATCCGTAAAAATACAAAATATACAAAATTTCCTTACAAAAAATATATTTTTTTAAAAAAAGTATTAAAAATTTAATTAAAAGTATACTATTTAATATTATCTTTTAGAAAAAAAATAATTATTTTTATTATTTAATAGTTATCTGCGGATCCCGTGGATTACCCACAAAATTAAGTGGAACGGATGCGGATAAAATATATTTTCTTTGCGGGTTGGGCGGGCCGAGTTTGACCCGTTTCTCAGCACTGGGCGTAAATAGTTTATATTATTTTCTGAAAATAAAACTACACAAATACATACAATACATTTACTTAAATATTGATGATAACAATAAATTAAAATCTGCATTAATTTAAAAAAAATTATATTAGATAGCGACATTTTATATCATCAAAGCAAAAGACTTATCGATCTATCTGTAGATAAAACAATGAAAATGGTACCCGCGCTTTTTAAGCCCATGTCAAAAATCTAGTACATTTTTATAGCCGGTAGATAAATTGGTGTATGTTATTAGCTGAATAAATAGACCATAATGAAAATTTATGTTAACAGTACATTCCAGCAACTAAAACTACAAGAAAGGTTGAGAATTCATCATTTAACCAAAAAATAAGTTAAGTATCATATTCAACATATTTTATATATTATTTGCTAAAATACCGTCTATAATCACTGATACAACCGTTTATATTTTCTCTCATATCTTCCATTTTTTTTTCTCTTCCTCTCAAATCCTTGATTCTTGCAATTGTGTCTCTCTTATCATCCTCCATTTTAACTTCTGAAAATCAATCAAAGGATACTGGATCATTGCATCAACACTAACTCCGTCGCTTGTTAGATCTCATGGGGAAGAATAACTACACTGGATCGGTGTATACATGCCATGGTGTCAAAAGATGAGGGGATGAAGAAATTGTCTTACGACAATATCGGGTGATATGGAATAAAGATGGTGGATCACCAAACTGGCTTATGACAATATCAGGTGATATGTAATAAAGACGGTGGATCGCGAAATGAGTGTCGCCATATCTGGAAAAAGTATGATATGAAGAAGATGAACTTGCGACTATACTATATGCAGTGAAATAAATATATAGCATATTATATGTTATTTAGTGTAGGTACTGATGTAAAGTTATTATACAATTGTATTTCTATGCTATTTTCTTGAAATATATCAGTTTCTTGTGGTTTCAAATTGGATACTTATTTTCTCTGTTATTTTGTGTGATTACTCGTGATATGAAACAAATTTCATCCAATTAATACTGTATAGTATTAATATGGTAGGGTTTAGTATTTACGGACTGGGTTGAAGTTCGAGTCAGTGACGGAAGTTAGAGTCAGGAGGGGGGGGGGGGTCATTTGACCCATATGAATTTTTGCCACAAAAAAATTTACTTATATTTCTGATGAGAAAACTACTGAAATGTTGTAAAACAATACATCGACCCCATAACATTTGCTCAAAAATAACATAAAACGCATTACTTATTTATATTGACCCCCTTAAACTATGGGGCTGGCTCCGCCACTGGTTAGAGTTCTATATTGTTTCAGAAATATGGAATAGCTAACCGGAAATTTATAAATCATACGTTTCTGAATTTCAAGTAGTTTGGTGCACGGTTTGTTTGGTTTCAGATAGGGTGATTTCATACTATTTATCATCTAAGATGACGTAATCCATTTTAAACCATCCATTTTACTGATACAATACATATGTATGCCGTCACGTGGAAGCATTATCATGCATGTCTTTCATTCTTATCCATATTTACAATAAAAAATGTCATCTCTACTTTTTTTCTTTCACCGGCTACTTACAAAAAAAGAACATAACCAACTAAAATGATGGTTAAATGCTAAAAAATCATTTATGTCAAAATCATTTCTATATTCTTAATTTCTATTGGGAATTTGGTTATGCAACAAATTAAACCAAAAAGAGATGAAAGAAACAAATAACATATTATTGTAAAAGGGACAAATCAAATTATCGTGTAAATTCCATTTTTTTTTTTTTGGTCAAACGTGTAAATTCCATTTCTTGTTTTTATTTTGCAGAGGCAGGACTAGAGCTTGTTGCTTTGCTTTCTCTTCTCTTCCTTTTGCACAGGTAGGATTAGAGCTTCTTGGTCTTCTCTTTCCTTTTGACACGTGAAATTATGTTTGATTTGCACTAAACTTGGAACATAAGAGTTGGAGCACCGATCCAGTGAATGATCAGTTTCTACAAAATGCACTCATGTCAAGAGTTCATTATCTCCAATGATGTCATAATAGCCTGAACTGAAAAGCACAGCTCGTTTCTTCTCTTCATCAATCAAAAAAAACTGTAAGCTGTAACCTAGTCAGCTTCAAAATCATTTTTTTAAAAAAGAAATTGTTCCACAACACCTCTTCTCCTAGCTAGGTCTAATCTTAGTTGTAATCCAAATTCCAGTCCCGAATATAGGACTGGACATATGTAAAGCGGCGAGTTTCTCTTCTCCAAAAGAAGAGATACGAGTGTAGAAACCAGAAAACCAAATCGATATAAACGACTTGATAAAAGTCATAGTTAGAGAAAATAGACGAATGAAAACGAAGCAAAACTCGATACAATTTCTTTTATTTAGAAAAAGATGGTGGAATCGACATAAATCTCTTTCCCAAGTGCAATGGCTCATGCGATTAATGATATATGAACTCTCTACAAAAATTTACACATGGAGATTTTTGTCGGTTTTCTCTTGATGTGAACAATTTAAGAATGAAAAAGAAAAGTCAGGTTTGTTTAAAGAGAAGGAAGAAAGCCACTTCCCCCAACAACTGCTCAATGTGGGTGAAAATATCGGGGAAAGTGAGTTATGAAACTTCCTTCCCAAGATCAACATTCTCGTTTAAATAAATATCTTGGACATATGAAATGTGTGTTGTTTTAAAAAGAACTATACAATGCGGTTTCTTACAATGGGCCAAAAAACAAAAGTAATTTGGTCTAAAAAGAATTTTTTGGGCCTATGTGGGAACTGGAAGTCACACAGTCGATTTCCGTGAATGAAGGAACTTAGAGGAAAACCCTAATTTCCAAGAGGTCTCGGCTATCTGCTTAACCACACGCAAGCAATCAGAATACAAACAAAGGTATAAATAGTATGAAAATCAAGATAAAGAGAAAAGAGGTTTCTTATACCGATTTTGCGTAAGAACGGTACAACGAGGTAAGCCTTGGCTACAAGAGCTGCCGGCGAGTTTCCTAGTTCTACCAACCTAAGACTAAAACCTTAGTTGAGACGCAGCTCGATAACAAAAATGGAAAGTTGACTAGATGCTAAGTTTTTATGTGTGATGAGAGCTCCAAAAATTGTCCTCTGCTCTTGTCCTCGACCTTCTTCTTATATACTCCTTCTCTAGGCGGTTGGTCTTTCCTTTTCCGCTTTGATTTGCGCTTATTGAAAATCTTCCATTTTTCCTCGATCTTTCCATTTTTCTTCGGAAAACGTCTATTTTATCTTCAAACTTGACATTTTCCCACTTCTGCGAATAATGGGTAAGCCGACATCATATCTTTCGGCTGAACCTTGTCTAAAGTCGTGAGTGGACTTCTATCGCGTTTTAGGTCTGCCTGGGCCGTTTTGCGATTTAGCCGTTTTACGACTTTAGATAAAGTCGTTTCCTGATACGATGCTATTTTTATAAAACATCACGAGTTAATCGTAAAGTTTGGCAATGTTCGATGTTTCGTTTAACCGTTGCTTTTTTTGTATGATTTACTCGAGGTTTTCCGAGAAAACGAGTGTTTAGCGGTTTTTTTATAAAATATCTCGAGTTAATTGTATAGTCTGGCAATGTTCGGTGTTTCGTTTAACCGTTGCCGTTTTATACGATTTACTCGAGGTTTTACGAGAAAATTGCTCTTCAACGGTTTTGTCGTAAAACTCAAACGGTAAGATGGATCGAGACGAAACGAGAGATGTTACGATCACGGTTCAGAGTACGATCGAGTCAAGGAGAATGGATGGTTTAGTTCAGCTTGCCAACAGGCGAGCTTGACGAGACATTTCAGCTTGCCAACAGACGAGCTGGTCAAGGCTGGCCAGCTCGCCTGTTGGCAAGCTGGACTGCACGGTTCAGCTCGCCAACAGGCGAGCTAGTCAAGGCTGGCCAGCTCGCCTGTTGGCGAGCTGGACTGGATGGTTCAGCTTGCCAACAGGCGAGCTGGATGGTTCAGCTTCCCAACAGGCGAGCTGGACTGGACGGTTCAGCTCGCCTATTGGCGAGCTAGACTGGTTGGTTCAGCTCGCCAACAAGCTAGCTGGTCAAGCACGGCCAGCTCGCCTATTGAGGAGCTGGTCGGTCGTTAGGTTTCGATCATTTCTCGTCCCGAGATCCTCTCTGATAATTTAAAGAGAAATAATCGTAGCCGTTGATCTCGAGGTTATCGTTTTCGACCTTAATAACGGCTTTACCGTTTCAGGGAGTTTATACTTTACAGCCGTGTTGCCAATTTAGCCAATTTGGACAATCGCGGATTTCTTTATTCGGTTTTCCGATGATTTCCAAGATGACGATTGTTAAGTTTATGGAATTTCTTTGTTTGGGAAGTCTTTAGATTTCCTTTCGAAGCTTTTTCGTATTTCTTAAAACCTATTCTAAACTTTGTGGAAAGTTTTGGTCGTTGATTCTGTTGTAACCGATTTTGACCCCAACAGTTCGCCCCCCAGCCTGTAAGAATCGTAGAGTTCTTGCGAGCGGTTTGAACTTGTTTGGCAAGTTTGGTAGAATTAGGCAGAACTTTAACGACCAAAAGTCCAAAGGTGAATAGTAGAAACTTGCTTATTAATATGTAGAGTAAGCTTTCAAATTCTTTACTCACTTCTTTCCACATAAATTTTCCTAAGGCAAAGAAAGTTTCTCTCTCTCTTTCAATCATTCCATACTTGTTTGATAAACATGTTATTTGAACGAAGAATTTCAGAAAGTGCCCATCTGTCGACTTTTGATCTGAGCAATCTTGAGTGTTCTGGTGGTAACGTAATTCCTGCTCCGGTATTCTTAAGATTTACCGCATACGAAGAGGAGGTCGAGAGGTATTTGAAAGCTGCGCGTGTTGCCGAGGCTCCCAAAGCTAACTTATGTGTTCCTTTGAGGCGTAGATCAATGAAGAGACAAAAGGGCCCGAGCCAAACTACTACTCATTCCCTCGACGTTATGCGGAGATCTTGCATGATCCCATATTTGGTGCAGTTTCGCCTTCCCGAATATGGTCAAGATGCCAAGCATGCGCCTCCGGGTTACTTTACGTGCTACGAGGATTTTTTGTTCAGTTGCCAACTGTGGTTTCCCATCCCGCGGGCTATAGTTGAACTCTTGGATCGACTCGTGCTGTCGATCAGCCAACTTTGTGTGTCCGCACTACAGCATCTCGTCGGGATTTTGGTATGGGCTACGAGCACAGTATGGCCGTTAGTGTAGATTATCTGCTGTCTTTCAAGCGTGCGAAGGGTAGTTATAATTATTCATCTCCGCGAGCGACGATGTCAATCATCAAGAAGTTTCCTCGAATGGTCACGATTGGGAGGAATATTTTTTCTATGTTTGAATTGATAGTGCCTCAGTAGTGGAGAGCTGCATCCCCATGTTCAGGAGTGAATAGGGAATAAAAGGTATTCAGATTGTACGTTTGTTTAATACACTTTTTTTGAATTCTAACTTCGTTTTTGGTTTGTGTTTTGCAGCGTCCGATCTCGTTGCTCCGAAACCCGAGGATCTCGAACTAGTCAAGAGCCTTCTCCTTGGTGGTCCGTTTTATTAGAGACACTTTTCTCCGAAGAGAGTCCGTCGCGCCATTGCCTTCCACCTTTCTCGTTTTCAGCAGAGTGAGCCCGTCGAAGTTGAGTCAGAGCCAGGAATGGATAATGTTCCGAGGGAGAGGTCAAGATCTCCGCAGGATAAAGGCACCTGGACGAGATGAGACAGTGGTTTGATGGCTTTCAAGAAGGCCAAACCAGCGAGGACGCAGAAATCAATATCCTGAATTACATCAATTTCTCGGTTCCTTCGTCTGATGTCGGACCAGCTGAGGCGCCAATCGCGAAAGCATCGAGGCTCGTTAACAAGGTTTATTACCCTTTGTCGATTCCTGCGATTACTCTGCGTATGATCAGATTATAATCGAAATGTTTCCTTTTTTTGTAGGGTCTTTGTTTTATGAACAAGCTGTGAGCGCGAGTAACACGGAGATTCGTAGGGCCGAATCTAGAGCTGAAGCGGAAGAAAAAGAGGCTGCTCGTCTCAAAGCAGAGATCAACGCTAACTCCTTTCGTGCTCAAGAGTGGGCCAAAAGGGAGATTCCCCGCGTGAGGGAGGAGCACGAGGCCAATTCTCGCCATGTTACGGAACTTGTTGGGGTCAAAATCGGTACGACGAAATCAATGACCAAAACTTTCCGCAAAAATAAGAATACGTTTTTTAAAACACGAGAAGTTGTTTTATAAAATTCTAAGGACTTTCGAAACAAAGGAAATCCGCGGAAAAACTTGGAGATTGTCATCTCGGAAAAACGAACGAAACAATCGTTGATTACACAATTGCCCAAGTTAAGCGAAAAACCGCATCCGCCATAAATCGCGAGCAGGTTCGACCAAACCAGTTCAACGTACGACGAGCCGAACCAGCCGGTTCAGCTCACCGTACGGCGAACTGGTTTGTCCCGGACCAGCTCGCCATACGGCGAGCTGGTACGTGACCACCAGCTCAAAGATACAATGACGGTTTGACGATTTACTCACAGAAAGAAGATAAATGTCAAGTTTGAAGATAAATGTCAAGTTTGAAGATAAATAGAAGATTTCCGCAAAAGAAAATGGAAAGATCGAGATAAATGGAAGATTCTCGATAAACTCGAATCTGGGCGAAAAGGAAGGACTAAGCCGCCTAAAGGGGGTAGTATATAAGCAGAAGGCCAAGGACCAAGCACAAGGACGATTTTCAGAGCTTTCACCACCAAAACTTAGCATTTAGGCACCTTTCTAATTTTTTATCGAGCTGCGTCTCAACTAAGGTTTTAGTCTTAGATTGCTAGAACTAGGAATCTCGCCGACGGCTCACGGAGCTAAGGCTTACTCTTGTTGTACCGCTCTTACGCGAATTCGGAATAAAAATCCTTCTTGCTCTCAATCTCATTTTTATTATCCTATACTTATTCTCGTCATTTACTTGATTGCTTGTGTGCAGTTTCGCAGATAGTCGGGTCCTCTGTGAAGTTAGGGTTTCTCTAAATTCCTAAGTTTACGTAAAATTGACAAGGGTGAATTTTGGTTCCCAAAGTTTGGCGCTAGAAGGAGGGGGGTCGGATTTATCTTACACTCAAGCCTCAGCACGCCCAATTAAGAAACGATGTCTGGTGACCAACAAACTCTCGATGAAAGCGATAACGTTGACAAAATACCTCCACCAGATGTGTCCGCGGTTAACGCTAATGCTAACACCGAGGGCGTCTTGAAGATGCTCTCCGATTTCAACAAGAAAAGCTCATCGGTTGACTCGCAAAACATGTCGAAACTTTAACTGCGAACTCCAGGGAAATTCGCCCCCGCGGAACTTCTAGGATCCGCGGAAGAAGGCTCGATTTCAGGACTTCTATGGATCGCCCCAAAACCGAACAAGGAAATCTGCTGGAGCAAAACTCCGAAAAAGATAACCCCGATGCAACACTGAACGAAATGGAAAAATCTCATACTCGCAGACATGAGATCGAAGAAGACGGTGTCGAGAGGGTTAACCTGGAAACAAGCGACCAATCCGATCCGTCGGATGAAAATGCAGACATCCATCCGATGAGGAGGAAAGATCGCAGCCCTCAGCCGGAATCCTCTCCCGAGCGTTCTCTTACTGAGGACGAGGAGGAACTTTACTGCGTGCAACGCGCAAAAACGGCCAAGGAACAACCTCGAGTTACTAGCAGCTCGAGTTACTAGCAGCAAACGCCGACGAGGTCGGAAAACTGCTGGCGATCTAACAGAGATTCGTGATCTCCGCGACTACATCACTAAAACAGCCGCAGCGGTAAAAGCGGTGAAGTCTCAAATTCACCATGCTACCAGCGCTGCGCCCGAAATAGATAGGCTGCTATACAAATCTCGGAAAATGCCTTTCACGGCTCGCATCACCGAGGTCAAGCTACCTGATCCTGAAAAGCTCAAAGTGCCAACCTGCGACGGGACGACCGATCCCAAAGCGCACCTGCAGGCCTTCCAGATCACCATGGGACGAGCCAAGCTCAAGGATCACGAAAAAGATGCGGGCTATTGCCGTCTTTTCGTCGAAAACCTAGAAGGAGCAGCGCTCGAGTGGTTCACCAAGTTTAAGCGAAATTCGATCAGGAGTTTGCTTCCGAATTTCTGAAGCAATGCTCAATGTTTATAAATCGGGAAGCTTCCGAAGCCGACCTCTGGAGCTTATCCCAGAAGAAAGACGAACCTCTCCACGACTTCATGAGAAAGTTCAAACTTATCATGGCTAAGGTTAGTGGATAAGCGACAGAGCTGCCATCGATGCGCTCTGGTTTAAGTCGAAGTTTCGAAAGGGGATAACTCTCGAGAAACGGCGGACGATCCAGGATGCGCTCCACAAAGCTACCGATTACATAACCATCGAAGAGGAGACTAAAATCCTGTCTGAGAAGCATAAGCCGGTGAAGTCGTCCGCAAAGGACATCACGTCCGAGCAGAAGCCGAAAAAGAAAAACCCTCGTAACCATAAATTCGTCCATCACGAGGACATGATCTCCAAGGGGCGCACAACTACGCCATAAATTCCGGATCGGAACAAGGGCAAACTACGGGGAACACGTGGTCAAGGAATCCGATTTACGATGAAAATTCCTTCTGCAAACTCCACCAGACTCGCGGGCACTCTACCGTGAACTGCAAGGTTCTCGGCGCCAAACTGGCCGCAAAATTGCTCATGGGAGAACTCTCCAAGGTATCCAGCGTAAAGGACCTTATCCGCGATTCAGATCGCCCCCCGAAAAACGATAGGAACTTGCGAGCGGAAACTCCGCCTCAAGGGAACCAGCCGGGCAAGAAACGCAGACGAAGACAGGATGAGAAAGGTAATGACGCTAACCGCCGAAAGATCAATATGATCATCGGCGAATCACAATATTACAGCGATACCATCTCATCCATCAAGTCCTACCAACGAAAAGCCGAAAGCCATCAGATAACATTTCAAGGAGAGTAATCTCTTTCGATGACACAAAAACTGGCGGCATCGATCAACCACATGCCGATCCTTTCGTCATCGACTTAGTCATAAGCGACTTAGAAGTTGCTCGAGTCCTGGTCAACACCGGAAGCACCGTCAACGTAATTTTCCGCAACACGTTGGCGCGCATGGGAATCGATTTATTGGAGATCGAGCCAATACCAAAGCCGTTGACCAGTTTCTCCAGTGAAATGGCTACGACTCTAGGATCGATACGTCTTCCGGTCGCCACGAAAGAAGTGATGAAAATCGTAAACTTCGCAGTCGTCGATTCCCCAGCTATCTACAACGTGATCATGGGCACGCCTTGCATAAACTCGATGAAGGCGGTTTTATCGACGTACCACTTAGGCGTCAAGATTCTGACCCCTACGGGAGTCTCGGAAATTTAGGGATGCCAGAGACAATCGCGATCGTGCTTTGTAGCTGAACATAAACTAAGGCAATTGGCGGGTGCAATCGTGAAACCAAAACGGGCGAAGTTAACACCACCGCCCGCGAAAAAAAAACCCAAAACAGCAACGGTCGAGAAGCAGCAAGCCTCCGAACCCATCGCTTCTACCCAACCGAGGAGACAAACCCGGACAAAGACGACGATCCAGCGACTGAAGTGATCGAGAAGTCTGCGACAGCCGAGTAAACACACTCGCACCAATAATCAGAACTACGAGATGGACGAGATGGCTTGATTTCCGAAAGGAATACTTAGGCAGCTCGCCTAAAGACAAGTTCAGCTATCCCACTTTCCGAAACGGGGGGGGGGAGTGGATGCGTTTACGAGTATTCGTATACTGCCAAATTTTAAAAATATTCGCTTTGTTATCGAAATTAGAATATTATAAAATCTCTCTACTATCGACAAGCGTAAAAACAAATTCCAAACATCCGAAAATTACTTCCGCAGTAACAACTACTTGATCGTTTCGACAAAAACTTAGACACCAAATATTTTCAAAAAGAACCCGCTAGACTTCGTCTAAAGTCTTAAAGAAATATTTCGCAAAGTTCATCTGCGACTATAAATTCACAAACGCTCGACGATTAGCCCCGTTGAGCACGCTAGCCGTCCTAAACAAACGCATAGACCCATTGGTCCGCATACATCCGACTAGGTTAAAATAGCGCGCTATAAAAGAAATCCAAATTTTTGGTCAGGACTTCTGGGAGACTTAAAAATTGTCCCCGGTGAGATGCTCGATTTTAGCTAGACGAATCGTATAAGCCGAGAACCAATCGCGGATTCTAAATCGATATGCAATTAGGTTAAAATTGCAACGAAAGCCGACTAGTCATTGCATAGCCTCAATCCAAAAGTAAACATAGGTCTTGCCTTAAACCCAGCACACTGGTCTCTAACGTCTCAAGGCATGAATTGAGATCCTAAAGGCATGTCTCTTCGCCCACATCTAAACACTCGCGAAAAATCAAAACACTCCGAGTAAACGAACCGGAAGATCTACACCAAAGAGTTAGATCCGAGACGACAACTCGTACTCTTCCCTCTATATCTAAAACGAAACACAGATTTCGTACTTAGAAAATTTTCTTATTAATTTTTTCCGTTCACTACACGCCGCCTAGCGGCAGGGATTCAAAGACACCAACGGCCAGTTCCAATAAACATTACAAACATTAGCATCAATACATGGCTGATCAACCTCGCCACCCACATCCGGGATCTCTGGCCTAACCTTTACTGAATCCGGTGACACTAAAATAGGAGTCCATTGCTCCCACATTCGCGCCCTAAGATCAAAGAGTTCAGGTTGCATATCCTTCTTCTCGTTCAGGCGCTCCATCTGCTCGGGAAACTTTTGGCATACGAGTAATCCTCACTCTGAGTAAGGGACAACCCGTGAACTACACCGCGACACTCGAGATAATCGCCATTGGCTCGTTGAGCAAACTCAACATTCGAGTAACAGGTTGCAAATAGTTCGCGGAAAACTCCCACTTCCTCAGCGACCTCCCTTTTTCCCGCTCGACGGGTATGACGAACTCTCTGATCAAAAAGCTCATAAGCACAAAAATAGTTAGCCGCACATTCACTTTTCACACCGAACAACCTCCCTTTCAGCCCATTCTTTGGCAAGGTTGGCATCAACCTCCGCTCGAAGGCGAGCAACTTCTTTTTCCGCCAAATCCTCGTGAAACTCAGCAAGACGGGCTTCAGAGCTGCGATCATTAAAGACTGAAACCATAGCCAGAAAGAAAGATGAACAGATAAGCGAAACTATTCGATCATGAGTCGTTAAATATAAAACGAACCTCATTAGCTTGCTCGGACGCTTTGGCAAACTCTTGAACATAGCCAAGATCACCCTTCGAAAAATTAGAAGTTGATGATCCGCCAGCACATGCCCAAACGCCCTCATTTACCTGACTATCAAGGAAATCCTTGAGTATGTTGTCAGGAGAATCAGCGCAGCCAGACGTACTATCATCAACGACCGTGTGCTTATCTTTTCAAGGCCTCGATCTATCCCTCCTCGTTGGGGACGTGTACGGAACAAAGCGTCCTATACACGGATCCTCTTCGAAAACCGGAGAGGCTGCTAGAAACCAAGATCGGAAGAGAGAAACTGCACAGGGAATGCGCTGCGGCAGGAAGCTGTTCCAACTACCTTCCCCGTTTTGGAGCGAAGCGATAACGGTTGAAAAACCCGCTGGAAACGGAGGAAGAGTAAATCCCAAGCGAATGATTAAAATAGAAAATCCTAAGAGATCATACGCATTCGAAGCACGATACCTTTTCGACCCCATTTGGTCACAAAAAGAGGAATAGAATCCTCCTCCACCGATACAAACATAGAAGAAATTTTTCTTCCAAGAAAGGTAGTTCGACAAGGAACCAGTGACTATTTCCATGCAAGGGGATAAGTTAACCCTTTGTGACGTTCCCTCGGGTTTCAGTAAACCCTCAAGGTGATCAAGGTAAGGATTATTCCTCGCTCGTAACTCAACGTCAGAAGACCGATGAGTTGTTGCAAGCTGCACGGGGTCAATTGGCTAATCGATAGCCCAAGTCGGTGAAGGTATCAAACAATGATCGCCGTAATCGGAAACCACAAATGACATTGCATCAAAAATGCATCGTAGCATGTGAAAAAGCTGACGGGCGCAACCTTTTCACTCTCTTCAGCTAGTGGAAGGCGAAACTCTACCGGCTCCGGGACATGGCAAAACTCCCCAATGGACTCGAGACCATTGGGAGAGACCGAAGTTGGGCATCCGGAAATGCGATTAGCACGGAATGGAGGTGGAACCCAGGTTCCGAGTTTGGTGGGCCTCGTGCAACCTCCAGCCGCCCAATACGTTTCAGCGTCTTCCGAATCAACAAATTGTATCGAAAATTCTTCCTTCGGAACTACAACACGAGGTTGCGAGTTCGTTCCTTCAGAACCACAACGATTAGAACTGGTTTCGGAACGAGTTCTCCTCTTCGAAAACATGTTTAGTAAAGATAAGAGTAAGAGATTCAAAGAGAAAAGAGGAGAGAAAACTTCTTGAACATTAGAAAAGTTGTGGAAAGAAGTGAGTAAAGAATTTGAAAGTTGTGGAAATAAGTGAGTAAAGAATTTGGAATTTTTGCCATTAAGTTCTGCCTAATTCTACAAAACTTGCCTACCAAGTTCAAACCGCTCGCAAGAACTCCACGATTCTTACGAGCTGGAGGGCTAACTATTGGGGTCAAAATCGGTACGACAAAATCAATGACCAAAACTTTCTGCAAAAATAAAAATACGTTTTATAAAACACGAGAAGTTGTTTTATAAAATTTTAAGGACTTTCCAAACAAAGCAAATCCGCGGAAAAACTTGGAGGTTGTCATCTCGGAAGAACGAACGAAACAATCGCCGATTACACGATTGCCTAAGTTAAGCGAAAAACCGCAAAAAACCGCATCCGCCATAAATCTTTAGCAGGTTCGACCGAACCAGTTCAACGTATGACGAGCCAAACTAGGCAGTTCAGCTCTCCATACGGCGAGCTGGTCGCCTCAAAGCAGCTCGCCTACGGTAAGATGAACCAACTCGGTTCGGCTAGTCGTACGTCGAGCTGACCGTCCTGAGCCTTCTTCCCCGAATCGTTGACATAAGGCATACATCCTTCGATTCGATCATTCTCTGAAACATGGTCGAAACGTCTCTCGTTTCATCTCGATCCGTCTCACCATTCGAGTTTTACGATAAAAATCGTAAAAGTCTTCTTTTCTCGTAAGAATTTGGGAAGATTGTATAAAATGGCAACGATTAGACGAAACATCGTACATTGTCAAACTACACAATTAACTCGAGAAATCTTATAGAAATGGCATCGTATCAGGAAATGATCTTGTCTAAAGTCGTAAAACGGTTTTTATCGCAAAACAGCTCGGAAAGTCCTAAAACACGATAAAAGCCCACTCGCGGCTTTAAACGAATCCAGCCCTAAGATGCAATGATGGTTTGACGATTTACTCGCAGAAAGAAGATAAATGTCAAGTTTGAAGATAAATAAAATATTTCCGCAAAAGAAAATGGAAAGATCGAGATAAATGGAAGATTCTCAATAAACTCGAAACTGGGCGAAAAGGAAGGACTAAACCTCCTAAGGGGGGAGTATATAAGCTGAAAGCCGAGGACAGAGCATAGGGAAGATTTTCAGAGCTTTCACCATCAAAACTTAGCATTTTGGCAACTTTCCGTTTTTGTTATTGAGCTGCGTCTCAACAAGGGTTTTAGTCTTAGATTGCTAGAACTCAGAATCTCGCCGACAGCTCACGCAGCTAAGGCTTACTCTTGTTGTACCGTTCTTACGCGAATTCGGAATAAGACTCCTTCTCGCTCTCAGTCTCGTTTTTATTATCCTTTACTTATTTTTGTCGTTTACTTGATCGCTTGTGTGCGGCTCCGCAGATAGCCGGGTCCTCTAGGAAGTTAGGGTTTTCTCGAAATTCCTAAATTTATGTAAAATTGACAGGGGTGAATTTCGGTTCCCACAGAGCTTTCCGAGAAACAAGTTTGTCGTGTGTGGGAACCGAAATTCACCTACTGTCAATGAATCGTAAATAAGGAAACTTTGAGTAAACCCCAAGTTTCCAGAGGACCCGACTATCTGCAGAACCGCACAACGAGAATTAAGAAAAACGATGAACTTAAAATTAAAGTATGAATAAGCGAAATAGAGAGCAAGAAGGTTTTTATTCTGAATCGGTGTAAGAACTGCTACAGCGAGAGTGGCCTTAGCTGCGTGAGCCGTCGGCGAAATCCCTAACTCTAGAAGTCTAACACAAAAAACCCTAGTTGAGACGCAGCTCGCTAACATAAAAAACGGAAATATTCCTAAATTCTAAATTTGGTGGTGAAAGTTCTGAAAATCGTGTCCCTGCTTCTGCCTTATGCCTCTTGCTTATATACTCCTCTTAGGCGGTTTTAGTCTTTCCATTTCTCCAGAATTCGAGTTTATCGGGAATCTTCCATTTTTCTTGATCCTTCCTTTTTTCCCGCGGAAATCTTCCATTTATCTTCAAACTTGCCTTTTATCTTCAAATTTGACATTTATCTTCTTCCTGCGAGTAAACCATCAAAACGTTATCGTATCTTCGGGTTAGATTTTGTTAATATCGCGAGATGGGTTTTTATCGCGTTTTAGGACCTTTCGGGCCGTCTTACGATAAAATCCGTTTTACGACTTTATACGAGATCGTTTCCTGATCCGATGCCGTTTTTAGTAAATTCCCTGAGTTAATCGTAAAGTTTAGCTATGTTCGTTTCTCGATCAATCGTTGCCAATTTTTACGATTTTCTCGACGTTTTTATTAAGAACGCGTTTTTTTATGATTTTAACGAAAAATATCGAATATATCGTATAGTTTAGGCAATGTTCGGTGTTTCGTTTTGCCGTTGCCGTTTTATACGATTTCCTCGAGTTCTTTCCGAGAAAACAAAGTTTTACGGTTTTTATCATAAAACTCGAACGATAGGTCGGATCGAGACGAAACGGGAGATATTTTGACCACGGTTCGGAACACGACCGTGTCGAAGGTCGTAAGCACTGAATCGGGGATACGGGAGATCGAGGCTCGGGATGGTCGATTCGACGTACGGCAAACCGAGCCGGACCGGTGGACTGTCCAGGAAGCTTCTAGTTCGCCCACCCGTAAACTAGCCGGGACGTGGCTAGTTCGCGTTTTACGGCGGTTTCGGTTTTTCGAGGTTTTGTAAAATGGTTATTCAAGTTTTATAAAACGATTCTTCGAGTTTTTATAAAACGATTCTCGAGTTTTATAAAAAGGTTCTTGAGTTTTATAAAACGATTCTCGAGTTTTATAAACTGATTCTTTGAGTTTTATAAAATGATTCTCGAGTTTTATAAAACGATTCTTCGAGTTTTATAAAACGATTCTTCGAGTTTTATAAAACGATTCTTTGAGTTTTATAAAACGATCCTCGATTTTTATAAAACGATTCTCAAGTTTTATAAAACGATTCTTCGAGTTTTCTAAAACGATTCTTTGAGTTTTCTAAAACGATTCACGAGTTTTATAATACGATCCTCGAGTTTTATAAAACAATTCTAGATTTTTATAAAACGATCCTCAGTTTTATAAAATGATTCTCGAGTTTTATAAAATGATTCTTCGAGTTTTATAAAACGCCCTTCGAGTTTTATAAAACAATTTCTTTTATATTTTTGCGTGGAGTTTTGGCTATTGATTCCGTCGAACCGATTTTGACCCCAACAGGTAGCCCCCCAGCTCGTAAGAATCGTTTAGTTCTTGCGAGCGGATCGAGCTTGTTTGGCGAGTTTGGTAGAATTAGGCGGAACTTTAATGGCCAAAAGTCCAAAGGTGAATAGTAAAGTTTTTCTTATAAGTATATGGAGTGAGGCTCTCTCTCTGCTTCTTCCTTTGGATCTTTTCTTTTTCTTCGACCGTCTATCATCTCTTCCAAATGGAAAGCTTCAGATCGTGCTCATGCATCGATCTTTGATCCGAGCGGCCTTGATGTGCCTGGCGGTTGCTCCCTTCCCAGGCCGATCTTTTGGCGTTTTTCCACGACCGAGATAGTGTTTTCGGAATACTATTCGGCTTTGAAGGCCGCCGCGGTTCCGCCTACGGGTTTCTGGGTTCCGAAGAAGGATAGACTTCGGAAGAAAACGATCAGTCCCAGCGCGAGCACTATTGACTCTCTCAGAGATTTGAGGAATCTCCGTGCGATCCCTGAGTCGGCCCAGTTTTACCTCCCCGTCCAAGGTCAGGATGTCAAGAATCCACCTCCGGGCTATTTTTCATGCTACGAAACCTTTTTGTTGAACTGTCAGCTGTGGTTCCCTATTCCTCGAGCCATTGTCGTGTTCTTAGATAGGTTTGGTATTCCGTTCAGCCAGCTACGTCCTAGCGGATTGCAGCACCTTGTTGGAATCTTGGTACTAGGCTACGAACGCGGAATGTCCCTTGACGCAAACTATCTTTCGGCTATGTTGACATTCAGAGGAAGAGGGGGCGGGGCGGCTTTTACCTGGCCCCTCGGCGGGACATGACGGTTATTGGCGGGCATGCCTCGAATGATCACGATTGGACCGATCGGTTCCTTTCTGTCAAAATTGATAGCGCATCAGTGGAGGAGAGTTGTATTCCTTTGTTCAGGACCGCGTGGGTGACAACATGTATTCTATTGACGCGATCCTCATATCCGTATATATATATAGATTTTAACCTTTTCGTGTGTTTCGCAGTGCCTACCATTCGCAAGTCGGTGCTCGAGGATTTTCCGGAGGTCATGAATCTTCTTTGTGGTGCTCGAAAAGGGTCCGTCGCGCTGTTGCCTATTATTCATCCCGTTTTTCTCGGGATAGTTATACTGAGGTTGAAGCGGATGATGGTGCGGAGGAGAGGGAAAGATCCAGATCTCCGCAGGACAGAGAAGTACCGATTGGTCGTGGTCGAGCGTTTGACGATGATATCAATATCGAAGATCTTATTGATTTTTCGGCCTCCGAATTCGATCCGAACGAGATGTCGCCCCGAGAAGCGGCTGACACACCACTTGCAAAGGCGTCGAGGTTTTTCAACAAGGTTTGTCTATTTTGCTTTATCTCGGTGGCCTCTTTCGTTTTTATAAAGGATAATTTTTCCCTCTTTGCAGGGTCTTCGCTTTATTGCCAAATCGGTGAACGCGAATAGTGCGGAACTTCGCAGGGCCGAGTCTAGGGCTGCAGCGGCGGAGGCGGAGGCTGCTCGTCTCAAAGAGGAGATCGATGCCAGTTTCTCTCGCGCCCAGGATTTAGCCGTAAAGGAGGCCGCTCGTGTGAGAGAGGAGTATGAAGCAGAATCTCGTCAAAGCTTAGAGCTTTCCGACACGATGGTTCGCCCTGCTCGTAGAGCGGGGAAAAGAGAGGTTTCTGCAGAGTTCATGGCTCGCCGTGAGCGGTTCGCGCCTCTTTATGCGGAATTTGAAGATGCGCAAAGGGCGAATGGCGATTTTCGCGAGTGTCGGGGGGTAGCCGGGGGTTTGCATCTTACCCAAAAACCGGACTATTCGTATGAGGTTGTGATTGCGAAGCAGAAAGCGCGTCTATCTAAGAGAGAGAAGAAGAAGAATGAGTCCGTCAATCCCGGGAAGCACATGTGGGATCAGTGGAAACCCATTGTGCTGTCGCCGGATTCGGTCGAGGTCGGACCTGGAATCTCGGATGTAGAGGGCGAAGTTGATCAGTCCGCGTTTGATGACTTCAGTGTGTGATGTTATTGCATTTATGATTTCGTTGTTGTTTTTCCGGGACTGGCCGTTGGTGGCTTTGAATCCCTACCGCTGGGCGGTGTGTATTTGAAGACTTTCTAAGAAATATTTTCTAAGTATGAAATTTGCGTTTTGTTTTTAGATGTAGAAGGAAGAATACGAGTTGTCATCTCGCATCTAACTCGGAAGGTTTCGATTCGTTGACTCGGAAGAATTCGATTTTCTCGAGTGTTTGACGTGGGCGAAGAAACATGCCTTTAGGATCTCGATTTATGCCTTGAGACGTTAAAGACCAGTGTGCTGGGTTTAGGGCAAGATCTAGGTTTACTTTCGGATTGAGGCTATGCGATGACTAGTTGGCTTTCGTTTTGCATGTTGCTTTTTTAACCTGACTCTATACCGATTTAAAATCCGCGATAGGTTCTCGGCTTATACGATTCGTATGGTTGGAATCGAGCATCTCACCGGGAATAATTTCTAAGTTGCTTGGAAGTGCTGACAAAAAAATTTGCATTTCTTTTATAGCGCGCTATTTTATCCTAGTCGGATGTATGCGGACCGATAGATCGATGCGTTTGTTTAGGACGGCTAGCGTGCTCGACAGGGTCAACCGCCGAGCGTTTGTGTTTTTATAGTCGCGGACGGACTTAGGGGAATATTTTTCTAGAGAATTTAGGCGACGTCTCGCCGGTTCTTTCTGAAAATATTTTGATGTACAAGTTCTATAGAAATGATTAA
>CAKOAT010920709.1:47732-64648 GCA_932364175.1 Eruca vesicaria subsp. sativa
CCCCCCCCCCCCCCCCCCCCCCCCGTTTTGGAAGGGGGAATAGCTGAACTCGTCTTTAGGCGAGCTGCCTACGTATCCTTTCGGAAATCAAGCCATCTCGTAGTTCTGATTGTTCGTGCGAGTATGCTTACTCGGCTATCGCAGACTTTTCGATCACTTTAGTCGCTGGATCGACGTCTTGGTCCGGGTTTGTCTCCTCCGGTTGGGTAGAAGCGATGGGTTCGGAGGCTTGCTGCTTCTCGACCGTTCCTGGTTTGGGGTCGTTTTCCGCGGGTGGCGGTGTTAACTTCGCCCGTTTCGGTTTCACGATTGCGGCCGCCAATTTCCTTAGCTTATGTTCAGCTAAAAAGTACAACCGCGACTGTCTCTGGCATCCCCATATTGCCGTGACTCCCGTAGGGGTCGGAAACTTGATGCCTAAGTGGTACGTTGATAGAACTGCCTTCATGGAGTTTATCCAATGTGTACCCATAATCACGTTGTACATGGCTGGGCAATCGACGGCTGCAAAGTTAACGATTTTCGTCACTTCTTTCGCGGCGACCGGAAGCCGGATCGATCCTAGAGTCATAGTCGTTTCGCCGGAGAAACTGGTCAACGGCTTTGGTATTGGCTCGACCTCCGATAAATCGATTCCCATTCACACCAACGTGTCGCAGAAGTTTACGTTGATGGTACTTGTGGTATCGACCAGGATTCAAGCAACTTCTAAATCGCTTATAACTAAGTCGATGAAAAGGGGATCGGCGTGATTTTGGTCCCGCTAGTTTCAGCGTCGTCGAATGAGATTACCCCTTTCGGAGAGTCATCCGTCGGCACCTTCCAACTCGAGCCGATTTCGGCTTTACGTTGGTAGGATTTGATTGACGAGACGGTGTCGTTGTAATATTGTGATTCACCGATAATCATGTTGATTTTTCGGCGGTTAGCGTCGTTACCCTTCTTGTCTTGCCTTCGTCCGCGTTTTACGCCTGATTGGTTCCCCTGAGGCGGAGTTTCCGCCCGCTAGTTCCTTTCGTTTTTCGGGAGGCGGTCTGAGTCGCGGATGAGATCCTTGACGCTGGATATCTCAGAGAGTTCTCCCGTGATCAGTTTTGTGGAAAGCCTGGCGCCGAGAACTTTGCAGTTCACGGTTGAGTGTCCACGGGTTTGGTGGAGGTCGCAGAAAGTATTCTCATCGTAATTCAAATTTCTCGTCCAACGTGTTACCCGTAGTTCGTCCTTGTTCTGATCCGGAATTAATGGCGTAGTTATGCTCTCCTTGGAGATCATGTCCCTCGTGATAGACGAACTTGTCGTTACGAGAGTTCCTCTTTTTCTGCTTCTGCTCAGACGCGTTATCTTTTGTAGATGTTTCGTCGGCTTATGCTTTTCCGACAGGATCTTAGTATCCTTCTCGATGGTTATGTAGTCGGTAGCCTTATGGAGCGCATCCTGGATCGTCCGCGGTTTCTCGAGAGTTATCTATTTGCGGAGTTTCGATTTGAACCAGAGCGATTTCCTTAACGCGTCGATGGCGGCTTTGTCGCTGATTCCGCTAACCCTAGCCATGACGAGTTTGAATCTACTCATGAAATCGCGGAGAGATTCGTCCTCTTTTTGCGCCAAGCTCCAAAGGTCGGCGTCGGAGGTTTCTGGGTTGATGAACATCGAATACTGTTTCAGGAATTCGGAAGCAAGTTGGCGAAAACTTCCGATCGAATTCCGCCTAAGTTTGGCAAACCACTCGAGCGCTGCTCCTTCTAGGTTTCGACGAAAAGTTGGCAGTAGCCTGTGTCCTTTTCGTGATCCTTGAGTTTGGGTCGTCCCATGGTGATCTAGAAGGCCTGCAGGTGCGCTTTGGGATCAGACGTCCCGCCGTAAGTTGGCACCTTAAGTTTCCTGGGATCGGGCACCTTGACCTCGGTGATGCGAGCCGATCGATTTCAGGTGCGGCGCTGGTAGCGTGATGAGTTTGAGATTTCACCGCTTTTACCGCTGCGGCCGTTTTAGTGATGTACTCGCGGAGATCGCGAATCTCAGTCAGATTGCCAGCAGTTTTCTGACCTCGTCGGTGTTTTCTGCGAGTAACCGGAGATCGCTCCTCGGCAGTTTTTGCGTATCGCGCAAAGTCGAGTTCCTCCTCGTCTCCAGTAAGAGAACGCTCGGGAGAAGACTTCGGTGGAGGGCTGCGAGTTTTTTGTCTCCTAGGATGGACGTCAGCGTCTTCGTCTGATGAGTCGGCTTGGTCGCTTGTTTCCAGGTTGACCCTTTCGATGCCGTCGCCCTCGGTCTACTATTCGTAAATAGGAGGTTTTTCCGATTCGTTCAGCGTCGCGTCAGGGTTATCTTTTCCAGAATCCTTCTCCGGTAAGTTACCATGCTCGGTTTTGGGACGATCCGTAGGAGCGCCGAAATCGAACCTCCTTCCGCGGATCGTAGTAATTCCGCGGGGGCGAATTGCTCTGGTTGTCGCAGTTAGGGTCTCAAACCGTTTTGCGAGCGAACCGATGAGCTTTTCCTGCTCTTTCGATTTTTTGTTAAACTCGGAAAGCATCTTTTTGATGGTCTCGGCGTTAGCGTTTTTAGCGTTGGCCGCGGACGCATCTTGTGGTGGTGGTGTTTTATCAACGTTGTCGTGTTTGTTGCGAGTTTGGTTGTCACCAGTCATCGTTTCTTCGTTGGACATGTTGCGGCTTCAGTGTAAGATAGATCCGACCCCCTCTCCTTCTAGCGCCAAACTGTGGGAACCGAAATGCACCTACTGTCAATGAATCGTAAATCAGGAAATTTTGAGTAAACCCCAAGTTTCCAGAGGACTCGGCTATCTGCAGAACCGCACAACGAGAATTAAGAAAAACGATGAACTTAAAATTAAAGTATGAATGAGCGAAATAGAGAGCAAGAAGGTTTTTATTCCGAATCGGTGTAAGAACTGCTACAATGAGAGTGGCCTTAGCTGCGTGAGCCGTCGGCAAAATCCCTAACTCTAGAATTCTAAGACCGAAAACCCTAGTTGAGACGCAGCTCGCTAACATAAAACGAAAATATTCCTAAATGCTAAATTTGGTGGTGAAAGCTCTGAAAATCGTGTCCCTGCTTCTGCCTTATGCCTCTTGCTTATATACTCCCTCTTAGGCGGTTTTAGTCTTTCCATTTCGCCCGAATTCGAGTTTATCGGGAATCTTCCATTTTTCTTGATCCTTCTTTTTTTTCCCGCGGAAATCTTCCATTTATCTTCAAACTTGACATTTATCTTCTTCCTGCGAGTAAACCATCAAAGGAGGCATGGTGACTATCACGAGTATCGAGGTGTGGTTGGCGGGTTACACCTTACCCAATCTGCAGACTACTCGTATGAGAGGGAGTATGCCAAGGAAAAAGGCGCGCTTGGATATGAAGGAGAGGAAGCAAACCGAGCTGCTTGACCTCGAGACGCAAATGTGGGTGCAGTGGGATCCCATTGTGGTGTCGCCGGTCTGGGTTGAGGTTAGCGCAGGAATCCCGGACGAATGTGGCGAGGTCGATCAGCCGGGGGCTGATGCGAATGCTGGCCAATACTCGGTGTCCGGGTTTTATGACTTTGATGATTGATGTTTTTGTTGTTTTTTGTTTTGTTTTTATCGGGACTGGCTGTTGGTGGCTTTGAATCCCTGCAGCTAGGCGGTGTGTTTTGGACAATGTTTATATCAGTAAAAAAAATTCTTAGTATAAAATCTGTTTTTTTGTTTTAGTGTAGAGGGAAGAATACGAGTTGTCGTCTCGTACCTAACTCTTTGCGTAGATCGTCCTATTCATTTGCTCGTATCAGAATGTTTCGATTTTTCGTGAGCGCTTAGATGTGGACGAAGAGACATGCCTTTAGAATCTCAATTCATGCCTTGAGACGTTAGAGACCAGTGTGCTCGGTTTAGGGCAAGACCTAGGTTTACTTTCGATTTAAAAATCTATGCGATGACTAGTCAGCTTTCGTTTCGTACCGGTTCAAAGTCCGTGATAGGTTCTCGGCTTATACGACTTGTATGGTTGAAATCGAGTATCCTCGAAGGTGCTGACCAAAAATTGGATTTCTTTTATAGCGCGCTATTTTATTCTAGTCGGATGTATAAGGACCAGTGGGGCATATGTATTTGTTTAAGACGGCAGATGTGCTCGGCAGGTTCAATCGACGAGTAGTTGTGATTTTATAGCCGCGGATGGACTTGTGAATATTTCTCTAAGACTTTAGGTGACGTCTCGCCGATTCTTTTCGAAACATTCATATTGATATGATGTATAAGGTTTTGGTCGAAATCGACCAAGTGTGTTTTATTTATTTTTTTATTGATAGGATCACGACTGTCTTTGGCATCTCCAAATTGCTGCGACTCCCTTAGGAGTCAGGAACTTGATGCCTAAGTGGTACGTCGACGGGACTGCCTTCATGGCGTTTATCCAAGGCGTGCCCATGGTTATGTTGTAGATGGCCGGTCGATCGACGACTGCAAAAGTAACGATTTTGGTCACTTGTTTTGCGGCCACCAGGAGTCGGATTGATCCTAGAGTCATAGCTGTTTTGCCGGAGAAACTGGTCAACGACTTTGGAAGCGGTTTGATCTCCGATAATCAGATTCCCATTCGCGTTAAAGAGTCGTGGAAGATCATGTTAACGGTGCTTCCGGTATTACCGAGCACTCGAGCGACCTCTAAATCGCTTATGACTAGGTCGATGACGAGAGGGTCAGCGTGCAGGTGGTCGATGCCGGAAGTTTCGGCTTCTTTGAAGAAGATTATACCTCTTGGAGCATCATCCGACGGTGCCGGCCAGTTTGAACCCATCTTGGCTGTTCGTCGGTAGGACTTGATGGACGAGATGGTATCACAGTAGTATTGCGATTCGCCGATTATCATGTTGACCCTTTGGCGGTTAGCATCGTTCTCTTTCTCGTCTTATCTTCGTCCGCGTTTCTCACCCATTTGGTTCCCATGAGGCGAATTGTCTGCCTGCGAGTTCTTATCGGTTTTTGGGGGGCGGTCTGAATCGCGGATAAGGTCCTTCACGCTGGATACTTCAGAGAGTTCTCCCGCGAGCAGTTTTGCGGCCAGCCTCGCACTAAGAACTTTAAAGTTTACGGTTGAATGGCCGCGGGTCTGGTAGATATCGCAGACGGCGTTATCGTCGTAAGTCGAATTTCTGGTCCACGTATTCCCCGTAGTTCGCCCCTGCTCCGGTCAAGAGTTGATGGTATAGTTATGTGCCCCCTAAAGATCCTGTCCCTCGTAATGGATGTACTTCTCGTTACGTGGGTTTTTCTTTTTCGGCTTTTTCTCAGATGCGGCGTCTTTTGCGAACGTTTTCATCGGTTTATGCTGCTCCGCCAGGATCTTAGTTTCCTCTTCAATGACAATGAAATCGGTAGCTTTGTGGAGCGCGTCCTGGATCGTACGCGGCTTCTCGAGAGTTATCCACTTTCTGAAATTTGATTTAAACCAGAGCGACTTTCTTAGAGTGTCGATGGCTGCTCTGTCACTTATTCCGCTAACCCTAGCCATGATAAGTTTGAACTTACTCATGAAGTCACAGAGAGGTTCGTCCTCCTTCTGGGATAGACTCCAGAGGTCGGCATCGGAAGTGTCTTGGTTTATGAACATCGAGTACTGCTTTAGGAACTCCAAGGCAAGCTGGCGGAAACTTCCGATCGAATTCCGCTTAAGTCAAAAGAACCATTCGAGCTCTGCCCCTTCTAGGTTTTCGACGAAGAGACGGCAGTAACCCGTGTTCTTTTCGCTTTGCTTGAGCTTGGCTCGGCCCATAGTGATCTGGAAGTCCTGCAGATGTGCTTTAGGATCGGTCGTCCCATCGTAAGTCGGCACTTTGAGCTTTCTGGGATCAGGCAGCTTAATCTCTATGATACAAGCCGTAAAAGGCGTTTTCCGAGATTCATACAGCAGTCGATCTATTTCAGGCCCGGCGTTACTGGCATGGTGAATTCGAGACTTCACTGCTTTTACCGCTGCGGCCATTTTAGTGATATAATCATGGAGATTGTGAATCTCAGTTGGGTCGCCAACAGTTTTCCCACCATGTCGGCGTTTGCAGCGAGTAAATTGAGATCGTTCCTCGTCCGTTTTCGCATGCTCCATGAAATAGAGCTCCTCCTCTTCCTCGGTGGGAGAGTGTTCGGGAGAAGAATCGGGCTGAGGACTGCGATCTTTCCTTCTTCTTGGATGAACGTTAGTGTCTTCCTCAGAAGGATCGGATTGGTCGCTTGTTTCGAGATTCACCCTTTCGACACCGTCGTTGATCTCGAGGTTTTTTTTTCGACCTTAATAACGGCTTTACCGTTTCGGGAAGTTTAGACGTTACGGCCGTGTCTTGCCAATTTAGCCAATTTGGACAATCGCGGATTGTTTTATTCGGTTTTCCGATGATTTCTAAGATGACGATTGTTAATTTTACGGAATTCCTTTGTTCGGGAAGCCTTTAGATTTCTTCTCGAAGCTTTTTCGTATTTCTTAAAACCTATTCTTAATTTTGTGGAAAGTTTTGGTCGTTGATTCTGTCGTAACCGATTTTGACCCCAACAGCCTATGGCTCTTCACCAAAACCCAAGACCCACGGTGCACACGCACACATGTATAACACGTGGGGGGGGGGGGGGAGGGAGCCATCCTCTCTCAGCTCAGCCTTTGAACACTCCAATATGTCAAGGCATTTATAAACAACTTAAATTTTCTTTCATTATTGATGTGGGATGTTCAACATTTCTTCATTAAAGCTAATAGGGTTTTGATATATTGTGTTTTTAGCATATTCTAACAATGTTTTCTAAAGTGTTTTTGAGTCTTTATCGAGTCTTTTTAGTCTATTTTAAGTCGTTATAGGTTTGGAGTTGCATTGGAAGGAAGATGAATCACTTGGAGTGAAAGAGGCAAAAAAGTACAAATTGGATTTTCATGTGAAACAGCCTGAAGCGCCTGTACCTGCGGCATAGATTTTTAAGGAAACTACAACATATTTCGGGATTTTCCTAATTCTCCTATTTTTCTCTCCCAGCCGCCAGCAGCCTCTATATATATTATTTTCTTCTTTTCTATTATATACTACGCTACATTTTACACCAGAAACCATATTTGAGCTTTTGGAGATTTGTGATTTCAATACTTTGTATCTTTGAGGGAGAAGGATCTCTACAACCTTTGGAGAAGATTTCTAAACCCTCTTACTTATTATTTAATGATTCAGACATGTTTTCTTCATCTCTATTCTCTGTGATTTCTCTGTTCATGGTTGAGTAGTCGCTTGTTCACAAAATAGGATTGTTATTCTTTGATATCTCTATCTATGCTATGCTTACTGCTTGTGTTAATCTGGCCATTCAACATCTGATATAAGGTTTAATTTAATCATCAAAAATGTTTTAGGTTGCTAGAAAAAGCATAGATAGGCGTTTTGTCCTTAGCCAACGAGAGTTGATGTTAAGGAAAATCGTGAACCAATTGGATCTGAACTTAATGCTTGTCACCAGTCTCTAATCCAAATGATAGTTTAGGTATTTGGATTGCTTGATAAATTGGTGGACACCATGACAGTGGGTTGATCTAATCTCGTTGTTCAAGGTCTAGATTGGCTCGTATTGTTTTCCTGAATAGTTGTGTAGCTCATGATCCTAAGTATCCCAGTGAATCACCCTGAACCTAGCTCTTTTATAATCTGAAACCAAACCCTCTTTGTTACTTGCTATTTACGCTTTCTTAATTTTAGAACCCTCATATTTTTTTAGCCTGATATTGATCCCATTAAATAAAGTGTAATATTTGGTCTCTGTGGATTCGATCCTCAAGTACTACATCGAACCTCTTATTTGAGAGAGTAGCTTGAAGGTTAATTTGAGCATATCAAATTTGGCGCCGTTGCCGGGGATCATCTTTTTGCCTTTATTTTGTTGGTTATTTATTTAGTCTAAACCTCTAACTTGCCTTATCCTATTTCTTGCAGCTAATGTTCCAGGTGCATGATCAGTAGACATACTCGGAGCAATGCACAAGGAGATTTAGTTACACTTAGCAACCAGGAGCTAGCAAGGTTAGAAAGAACCAATCGACAACAACAAAGGCCAAACAACGCCACAATGGGCGACTACGGAAACCAAGAGAAACTCGCTGCTGCGCTGCAACAGATGGAACAACAGATGCTTCAGATGCAGGAGACCATTCAAGCTCAGCAGGATGCTGCTCAACAAGCTGCTCTTGCGCAGCAGGAACAGCCGGAGCAAACTGTTCCGATCGGGCAGAGAAACCTACCGCGTAACATCCCTGCTATGCGCTCTGCCCTTGCTCCACCACCGTGTCCCAAAAAAGACTTTGAGATCAAACCTGCCATGATCAACCTGGTATAGAGAAAGATGTTCCATGGACTGCGAGCTGAGATACCAATGGAACACATCGAGGCTTTTGAAGAGATTTACAGCTTTACTCGTGCAAACGGTGTGCCGCCAGATTTTATCAAATGCATGCTGTTACAGTTTTCTATAGAATACAAGGCTTCACGATGGCTTAAGTCACTTCCAACAGGTTCCCTCACTACTTGGGAATAGGTCAGAACGGCTTTCCTGGGCCATTTTTACACAAAGGCAAAAACAGCTGCTCTCAGGAACAAGATCTCCTCTTTCAAGCAACATGCTAATGAACCATTTAATGAAGCATGGGAACGGTTCAATGAAATCCTTAGGGAGTGCCCTCATCACGGGTTTGACAATGACCATATCTTAGGAATCTTCTATGATAGTGTGGATTGGGAATACCGAAGTGTTCTAAACTCTGCCAGCAATGGAGACTTCATGACTCAGACCACTGATGGAGCCTTTGAGCTGATTGAGAACATGTCTGCTAGTTCAGCCAATAGGATCAAGGAGATCGATCGCTCCAAGGAAGTTAATAGTGTCGGCACCCAGAAGATTGATGAGCTGACAGCTAAGGTTGATCTGCTGCTTAAGAACAACCAAGGGCAAGTCTACATCATGGAGGAAGCTACGGCTGAGCAGAACAGTCAATAGGTTGCTCCCGAGGCTGGAAAGAAAGGGAACAATCAGCAGGAGATCAGCTACATCAATGAACATGGGTATGCGCAGAACAACCATGCACATGGTACGAGGTATCAGCAAGGTTTCCCACAAAATTTTCAGGGTAAAACCTTTGTTTTCAGCCAAGCACATAACCGGTTTGTGGGTCAAAATTAGAATCAGCACCAGCAACAGTCGCAAAGCATTCAACAGGCTGCTCCAGCTACTAACAGTGGTCCGCAAGATGAGCTGCAAGGTTTGGGTATGATGATGCAGCAACTGTTACAGGGACAGCAGATTCAGGGAAAGGCATTGCACCAGGTTACCTCAGAGATCAACGCCATAATGGACAACATGTTCACTGAGCTGAATACAAAATATGACAATGTGAGCAACCACATAAAGAGGTTTGATGTTCAGCTAGCTCAAACAGCTGAAAGTGTCAAGAGGCTACAAGGGACGCTCCCTAGAAAAACTGATAAAAATCCTAGGACTGAGCATTGTAATGCTATAGAGCAGCCGTTTGTAGAGACTATTCTGGGCACAGAAGAGAACACAAAGCAGTCTGCTAACTCCAGAACGACTGCTCCTGACGAACCGGCTGAGACTCCACCACTTCGAGTCTATGTTCCCAAGGTACCCTATCCTATTCCACCTAGACATCCGAGAGATCCCATTAGTGCTGAGGAGCTAGAAGGTTTTAATAAGATGGTGAGGAAGCTTCCTAAAGAACTCTCATTCGAAGATGCTCGGCAGATTCGGCCATTGCATTTGTTCTTCACATGCACTAGAGAGACTCAAGAGGAAATTAAAGCCCTCTACACGAAGGCATTGACCACACCTTCACTGAAAGTATTGCCTAAGGTTGCTGACCCTGGTAAGTTTGTTTTTCCATGTTCCATTGCTGGAGTAGAATTTAAGGAAGCTCTTTGTGACTCTGGGTTTAGTCTGAATCTTGTCTCAAAGGCGATTGTAGATGAACTGGGTATTGTGGATGTTGAGCCTTCTCAGATTAATTTGGCTTTTGGAAACTCCTCCACATCAGTCCCTTATGGCACCATTCACAATCTTCCTGTCCAAGTTGGGGATTGCATTTTGCATACTGAATTTGAATATGTTGAGATGAGCAAAGATCATGAGATGCCTTTGATTTTTGGAAGGTCATTTATGGCTACAGTGGGAGCAATCGTCGACCTTCCTAATAAGAGAGTCTCCTTCTCCAACATCAACAAGAAGACTTTCTACAAGGCTGTACCAACTAGGTCACAAATCCGATACGCCTCTTGCATCTCTGTGGTCAGTAAAGAACAACCAGGAATTTTTCCTAAGAAGGAGCTTGGTGAAAAGAGTGAGATCAAGGAAGTCCTGGATTGAGATCCTCACACTGATACCAAGGAACTCAGAGGGAATGCAAGGGTAAAAGCAAATGGCGAGAAGAAAAGGGTCAAGAGTGGTCCTACGATGACTTTGATACATCGCATGTGTGATGAGAACTCCATTGAATATGAGGTAAAGTGCAAAGGTACCTCTAAACCATTCTCTAAAGTGAGAGCTATTTTCACACATGAGCTGAAGGAGAAAGGGGAAGTTGCTGTAAAAGGGTTGTTGAGCAGAGTATTGAAGCTGAACATGTCTGATTGTGGAGTTTGTTTTGGAGCAAGCACTCATGCTCAACCCGACTGATCCTTGTCACCAAGTCAAGCTAGTGACTTAAACCAAGCGCTTGCTGGGAGGCAACCCACTGGTAAGTGTAAATATCATTAGGATTTTCTTTTTGCTTATTTTTTGTTTTAGTTTGCAGAGTCTCAGGTCAAAAATCAGAAAAACCCGAGATACTTCAAAAATGTCTGGGTTTCGAGACCGAAGCAGCTATCCCTCTGAAAGGAGCGGCTGCTCAAGGCAGAGATCAGACGATGGAGAATCCAGAATTTTCGTGGAGCGCCCACCAAAAATATTTATATTTATGTTTTTATTTCCACCTTCTCTCTGATTTATTTTCACACCGAGACGTTGTGAAGTAAGCCTGGGGGAGGGTCTTTGTCGTTTACTAACTCGTTTATTTCTTTTGGTTTTATGTTTGAGTCAGTCCTCTGTCATTTTGATGTTTTATCGAGTGAGTTTAGGATCGAGTCTGTGAAAAAATTGTGGGAATTAGGACCTTATTTGTGATGTTTATTAACCACCCTCGTGCTTTAGCTATCTTATTTAGTGACCTTAGCAGTGGCGGCAGACACACATGTGGATCCGGAACACCCTGACATTACATTATCTTGTTCTCCAGAAGCTTTCGGCTTGTAGAGGTTACTCTGGAAAGACTTAACTCCATTTAACTTGAACATAATCTTGACTGTAATTCTTCTTGTCATGGGCGTTAGATTAGGGTTTAACGTGATTAACACTCAGGGCTTCTTATTCTTTCTATCCGTCTTGCTGATCCTGAGTGGCTAGCTCATTTTTAGCTAGTACCCACCTTGAAACCCTAAAGCCTTTCTTCCACCCTCATGCATTTGTTATTCAGTATCTTATGTGCAGATATGTGCAAAAGGGCCGGAGAGGAAATGATTGACGCAGCCTCTTACTCGTTACTGCAGCAGGAAAGTGTTATAAAAGAAGAACGGGCGAGCTACGAGAGCAACTGCTCCGACGCTTTATGAGTCAGAACAAGTAAGAGCATGCTAAGAAGAAACATGAATGAGAATGTAATCAGGACCACCAGTGGCACATCGAAACCATGATATTTTACCTCCTTCCTCGTCACCATCACCATCAGTATTCTTATTTCATATCTTTAAATAAAATAAAATAAAAACTTATTTTCATCAGAATATGGTGATGGAGGAGGGAAAGATCACAAAGAAATAGAGCCACTGGGAAGGTCGAGTAAAAGAGAGTGTGCAAAAAGGTGAAAAGATAAAGACCATGCAGATGATCGACTGTTCCACAAGAAGAACAGACGTTTAATCGGATCAACTGTGCAAGAGGAAGAGCAAGCAAAAACGAGTAGGGGCTATGGACATCAATGGATCTATCCTCTCTTGCAATTTTGTTGGATATCCTACATCCTCTACGAAATGGTAACCCCTAAACAATGATTAGCTCCACTTAAACACTTAAAAGGCCTGTTTCATACCTAGACCGTTTACCATGACTAATGCCTATGATGAGAAGCTCACGCCACTCTTAATTGAATGTAAGGAGTTTTGTATGGAAGGTTTAACTTTTGCAGGTCTGAGATATAGAGTATGGAGCCGGTTTGAACAGCAGTCAGTGGGGTTTTGGTAAGGGTGTGTTGTCCTAATTTTACTGCTTGTATGGTTCAGAGATTCGTGGTTAAAGTATGGTTGATGACAATAGGAGAGTTCCTACACTTTCAAACCTTTCTCCCTGTTCTTGATACTTGACATTGTTTGAGGACAAACAAGGATCTAAGTCTGGGGGAATTAATATATGATGTTTTTAGCATATTCTAACAATGTTTTCTAAAGTGTTTTTGAGTCTTTATCGAATCATTTTAGTCCTTTTTAAGTCATTATAGGTTTGGAGTTGCATTGGAAGGAAGATGAATCACTTGGAGTGAAAGAGGCAGAAAAAGTACAAATTGGAGATTTTCATGCGGAACAGCCTAGCGGAGCAGCCTGAAGCGCATGTTCCTGCGGTAGAGATTTTTAAGGAAACTATAACATATTTCGGGATTTGTCATAATTCTCTTATTTTTCTCTCCCAGCCGCCGGCAGCCTCTATATATTATTTTCTTCTTTTCTATTATATATTATGCTACTTTTTACACCAGAAATCATATTTGAGCTTTTGGAGATTTGGGATTTCAATACTTTGTATCTTTGAGGGAGAAGGATCTCTACAACCTTTGGAGAAGATTTCTAAACCCTCTTACTTATTATTATTGATTCAGACATGTTTTCTTCATGTCTATTCTCTGTGATTTCTCTGTTCATGGCTGAGTAGTCACTTGTTAGATTTAGGGTGTTAGGGATCATGGATTAATGAGTTAGACACAAATAGGATTGTTATTCTTTAATATCTCTATCTATGCTATGCTTACTGCTTGTGTTAATCTTGCCATTCAACATCTGATATCAGGTTTAATCTAATCATCAAAAATGTTTTAGGTTGCTAGAAAAAACATAGATAGGCGTTTTGTCCTTAGCCAATGAGATCTGATGTTAAGGCAAATCGTGAACCAATTGAATCTGATCTTAATGCTTGTCATCAGTCTCTAATCCAAACGATAGTTTAGGTATTAGGATTGCTTGATAAATTGGTGGACACCACGACAGTGGGTTTATCTAATCTTGTTGTTCAAGTTCTAGATTGGCTCGTATCGTTTTCGTGAATAGTTGTGTAGCTCATGATCCTAAGTATTCCAATGAATCACCCTGAACCTAGATCTTTTATAATCTGAAACGTAGCCCTCTTTGTTACTTGCTATTTATGCTTTCTTAATTTTAAAACCCTCATATTGTTTTAGCTTGATAATGATCCCATAAAAATAAAGTGTAATATTTGGTCTTTATGGATTCGATTCTCAAGTACTACATCTAACCTCTTATTTGAGAGAGTAGCTTGAAGGTTAATTTGAGCATATCAGGTTTTCCTTGTTGCCATGAGGCCAATTTCGTTCCACATCTAGACAATTGTAGTAAAGATCATTGGCTTTAGAAAATTGATCCAACAATCCCCCACATGAATAGAAATGACTCTAAATATATGCATACTATATATGCAGACTTGATAGAGTCTAGATACTATACTTATACTAATCTTGACTAGACGGGCATACTTATCGAGGGTGTCTGCAAAAAAGTCATAGAGTCTAGATACTATACTTATACTAATCTTGACTAAACGGACATACTTATCGAGGGTGTCTGAAAAAAATTCATTTTGTTTGAGTTGGTGCCATTTTTAAGCCATGAATCACTCATAGTTAATATATGTCAGGTTTATGTTGGGGTCAAAATCGGTACGACGGAATTAATAGCCAAAACTTTCCTCAAGAATAAAAAAAGAACAGTTTTATAAAGCTCGAGAATCGCTTTATAAAATTGGAAGAATCATTTTATAAAACTCGAGAAATCGTTTTATAAAACTCGAGAATCGCTTTATAAAACTCGAGAAATCGTTTTATAAAACTCGAGAATCGCTTTGTAAAACTCGAGAAATCGTTTTATAAAACTCAAGAACCGTTTTATAAAACTCGAGTAATCGTTTTATAAAACTCGAGAGCCGTTTTATAAAACTCGAGAAATCGCTTTGTAAAACTCGAGAAATCGTTTTATAAAACTCAAGAACCGTTTTATAAAACTCGAGTAATCGTTTTATAAAACTCGAGAGCCGTTTTATAAAACTCGAGAAAATCGTTTTATAAAACTCGAGAATTGCTTTATAAAACTCGAGAAACCGTTTTATAAACTCGAGGATCATTTTATAAAACTCGAAGATCGTTTTATAAAACTAAAAAGTCGTTTTATAAAACTCGAGAAATCGTTTTATAAAACTCGAGAGATCGTTTTATAAAACTCAAAAGTCGTTTTATAAAACTCGAGAAATCGTTTTATAAAACTCGAGAATCGTTTTATAAAACTCGAGAAATCGTTTTATAAAACTCGAGAATCGCTTTATAAAACTCGAGAAACCGTTTTATAAACTCAAGGATCATTTTATAAAACTCGAAGATCGTTTTTATAAAACTAAAAAGTCGTTTTATGAAATCCAAAGATCGTTTTATAAAACTCGAGAATCGTTTAACAAAACCGCGAAAAAACCGAAAAAGCCGTAAAACGCGAACTAGTCGCAACTAGTCCGCCCACCGGCGATCTAAGCCAAACCCGGCTTAGATCGCTGATGGGCGATCTAAGAAACACTCTCTAGATCGCCCATCGGCGATCTAAGCCGGGCCCGGCTTAGATCGCCGATGGGCGATCTAAGGGTCACTCTTTAGATCGCCCATCGGCGATCTAAGCCGGACCCGGCTTAGATCGCCGATGGGTGATCTAAGAAACACTCCCTAGATCGCCCATCGGCGATCTAAGCCGGGTTGCTCTTTAGATCGCCCATCGGCGATCTAAGCCGGGTCCGGCTTAGATCGCCGATGGGCGGTCTAAAAAACTTCCCGAACACTCCGCGTCTCGATTTCCCGCATTCCTGATTCAAAACTTACGTCTTTCGACAAGGTTGCGTTCTAAACCACGGTCGAAATATCTCTCGTTCCACCTCGGTCTGACTTACCATTCGAGTTTTACGATAAAAACCGTAAAACTTTGTTTTCTCGGAAAGAACTCGAGGAAATCGTATAAAACGGCAACGATTAAACGAAACACCGAACATTGCCTAAACTATACGATTTATTCGAGATTTCTCGTTAAAATCGTAAAAAACGCGCTTTTAATAAAAACGCCGAGAAAGTCGTAAAAACGTGTTTTTAATAAAAAAGTCGAGTAAATCGTAAAATTTCGCGATTAACTCGAGAAATTTGTTAAAACGACGTCGGATCAGGAAACGATCCCGTTAAAAGTCGGAAAACGGTTTTTATCGCAGAACGGCCGGCTTAAAACGCGATAAAAACCCATCTCGCGATTTTAACGGGATCTAACCCGCAGATTTGATAACGTTTTGACAGTTTACTCGCAGAAAGCAAATAAAAGTCAAGTTTGAACATAAAAGGAAGGTTTAAAGAGAAATAGAAGATTTCTGCAGAAGAAAAGGAAGGATCGAGAAGAATGGAAAATTCCCGATTTAAGTCAAATCTGGGCGAAATGGAAAGATCGGATTGCCAAGACGAGGAGTATATAAAGAGGAGGTCTAGGGCAGAAGCAAGGACACGAAATTCAGAGCTCTCACCACTAAAACTAGCATTTAGGAATCTTTCCGTTTTTCTGTTAGCGAGCTGCGTCTCAATTAGGGTTTTCTAGTTCTTACGTTTTCGGCTACTCTCTTTGTACCAGTTCAACGCAGATTCGGAATAAGAAGCTTCTTGCTTTCAATCTCGCTTATTTTCGTTTTAATTCTAAGTGTTTTCGTCATCTTAATCTTTGTTGAGCGGTTCTCGCAGATAGCCGGTTCCTCTGGAAACTTAGGGTTTTCCCGAAGTTTCCTTATTTACGATTTATTTGACAGTAGGGTGAAATCGACTCCCACAGTTTGGCGCTAGAAGGAGGGGGGGTCGGATCTATCTTACACCGTAACCGCAACAAGACCAACGAAGAAACGATGACTGGTGACAACCAAACTCGCGACGAACGCGACAACGTTGAAACACCGCTACCAAAAGACGCGCCTGCGGCCAACGCTACAAACGCTAACGCCAGACCGTCGAAAAGATGCTTTCCGAGTTTAACAAAAAATCGGAAGAGCAGGAAAAGCACATTGGTTCACTCGCAAAACGGCTCGAAACCCTAACCGCGAGAACCAAAGCAATTCGCCCCCGCGGAACTACCAAAATCCGCGGAAGGAGACTCGATTTCGGTGCTCCTACGGATCGTCCCAGAATCGATCAGGGAAACATACCGGAAAAGGATTCCGGAAAAGAAAACCCTGACACGACGCTGAACGAATCGGAAAAATCTCCTACTCGCGAACAGGAGACCGAAGGCGACGGCATCGGAAGGGTCAACCTGGAAACGAGCGACCAGGCCGACTTGACAGACGAAGACGCCAACGTTCATCCTAGGAGAAGGAAGACTCGCAGTCCTCAACCGGAGTCATCTCCCGAACGTTCCTTTACTGGAGACGAAGGGGAACCCAACTTCGCGCGATACGCAAAAACCGCCGAGGAGCGATCTCCGGTCACTCGCAGCAAACGCCGACAGGGTCGGAAAACTGCTGGCAATCAGACCGAGATTCGCGACCTCCGCGAATACATTACCAAAACAGCCGCAG
>CAKOAT010920709.1:67001-81487 GCA_932364175.1 Eruca vesicaria subsp. sativa
CATCCGAAATCCCAGGACCGACTTCAACCGAGTCTGGCGACACCACGACAGGATTCCATTGATCCCACATACGCGCCTTAAGGTCAAAAAGCTCGGACTGCATTTCTTTTTCCCGATCCAAATCTTCCCACCGCATTTTGGATTCCTTAGCAAACAAGTACCCTTCATTCTGAGTCAGGGATAACCCATGAACGATTCCTTGACATTCGCGATAATCACCATGCGCCCATTGAACAGCTTCCGCATCCGAATAGCCGGTTGCAAATCGTTCGCGACGAACCCTCATTTCCTCAGCGACCTCCCGTTTGCCCGCACGACGAGCACGACGAATCTTTTGGTCAGAAAGCTCCTTCGCACGACGAGACCTGGTCGCACACTCATCTGTCACGCGAGTAACCTCCCTCGCGACCATTTCTTCGGCCTGGATGGCCTCGACCTCTGCCCGGAGACGAGCAACTTCCTTTTCGGCCATACCCGCTCGAAACTCGCCAAGACGAGCCTCAGCAGTGCGGTTATCCAGGGCACGGCTCATGATATGGAAACCCTGCAAGACGAATCGAGCCATGTCATAAAAGCTGCTCGAAAACGAAAACGATAAACGCACGTACCTCCTTTGCCATTTCAGACCCCCTAGTAAGCTCCGAAACTTGATCATGGTCGACATCCGGAAAATGGGAGGTCGATGATCCGCCTGCCCTCGTCCAAAAACCGTCTTCCACCTGACTATCAAGAATTTCCTTGAGGATATTGTCAGGAGAAGTTGCGCGCTCGAACTCATCATCTTCAGTTACCGGATTCTTATCCCGTCGGAAGCGAGATTTTCTGCTCCCCATCGAGGGAACATGCGGAATGAACTCTCCAATAAACGAATCCTCCTCGTAAATTGGAGAATTCGCGAAACGTCGAGATCGGAAGAAGGCGACCGCCTGACGGACGCGCTGCGGAGAAAAACTACACCAACCAACTTCACCGCGTTGGAGAGAAGTGGTGATCTCCGGAAGATCCGAAGGATGTGGAGGCAGAGGATTAGTCACTACGAAAAAACAGAAAGCCATTTTCAAAAAAAATAAATAAATAAAAATATACGAATACCCATAATAATAAGGGTTCACATGAATCCAAGGCGTATACCTCTCCGACCCCACACGGTCGTAAAGAACGGAATGCCACCCTCCTCGACCGACGCTCCATCGATGCGAACATAGAAGAAATTCTTCTTGCAAGACGTAGAAGGCGTTGAGCAACCCGTAACAACTTCATTGCGAGGGATTAGAGTGATCCTCCGCGACTGTCCTGTAGGTTTTAACAAACCTTCGAGATGATCAACAGTTAGGGTGATTCCCTGCTCGTAACTTAGCGTCAAAAGACCGACGAGTTGCTTTAAACTTGAAGGATACAACTGACTAATCGACAGTCCTAGCCTGTGAAGGAAATGCACAATGACTTCTGGAATCGGAAACCACAGGTGACATTGTTCCAAAAAAATGTTGTAACACGTGAAGAAACCGTCGGGCGCATCCTCATCACTCTCCTCGGCAAGTGGGGAACGAAACTCAACAGCCTCTGGGACTCGGCAGAATTCGCGCATGAAATCAACGCTGCTTAAAAGTGTCGAACTCGAACGTCCAGAAATCTGATCGACGCTCGACGAGACTGGAACCCAACTTCCGGGCCTAGCGGACCCCGATTTGTCTCCAATCGCCCAAAAAGCCTCAACATCCGCCGGATCGGCAAACGGAGACAAACACTCTTCTTTCGGATCCAAGGCTGGAGGCTGTGAGCTCGTTCCTTCAAGATTCTGAAAATTTGAACTAGTCGAGGAACGGGTTCTTCTTCCTGAAAACATGCTTAAAGATCTTCAGAAAAAGTGGAGAGAAAAAAGTTCTTGAATAAGTTGTAAAAGAGGGAGTAAAGAGTTCAAAATTTTTACTCCATATACTTACAGAAAAGAATTTTACTATTCAACTTTGGACTTTTGGCCATTAAAATTCCGCCTTATTCCACCAAACTCGCCAAACTCGCCAAACAAACTCAAACCACTCGCAAAAATCTCACAATTCTTACGAGCTGGGGGGCTAACTGTTGGGGTCAAAATCGGTACGACGGAATTAATAGCCAAAACTTTCCGCAAGAATAAAAAAAGAACAGTTTTATAAAGCTCGAGAATCGCTTTATAAAATTGGAAGAATCATTTTATAAAACTCGAGAAATCGTTTTATAAAACTCGAGAATCGCTTTATAAAACTCGAGAAATCGTTTTATAAAACTCGAGAATCGCTTTGTAAAACTCGAGAAATCGTTTTATAAAACTCAAGAACCGTTTTATAAAACTCGAGTAATCGTTTTATAAAACTCGAGAGCCGTTTTATAAAACTCGAGAAATCGCTTTGCAAAACTCGAGAAATCGTTTTATAAAACTCAAGAACCGTTTTATAAAACTCGAGTTATCGTTTTATAAAACTCGAGAGCCGTTTTATAAAACTCGAGAATCGCTTTATAAAACTCGAGAAACCGTTTTATAAACTCGAGGATCATTTTATAAAACTCGAAGATCGTTTTTATAAAACTAAAAAGTCGTTTTATAAAACTCGAGAAATCGTTTTATAAAACTCGAGAGATCGTTTTATAAAACTCAAAAGTCTTTTTATAAAACTCGAGAAATCGTTTTATAAAACTCGAGAATCGTTTTATAAAACTCGAGAAATCGTTTTATAAAACTCGAGAATCGCTTTATAAAACTCGAGAAACCGTTTTACAAACTCAAGGATAATTTTATAAAACTCGAAGATCGTTTTTATAAAACTAAAAAGTCGTTTTATGAAATCCGAAGATCGTTTTATAAAACTCGAGAATCGTTTTACAAAACCGCGAAAAAACCGAAAAAGCCGTAAAACGCGAACTAGTCGCAACTAGTCCACCCACCGGCGATCTAAGCCAAACCCGGCTTAGATCGCCGATGGGCGATAAGAAACACTCTCTAGATCGCCCATCGGCGATCTAAGGGTCACTCTTTAGATCGCCCATCGGCGATCTAAGCCGGACCCGGCTTAGATCGCCGATGGGCGGTCTAAAAAACTTCCCGAACACTCCGCGTCTCGATTTCCCGCATTCCTGATTCAAAACTTACGTCTTTCGACAAGGTTGCGTTCTAAACCACGGTCGAAATATCTCTCGTTCCACCTCGGTCCGACTTACCATTCGAGTTTTACGATAAAAACCGTAAAACTTCGTTTTCTCGGAAAGAACTCGAGGAAATCGTATAAAACGGCAACGGTTAAACGAAACACCGAACATTGCCTAAACTATACGATTTATTCGAGATTTCTCGTTAAAATCGTAAAAAACGCGCTTTTAATAAAAACGCCGAGAAAGTCGTAAAAAACGTGTTTTTAATAAAAAAGTCGAGTAAATCGTAAAATTTCGCGATTAACTCGAGAAATTTGTTAAAACGACGTCGGATCAGGAAACGATCCCGTTAAAAGTCGGAAAACGGTTTTTATCGCAGAACGGCCCGGGAGGGCTTAAAACGCGATAAAAACCCATCTCGCGATTTTAACGGGATCTAACCCGCAGATTTGATAACGTTTTGACGGTTTACTCGCAGAAAGCAAATAAAAGTCAAGTTTGAACATAAAAGGAAGGTTTAAAGAGAAATAGAAGATTTCCGCAGAAGAAAAGGAAGGATCGAGAAGAATGGAAAATTCCCGATTTAAGTCAAATCNGTTCAACGCAGATTCGGAATAAGAACCTTCTTGCTTTCAATCTCGCTTATTTTCGTTTTAATTCTAAGTGTTTTCGTCATCTTAATCTTTGTTGTGCGGTTCTCGCAGATAGCCGGTTCCTCTGGAAACTTAGGGTTTTCCCGAAGTTTCCTTATTTACGATTTATTTGACAGTAGGGTGAAATCGACTCCCACAGTTTACTTTATCATGAGGTGAACATGCTGTCTTGAACCAACCGGTGTGTTATGTAAACCGAGACAACATGCATAACACAACTTCATTTTCTCGTAGAACTTAGTTATCTATTGTGTTCTTTTGGTCCTGGATTATTCCTGGTATTTATGAGTGAACTTAGAGAATATAGCCTTGCATTCATTCTCCCTCATTTCACACTCATTAGGTGATTGACCTTGAAAAGTATTAAGTAATACTCCACATTAGAAGCTATGGAATCATTAAAAGCATGTGTTTATCCTTCTCACATTCGTTAGCACTTCTATCATCTTATGAGCTGGGAAGAGACTAAAAGTGCTTTTGTTTGATTTTGTTTTCCTTTTGAACCTACGTCTTGGGATCTCCAGTCATGATAGGTAGGGTTGCAATCAAGCATCTTCATTCGTTATAGGATTTAAGCCCATCCTTTTTGATGATTTAGTAACAATATCTTGAGGCAAACCTTGAGTGAATGGATTCGCTATGTTGTTAGCCGATTTAATGTACTCTATTGTGATTACACCATTTGAGACGAGTTATCAATTAGATTTATGTTGTCTTCTGATTGACAAGATTTACCATTGTAGAGATCATTATGAGTCCTAGCTATAGCTAATTGAGTATCGCAATGTATTCGTATAGCTGACACAAGTTTCTCCCACATGGGAATATCTTCCAAAAAATTTCTAAGCATTCAGCTTCTTCTACGCTACCTTATCCAAGGCAATGGACTCAGATCCCATGGTGGATCTTGGTAACACTGTTTGTTTGGTAGAGCTCCACGATAATGATGCTCCTCTTTGTGTAAATGTGTAAAGACATCTCCACTTGTGGATTTTGAGTTTTTAGAATCTGATATCCATTTAGCGTCATCATATCCTTCTAAAACTGATGGTTCTTGAAGGTTATAGACAAGATAGGAAAACTCTATTTGGCTCAGAAGGTTTAGGTCGTTGGTTAGATAGGATTGTAATTAGTCCGGTTAAGTCTGTAAGTCCAATTTGAACCAATCTCTCTCGTTAGTAAACCGGACGTGTGGATTGTACACGTGCGTAGAGTTTATTAGCTCGGTATATACGGGCGAATAAGCTTTAGGGATTTATACTTGAATATGTTTAGCTGATAGGATTTGTATCAGTAACAGAGAAAGATAGATATCGAGAGAGAGAGGTGATCGAGTCTGTAACGGAGCTCGCTTGTGAGCCTAATAGTGTTGCTGGTTCGATCCCAGCTCAGAAGAGGTATAGCAGCCAACATCTCATTAACGGTGTTGGTGCGGTGAACTCCGGGTCAACACATCGCTTGTTGATTCGAGATTCAAAGAAGTAAAGTGAAGATCAAAGCTTGTGATCTTAACAAATTGGTATCAGAGCCGGAGGTTTAAAGATTCGGCGCAGTTGAAGATTCAATCAAGTTTTGAAATCAATTGATTTCGAGATGGCGACTCACAAGATCATGATTACGTTGACGATGTTTGATGGGACCGGGGATTTCGGAATCTGGAAGAAAAGAATGCTCGCAAATCTCAGCGTGCAAGGCCTGAAGGATGTTCTCACACCACAATCTAAAGATCCAAAGGTGGATAAGGTAGAAGGTGATGAGGAGGAAGACGACGACATAAAGGAGAAGAAGATTCAAGAGGAGATTTCTAGGAAAGAACGCGATGAAAAGGCGATGAATCTGATCTTTATGAGCGTAGGAGATCACGTCTTGCGTAAGCTGGATAAGTGTACTTTAGCGGCGGAAGCTTGGGAGCTTCTTGATAAACTCTACATGGCCAAGACTCTACCAAATAGAGTACACGCTCAGCTCAAGGTTTACTCTTTCAGGATGCAAGAATCAAGATCCATTGATCAGAAGGTATATGACTTCTTGAAGCTCATAACCGACCTCAACAATCTCAACATAGATATTCCAGAGGAGGTACATGCCATTCTACTACTCAATGCTTTGCCAAACAGGTATGATTCTCTTAAGGAAACTCTTAAGTACAGTAGGGAAGCTATTAGAGTACATGAGATAGAAAGTGCGGCTAAGTCTAAGGAAATGGAATATAAGGATGCCCCTAGTTCTAGGACTGCGGGTGAAGAAAATTTTGTTCGGGGTAGATCAGAGGGTAGAAACTCTAACTCTTATGCAGGTAAAGGAAAGGAAAGATCACGGTCTAAGTCAAGAGATGGTAAGTGTGTCTGTTGGTTCTGTGGAAAGGAGGGTCATTTTAAGAAACAGTGTTACAAGTGGCTTAATCGAAACAAGGGTCAGAAGCAAGGAGGATCAGATAGAGGAGAGTCTTCACTTGCTAAAGATGATGCAAAGGATCTTGTTGGGTTATTGGTAACTGAGGCACATTCAGCTGAATCAGATAAAGAAGAGTGGATCATGGATACTGGCTGCACGTTTCATATGACACCAAGAGCAGATCTGTTCATTGATATGAAGCCTGCATCAGGAGGAAGAGTTCGCATGGCTAATGACACCATCACAGAGGTTCAGGGTATAGGCTCCATCAGGTTTGAGAATCCAGATAAGACAACTTTTGTTCTACATGATGTGAGATATTTACCGGGTATTGCAAGAAACTTAATCTGAATGGGTAGTCTTGAAGAGAAGGGCTGTGAATTCAAGGCGGCAAATGGAGTTTTGAAAGTGATCAAAGGTTGTACTGTTTTCATGAAAGGACAGAGGAGACAGTCGTTGTACATTCTACAAGCTCAGGCAAGGAAAACAGGCTTCATAATCGGTGACTCAAGTATTTTCTCAGAAAAGAAAGATCAAGTTTCAGACATACAACTTTGGCATAGTCGTATGGGTCACCTAGGACAGAAAGGCATGCAGATATTGCTTAAGAAAGGTTACTTGGGAGAGTTAAAGAAGACAGAGATGGGTTTCTGCGAAGATTGTGTTATAGGGAAAACTCATAAAGTGAGCTTTGGTCATGCTCAGCATGTTACTAAGGAGAAGTTGGATTATATACATTCAGAGCTGTGGGGTTTGCCTAACGTTCCACCAAGCTTGAGCAAATCACAGTATTTTCTCACATTCACTGATGATTACTCAAGAAAGGTTTGGATCTATTTTCTAAAAAGGAAAGAGGAAGCTTTTGAATGTTTTGTTTCTTGGAAGAAGATGGTGGAAACGCAAAGTGAAAGGAAGATCAAGAAGTTACGCACAGATAACGGCCTGGAGTTTTGTAACATACAGTTCAACACATTTTGTAAGGAAGAAGGCATGGTGAGACATAGGACTTGTACCTACACGCCCCAGCAAAATGGAGTAGCAGAGAGGCTAAACAGAACAATCATGAACAAGGTCCGCAGCATGCTTAGTGAGAGTGGTTTTGAAGTAAGGTTTTGGGCAGAGGCTGCTGCAACTGCAGTGTATCTTATTAATAGGTCACCTTCCTCTGCTATTGACTTTGATATACCAGAGGAAAGATGGACATCTGCAACTCCGAGTTACAAAGAGTTGAGAAAATTTGGATGTCTAGTTTTCATTCATACAAGTGATGGCAAGTTAAATCCAAGAGCAAAAAGAGGTTACTTCACTGGCTATCCCGAGGGAGTTAAAGGATTCAAGTTCTGGATCCCGGATGAGATGAAAGTTATTATCTCTAGGGATGTTGTATTTAGAGAAGAAGTCTTGTACAAGGAAGATAAACGTGATCCTGCAGCTCAAGATTATGTGGAAAAAAGAACTCCTAATCTGGTAAATCTGGAGCTAAGTGGTTCAGAACACGAAGAAGCAACGTGTGAATCTGAAGGTGGAGCTCTAGAGGAAGAAACTTCAGTAAATAAGGAAGCTACAGAGGTTGATGAGAGTGATCTGGAGGGTTACCAGTTAGCAAGAAACAGGACTAGAAGGCAGAAAAAGTTACCAAGAAGACTTGAAGACTATGAGTGTGATGCTGCTGATGGTGAAGACATATATGCGTGTTATATATGTGACTTGTCTGAAGATGCTAGTTCAGAACCTGCTTCCTGGAGAGAAGCGATGGAAGATACAGATAGTGATCTCTGGAAAAGTGCTGCAGAGGACGAGATGGCTTCGTTAAAAAGGAATGGTACATGGATTCTAGTTGACAAGCCTAAAGATCAGAAAACAATTGGTTGTAAATGGGTATTTAAGAGGAAACCAGGTATTGTAGGAGTTGAGCCTCCGAGGTATAAAGGGAGACTTGTTGCCAAGAGATATTCTCAGAAAGAAGGAGTGGATTTCCAGGAGCTATTTTCACCAGTTGTAAAGCATATGTCTATCCGATATATTCTTTCTGCTGTCGTTCACTACAACATGGAGCTACAGCAGATGGATGTAAAAACAGCCTTTTTACATGGGTTGTTGGATGAGACTATATACATGGACCAGCCAGAAGGTTTCGTGGATAAGAAATTTCCTCAGAAAGTTTGTCTTCTAAAGAGATCTTTGTACGGTTTAAAACAATCTCATCGGCAATGGAATAGGAGGTTTGATGACTTCGTCAGAGCACAGGGTTACTCTAGAAGCGAGTATGATCAGTGTGTTTACTTCAAGAAGAACAATAGGGATGTTTATGTGTATATGTTGCTGTATGTGGATGATATTCTGATAGCGTCTACAGATAAGGATCAAGTGGATCGATTAAAGGAAGTTTTAAACTCGGAATTTGAAATGAAGGACCTGGGGGATGCTAAAAAGATACTTGGCATGGAGATACACAGAAATAGAGAGACAAATGAATTGTGGGTGTCTCAGGAGGGATATCTATGGAAAGTTCTGTCAAATTTTGATATGGATCAAGCTAAGCAAGTTACAACACCGATTGGAGCTCATTTTAAACTTAAGTCTGGAACTGAGAAAGAGTTGGAGGAGCAAGCAGCTTATATGAGTAGGATCCCATATCAAAGTGCTGTAGGTAGTGTCATGTATGCCATGGTTGGAACCCGGCTGGATCTTGCATATCCTGTAGAGTTAATTAGTAGATTCATGTCAAAACCGTTGAAAGAACACTGGCAAGCAGTAAACTGGGTTCTCAGATACATAAAAGGAACGGTTGATACAAGACTGTGTTACAAGAAGAAAGGAGAATTTGTTTTTAAAGGTTACACTGATTCTGATTACAATGGATACTTAGATCAGAGAAGGTCAACTTCGGGTATGGTCTTCACTGCAGAGGGTAATCCGATTAGTTGGAGATCATCACTTCAGAAGGTAGTAGCTTTATCAACTACAGAAGCAGAGTATATTTCTTTGTCTGATGCAGTAAAAGAAGGTGTATGGTTGAAGAGGTTTGCAGAAGAACTCGGGTTTCCTCAAGATTCTGTTGAGATTTTATGTGACTCTCAAAGTGCTATAGCGTTGTCAAAGAACGCTGTGTATCACGAGAAGACGAATCATGTTGCAACTAAGTATCATTTCATACGTGATCTTATTGCAGCTGGAGAAGTGCAGGTATTAAAGATAGCTACAGAGTATAATCCTGCTGATATCTTCACAAATGTTCTACCAGTGTTCAAGTTTCGGGAAGCATTAAAGTTGCTTCGAGTTTCCAAGAACTAATTGCGTTTGGAGAAGTGCTTGTGACCGGTTAAGGTTGCGAGGGTCCGGTAAAGGACATGTATGCTTCGGCATTTTTTGGTAAAGAGTATTGCAGTGACTTCATCAAAGGCTTCATCAGGTATGTATGAAGGTATCTTGTCTAAGGTGGAGATTTGAAGGTTATATACAAGATAGGAAAACTCTATTTGGCTCAGAAGGTTTAGGTCGTTGGTTAGATAGGATTGTAATTAGTCCGGCTAAGTCTGTAAGTCCAATTTGAACCAATCTCTCTCGTTAGTAAACCGGACATGTGGATTGTACACGTGCGTAGAGTTTATTAGCTCGGTATATAAGGGCGAATAAGCTTTAGGGATTTATAACTGAATCTGTTTTGATAGGATTTGTATCAGTAACAGAGGAAGATAGATATCGAGAGAGAGAGGTGATCGAGCCTGTAACGGAGCTCGCTTGTGTGCCTAATAGTGTTGCTGGTTCGATCCCAGCTCCGGAGAGGTATAGCGGCCAACATCTCGTTAACGGTGTTGGTAAGGTGAACTCCGGGTCAACGCATCGCTTGTTGATTCGAGATTCAAAGAAGTAAAGTGAAGATCAAAGCTTGTGATCATAACAGTTCTTTACCATAGTGAAGCCCAAAATATTTGGTGTACCGCAAGTAATTGAGTATGCTCGTTATAGCTTTCCAGTGTGTACAACCTAGATTACTTGTATATCGACTATATACATTTACTGCATGCGATAGATCTGTTCTAGTACAATTGGTCAAGTACATGAATTCTTTGTCAAGTGCATTTGGGGATCTAAATGAGTTTTTTGCCGTACTGTTAAAGTAGTTTTTAAATCTTTCTAATATTGTTTGAGCAAAATGAGATTAGCGTGGGTGTCTTAATCCACCTACTGTCAAATAATCGTAAATAAGGAAACTTCGGGAAAACCTTAAGTTTCCAGAGGAACCGGCTATCTGCAGAACCGCACAACGAAGATTAAGATAACAAGAAAACTTAGAATTATTAAAAGATAAACGAAAATCGAGAGCAAAGAGGTTCTTATTCCGAATCTGCGTAGAACTGGTACAAAGAGAGTAGCCGAAAACTTAAGAACGAAAAACCCTAATTGAGACGCAGCTCGCTAACAGANGATAACAAGAAAACTTAGAATTATTAAAAGATAAACGAAAATCGAGAGCAAAGAGGTTCTTATTCCGAATCTGCGTAGAACTGGTACAAAGAGAGTAGCCGAAAACTTAAGAACGAAAAACCCTAATTGAGACGCAGCTCGCTAACAGAAAAACGGAAAAATTCCTAAATGCTAGTTTTGGTGGTGAGAGCTCTGAATTCCGTGTCCCCTTCTGCCCTATGCCTCCTCCTTATATACTCCTCCTTAGGCGGTTTTAGTCTTTCCATTTTGCTCGAAACCGAATATTTCGGGAACTTTCCATATCTGTCGATCCTTCCTTTTCTTCTGCGGAAATCTTCTATTTAGCTTCAAACTTGCATTTTATCTTCCGTCTGCGAGTAGACCTTCAAAACGTTATCGTATCTTCGGGTTTGATTTCGTTAACGTCGCGAGATGGGTTTTTATCGTGTTTTAGGACCTTTCGGGCCGTTTTACGATAATAACCGTTTTACGACTTTAACGAGACCGTTTCCTGATCCGATGCCGTTTTTACGATTCTCTCGACGTTTTTTATTAAAAAGGCGTTTTTATAATTATAACGAAGAATCTCGGATAAATCGTATAGTTTATGCGATGTTCGGTGTTTTGATTAACCGTTACCGTTTTATACGATTTCTTTGAGTTCTTTTCGGGAAAACGGAGTTTTACGGTTTTTATCGTAAAACTCGAACGATAGGACGGATCGAGACGAAACGGGAGACATTTCGACCGTAATTTGGAATATGATCGTGTCGAAGGATGTATGCCTTGAATCAAGGATGTGGGAGATCGAGGCTCGGGATGGTCGGCCCGACGTACGGCGAGTTACTTCAGCTTGGCTAGGTCGCCATATAGCGAACTAGGCGAAAAGAACCAGTGGGGCAAAGTCAGCACCTCTTAGTTCGCCCAATGGAGATCTAGCCGGGCCGGCTTAGTTCGCCGATGGGCGAACTAGTCGAGTGCCTTCTAGTTCGCCCATCGGCGAACTAGTCGTGACTAGTTCGCGTTTTACGGCTGTTTCGGTTTTTTGCGGTTTCGTAAAACGATTCTTCGAGTTTTATAAAATGATTCTCCAGTTTTATAAATCGATTCTTCGAGTTTTATAAAACCATTCTTCGAGTTTTATAAAAGGGCTTCTCGAGTTTTATAAAACGATCTTCGAGTTTTGTAAAACAGCTTCTCGAGTTTTATAAAACGGCTTCTCGAGTTTTATAAAACGATCCTCGAGTTTTATAAAACGATCGTCGAGTTTTATAAAACGGCTTCTCTAGTTTTATAAAACGATCTTTGAGTTTTATAAAACAGCTTCTCAAGTTTTATAAAACGGCTTCTCGAGTTTTATAAAACGATCCTCGAGTTTTATAAAACGATCTTCGAGTTTTATAAAACGGCTTCTCGAGTTTTATAAAATGATCCTCGGGTTTTATAAAACGACTCTCGAGTTTTATAAAACGGTCCTCAAGTTTTATAAAACGATCCTCGAGTTTTATAAAACGATTCTTCGGGTTTTACAAAACGATTCCTTTTATATTTCTGCGGGGAGTTTTGGCTGTTGATTCCGTCGTACCGATTTTGACCCCAACAGTTAGCCCCCCAGCTCGTAAGAATCTTGAGCCTTTAGCGTAAGGTTCTTGCGAGTGGTTAACCAGTTTTAGTTAAGTTAGGCCGAATTAATGGTCGGAAAGGTCCGTTGAAAGTGATCTTTCCACTCTCCGGGGAGCGGAAAGCGTTTAAGATTAGGGCTGCGCCTTGTGAAGGCTGCCTACGTACCCTTTTGTGGGGATCAAGCCTTTCGTAGTTCATTTCGGAGTTAAGGTTCGTATGACCTGCTTCCTAGCAAGACCTTTACGGTCTAGTTATATGTGGTGTAGGAATTATCGAGCATATTGATGTTGATGGCATCTGGACCTTTGCCGGCTTTGAGACTAGCCTCGTAGGCCGTTTGGTCTGGCCGAGCGTGGCCGTTATGGTTCTGAGTCCCTGCCGCTTTTGCGGCTTTATTAAAAATCAGTTTGCGTTTTTAAGAGCGTGTTTTTATTCGTATGAATGTAGCGGGAAGATTATAAGTTGATATTGAGGGAGGTCCGCGAGTTGTCGTCTCGCATTCCTTTTTCCCTTAGTGTATCCCCTTGTTCGTTTACTCGTTTTAGGATGCTTAGTAAATCGAGTGAGTGTTTAGATATAGACGAAGAGACATGCCTTTAGGATCTTGATTCATGCCTTGAGACGTTAGCGACCAGTGTGCTGGGTTTAGGGCAAGACCTAGGTTTACTTTCGGATTGAGGCTATGCGATGACTAGTCGACATTCGTTTTGCCTGTTGCGATTTTAACCTGATTCCATACCGATTTAGAATCCGCGATAGGTTCTCGGCTTATACGATTCGTCTGGTTGGAACCGAGCATCTCACCGGGAACAATTTCTAAGTTGCCCGGAAGTGCTGACCAAAAGTTTGGATTTCTTTTATAGCGCTATTACCCTTGTGTCGGGTGTTCGAGAGCTATNTCGTTTTGCCTGTTGCGATTTTAACCTGATTCCATACCGATTTAGAATCCGCGATAGGTTCTCGGCTTATACGATTCGTCTGGTTGGAACCGAGCATCTCACCGGGAACAATTTCTAAGTTGCCCGGAAGTGCTGACCAAAAGTTTGGATTTCTTTTATAGCGCTATTACCCTTGTGTCGGGTGTTCGAGAGCTATCTCCGCGAGATAACTTAAGTTTGTTTAGGACTGTTGCGAGTTTGTTGTGATCAGCAACAAACTTTTTATGTGATAGATGTTTATGTTGTTTTGGCCTTCGCGAAGGATACGTGCGTTAAGAAGTTTTGCGTAATTTTATAGTCGCAGACGGACTGTTAGGTCTTCCAAGAAAATGACTTTATCGAGGAAGGTATTTGTGTTAAAACTAATCTCCGGGCGTCTGCGTCGTCTCGCAGTGCCGAAAGTTGGTTTTTTTTTTTTTTTATATGCCGCGTTTCTTTTTCGGAACGTTTGCGGGCTCGAAGATGTTGCGCGGTGCTGCGAGGGTTTTTTCTTAACCCTACTTTGCGGGAACACTTTGGTTCGTTTGCGGATATTCGCAATTATAACTTACATTCCTGTTTCGATGTTAGGTAGTTTTACGATTTGTGCTAGAGCAATTAGGACCGAGAGGTCGCGTAAGTTGTTTCCCAGAAACGAAGCGTTTTTCGTTACGGTGCTTTGTGAAGTGTTGACCTTCCGAGATTCGTACGGCTTTAGGAGCTCTGGTACGAGTGTTTTCTTATACGTCGGATTTTGTAGGAAACTTGCTTCGGGAACAGAGTGAATCGCGAGAATACAGAACTTAGCCGATTTTCGACAAGTTTGCATTATCCGTTGAATATATTGGCTTAGCGCGAAGGTTGTGTTCAGCCGCACAGCCAAGGTCGTATTTGGTAGAGGATTAGACCACGACACTTTCGTGCTATCGAAAAGGTCGAGTCGGTTTGTAAACTTGGCATTGAAGTGAAGCGTGATCGGACAATAGCCAGGTAGCGTTTGTCGAGCTTGATATGCCAAGTATGCCCGTGTTTATAGAAAACAATTTTCCGTTGTAGGTTTGATTTATACGATGAAAGTTTCGTATAAACTTTCCTTTGTATGGAAGTTGTTTCTTTTTTACTCGAGGGAGACAGATCCTAAGTAGTTCGATGCAGAGCCCGTGCGGAGTCGTTTACGGGGCGATCTCATTCTCGGATGTAACCGAGAGGTATGAGAGCGGATGCTCGTGAACCGATGGGCTAAAGAGTGAGATCTTTCAGATCGTGTCGCGAGGAGGCAAAGTTCAGATTGGCCGCCCAGTGCCGGATCGTATAGCTTGGTTTTTGCTATAAGGAAAGTACTTTT
>CAKOAT010920709.1:81568-129819 GCA_932364175.1 Eruca vesicaria subsp. sativa
AGAAGGGAGGACGTGTTCTCTATTGCTGCTTTGTGTTCTCGATCTTTCTTTCGCCGCAAATGTTCTTGACATTATTCCGTGACTCACTTGGTTTAACGGAAAATGAGATCAATGCTTTGATGCCTAAAGATTTCGACTCTTATACTTGTTTTATCAAGTTTGAGAAGATCTTTATGACTTCGGCAAATAATCGAGTTTCTCTCAGAAGTTTCGCAGAGATTTTCTAACCGCATGATTGCGACGAGAGATGCCGTATATTCCTCGAGATTATTTCCCAGACAGTTTGGATCAGTCTTTAGCACTTAGACGGTTTTTAGATTGTTGTTTGCTTTTGGGATGATTTCGACGAGGCGTTGCATCGTCCGAATATTTTTCCGCTTATTTTAGAAAGCGTTTTTTTGATGCGAGGAAAAATGTTCGGCGAAAGAAGAAAGACGAGTTTCGTTTCAAGGATTTGGATGATCGACAATCCGGGTCGATTAAAGACCATGGTGGATCGGAGATGACTTGGAGTATGTCTGATTTACGAGAACTTCTAGGAGCGAGTCGGTTTTAAGACGACGTCAGCGTCTCTAGCTCCTTTTTTCTTTTAGGAAATGAGTACGTTTGAATGCGTGGCGATCGTTTCTCGGTTGTACGAGAGATTGGATCGGTTTGCGAGTTATGCCTGAATGGTTAGAGTACAACAAATCGAGATAGACAAAAATTGCTTACGACTTAGCATGCTAGACTATCTTCTAAATTCTAAGTTCTCTAGGTTTCTTGGCAGTTTACAAGATTTTTTCGTTTCTTACCTACGAGAAATTAGAAGTCTAATAAAATTTTCGAATCGGACATACCTCAGCTTCATCGATGATTTGGGGAAATACTTTTCTTTGAGAGTTTAGGCGACGTCTCGCCAGTTCTTTCCGAAAATATTTTGATATGCGAATTTTTATAAAAACGATTGAGTAGTTGTTACTGCGGAAGCGACTTTCCAGATTTGCGTTTTTCGATGGTAGCAGAGATATTCTAACTTTGTCTTTATTAAAAATTTCGAAAATTTTTCGATTACAAAGCTAAAAGAAATTTTCTAAAAAAATTTGGGCGTATACGAATACTCGTATACTCACCCACTCCCCCCCTCCGTTTTGGAAGGGGGGATAGCTGAACTCGTCTTTAGGCGAGCTGCCTATGTATTCCTTTCGGAAATCAAGCCATCTCGTAGTTCTGATTGTTTGTGCGAGTGTGCTTACTCGGCTGTCGTAGACTTCTCGATCGCTTCAGTCGCAGGATCGATGTCTTTGTCCAGGATTGTCTCCTCCGGTTGGGTGAAAGCGATGGGTGCGGAAACTTCTGGTTTCTCGGCCGTTGCTTGCTTTGGGTCGTCTTCTGTGGGCGGTGGCGTGACCTTTGCCCATTTTGGTTTCACGATCGCGACCGCCAATTGCCTCAGCTTATGTTCGGCCAGGAAGCAAGATCGCGATTGTCTTTGGCATCCCCAAATTACTGCGACTCCCGTAGGCGTCGGCAATTTGATGCCTAAGTGATACGTGGACAGAACCGCCTTCATGGAATTTATCCAAGGCGTGCCCATAATCACATTGTAGATAGCCGGGAAATTGACTACCGCGAAGTTAACGATTTTCGTCACTTCTTTCGCGGCGACCGGTAGTCGGATCAATCCCAGGGTCATTGACGTTTCGCCGGAGAAACTAGTCAGCGGTTTTGGAATCGGCTCAACTTTCGAGAGGTCGATTCCCATGCGTGCTAGCGTGTTGCGGAAGATGACATTGACCGTGCTTCCGGTATCAACCAGGATTCGAGCAACCTCTAGATCGCTTATCACCAAATCAATGACAAGGGGATCGTCATGCAGTTGGTCAATTCCACCGGTTTCAGCATCGTCGAAGGAGATTACCCCTGTCGGAGAATCGTCCGTCGGCACCTTCCAACTCGAGCCGGTTTCGGCTTTACGTTCGTAGGATTTTATTGACGAGACGGTGTCGTTAAAATATGGCGATTCGCCGATGATCATGTTGATTTTTCGGCGGTTAGCATCGTTACCATTCTCGTCTATTCTTCGTCTGCGTTTTTCGCCCGACTGATTTCCCTGAGGCCGGGTTTGCGCTTTTTTGTCATTCTTCGGGATGCGGTCCGAATCGCGGATGAGATCCTTGACACTAGATATCTCGGAAAGTTCTCCCGCGACTAAATTTGCGGCCAGTCTGGCGCCGAGAACTTTACAATTCACGGTGGAATGCCCGTGGGTTTGGTGGAGGTCGCAGAAAGAATTCTCGTCGTAATTCGAATTTCTCGTCCACCTGTTACCCGTAGTTCGCCCTTGCTCCGAACCGGAGGTGATGGCGTAGTTATGCGCCCCTCGGAGATCCTGTCCCTCGTGATGGACGAATTTATCGTTACGAGAGCTTCTCTTTTTCTGCTTCTGCTCGGACGCGTTATCCTTCGCGGATGTTTTCGTCGGCTTATGCTTCTCGGACAGGATTTTAGTTTCCTCTTCGATGGTTATGACGTCAGTAGCCTTATGGAGCGCATCCTGGATCGTCCGCGGTTTATCGAGAGTTATCCATTTGCAGAACGTCGATTTATACCAGAGCGATTTCCTTAACGCGTCGATGGCGGCTTTGTCGCTAATCCCGCTAACCCTAGCCATGACGAGTTTGAATCTACTCATGAAATCGCGGAGAGATTCGTCCTCCTTGTGCACCAAGCTCCAGAGATCGGCGTCGGAGGTTTCCGGGTTGATGAACATCGAATACTGCTTCAGGAATTCCGAAGCCAGTCGACGGAAACTTCCGATCAAATTTCGCCTAAGTTTGGCGAACCATTCGAGCGCAGCTCCTTCTAGGTTTTCGACGAAGAGGCGGCAATAGCCTGCGTCTTTTTCGTGGTCCTTGAGCTTGGCTCGTCCCATGGTGATCTGGAACGCTTGCAGGTGCGCTTTTGGATCGGACGTTCCGTCGTAAGTTGGCACCTTAAGCTTTCCGGGATCGGGCAGTTCGATCTCGGTGATGCGGGCCGTGAAGGGCGTTTTCCGAGACTCGTACAGTAGCCGATCGATCTCGGGTGCGGCGCTGTGGTACGGCCCTGGATAGGCTGTCTCTCCCTGGATCACTTGAAGGGGGCGTGGGTGGATGATGTAAGATGGCGATGGACTTCACCTGCGAGCTATGGACTGCTCAGAGGTTGTTTTGCGACTCAAAGACACAGGATCACCCTGTATAGTCTATGATGGGTTCACGAGAAGATTCCTCTCCTTAAGTGAGTTCAATGTTCNGACTTCACCTGCGAGCTATGGACTGCTCAGAGGTTGTTTTGCGACTCAAAGACACAGGATCACCCTGTATAGTCTATGATGGGTTCACGAGAAGATTCCTCTCCTTAAGTGAGTTCAATGTTCTTGATGCTGAACAGAGAAAGCAGTTCTCCTCAGAGAAGAAATCGACAGAAAAGTCTTTTGATAAAAATAATGCTTAGACTGATACAAAACGGAGGCCATAGAGTATAAGCACGAAATTAAAATCCCTAAGCCTAAACCAGATTGGTTTAGTTTAATTCTAATCCTAATCCAATTCGAAATTGGTTTACTAATCCTAATCCTAATTAACTTTGGTTTTCTGGTTTGTTTTAAATGAAATCAATTACACTTTGATACATTAAACCAACAGGCTGGTTCTTCTTTGGTTTCTTCTTAGCCCACGACTTGAAATGCTTGATCTGCTTCTTGTTGTGTCAGTAAGGTCCCTTAGACGTCCATCTCCAAGTTGGTGCATCCCTCTCTCAGCCCCTTCACGCTCAGTAGCTTCTTAATTCAGTTTTGCTGATGCAGATCTCTTCCATTGTACATCCATCTTCACCCAGATGACCCTGAACTGATCTTTATATACATTCAAGAGTTAGTTGCTTATACTTGGATCCAGAACTCTTCCTGATTGCAAGCTGGTCGTCCTTACTGATCCATGATCATTCCATGACTACCAAAGGCCGTATAAAGTCTCTTATTCTTCTCTATGTGTAATACCTCATAGATGATGCCAATAAGACAATGAAACTCCCCATTCAGCCAAGCTTTGATCAGTGTATTAGCTAGCCCATACATTGGATCCCATCTTTTAAGTTTGAGCCTGATTAGGATCGCACCATCCCCTCCTCCTCTAAAAGGATTTGTCCTCAAATCCAAGCCTTGTAGGATGATAAACTCATACATACTCAACTCCAGAAGCATTGTTCCTTTGGCCACGAGTTGGTTAATGTCTTTGCACACACACATCTCTTCTCCTGGCTTGAAAACAAAGTATTGTAGGACCTGTTCCTGCCTCAAAAACTTCTCTGAAAATAGTTCATTACCAACAACTCTGAAGGCATATAGCTTCTCCATTTTGTTAAGCTTGATTCTTTCTGCCTCTGTCCAGCTGAATCCAACACACATCTTTCTCATGAACATGAGACCATGTACTATCAGTTTAATCTTCTTCTGGTCAGGTGGTCGTGTGGTTTGGTCCCCATACTCATCTTCCAGTTCTGGTTTTTCTTTATCCACCACCAGTTCTTGTTTTTCTTTTCTCAGCTTGTCCTGATCAGTTATGGGCCTGATCAAGGACGTATTACCTCCTGTTCCTCCTCTAGTTTTGCTGCAGCTACTCAGTATCACACCATCCTCTCTCCCTTCAAAAATATTTGACCTCAAATCTTGTTCTTTAGGAGTGAAGGAACCTTGCAAATCCAGCTTGTATGAAACTGTTTTCTGCACCAAATTGTTGTTACTTCTTCTACGCACACTCAAGCTTCCTCCTGGTTCAAAAACAACTTGTTGCAGGCCCTGGACAACTCTCAGATACTCCACTAAGCTGGTCTGAATCCATACAACAGGTTTGGTTAGTAGATCGCAAGAAAAAGATTCAATGATATTACCTTCTTCAACCATAGTTGTAAGTGCCGATTCTTGAGCTTTAGGTGATCCAACAAGCACTTCTTCTTCATCTTGGTTTTGACCAGGCACGTGATCACACACCAATGATGAGATATCCTCTTGTTTCTGATGGTTGGCCAAGTAATCTCCTTGAAGAATAGTGGTTGGTTCTGAATCAAACTCTTGTTCTTTCTCACCTNTTGACCAGGCACGTGATCACACACCAATGATGAGATATCCTCTTGTTTCTGATGGTTGGCCAAGTAATCTCCTTGAAGAATAGTGGTTGGTTCTGAATCAAACTCTTGTTCTTTCTCACCTTGTTTTGCTGCAGTTTCTTCTTTCATCTCTGCTGGTTTCTTCTGGTAACAACTTAGCTCATCATCTCTTGCTGCTGGAGTGGAGCTGACATATGTTGTGGTTTCTTCATCACATCAGTGAGTGATTGATTTATTATGTTCATGAGGAATTCCTTGAACTGTGGGCTTTGCAATTCATCAAGATATGCTTTATGTAACTGCAACTTTCTTTGTTCCTCATGACCATAGTAGGACTTAGGCTCATCTCTGGATGTTTTAGCACGTCCTTTAGCTTCCCTAACTTGGCTTTCCATCCTTTCCAAATCAGTTTTCCCATACCTTTTTGCTACAAACATTTTCTTCATGACAGACTTCATCTCATACCAAGAAAAAATCTGTGAATCTCCAAAGCGCCTCCTATTGCTAGCAAGCTGATACCACCATTCAAGTGCATAACCATATAGTCCAGTAGTTGCTATCTGCACTTGCTTCTCTGCTGTGTACCTATGGCAGTGAAAAATGAAATCCATATTCTTTTCCCATTCAAGATATGTATCTGGATCAAACTCTCCATAGAAGGGTGAAATTTGGATCTCTTTTCTTCTTTCTTGCAACAGCTTGCTTGTTGCTGGTTGTTTAGCCTTCTCTTCAAGTTTTCTATAAGAATACATAGAAGATTGCTGGATATATGATGGAAGTCGTGACATAGGTTAAGAAAATCGAACCCTAAACCTTCAAGTGGCTCTGATACCACTTGGTACGGCCCTGGATAAGCTGTCTCTCCCTGGATCACTTGAAGGGGGCGTGGGTGGATGATGTAAGATGGCGATGGACTTCACCTGCGAGCTATGGACTGCTCAGAGGTTGTTTTGCGACTCAAAGACACAGGATCACCCTGTATAGTCTATGATGGGTTCACGAGAAGATTTCTCTCCTTAAGTGAGTTCAATGTTCTTGATGCTGAACAGAGAAAGCAGTTCTCCTCAGAGAAGAAATCGACAGAAAAGTCTTTTGATAAAAATAATGCTTAGACTGATACAAAACGGAGGCCATAGAGTATAAGCACGAAATTAAAATCCCTAAGCCTAAACCAGATTGGTTTAGTTTAATTCTAATCCTAATCCAATTCGAAATTGGTTTACTAATCCTAATCCTAATTAACTTTGGTTTTCTGGTTTGTTTTAAATGAAATCAATTACACTTTGATACATTAAACCAACAGGCTGGTTCTTCTTTGGTTTCTTCTTAGCCCACGACTTGAAATGCTTGATCTGCTTCTTGTTGTGTCAGTAAGGTCCCTTAGACGTCCATCTCCAAGTTGGTGCATCCCTCTCTCAGCCCCTTCACGCTCAGTAGCTTCTTAATTCAGTTTTGCTGATGCAGATCTCTTCCATTGTACATCCATCTTCACCCAGATGACCCTGAACTGATCTTATATACATTCAAGAGTTAGTTGCTTATACTTGGATCCAGAACTCTTCCTAATTGCAAGCTGGTCGTCCTTACTGATCCATGATCATTCCATGACTACCAAAGGCCGTATAAAGTCTCTTATTCTTCTCTCTGTCTAATACCTCATAGATGATGCCAATAAGACAATGAAACTCCCCATTCAGCCAAGCTTTGATCAGTGTATTAGCTAGCCCATACATTGGATCCCATCTTTTAAGTTTGAGCCTGATTAGGATCGCACCACGCTGGTAGCGTGATGAATCTGAGATTTCACCGCTTTTACCGCTGCGGCCGTTTTGGTGATGTATTCGCGGAGATCGCGAATCTCGGTCAGGTCGCCAGAAGTTTTCTTGACCTTGTCGGCGTTTGCTACGAGTGACCGGAGATCGCTCCTCGGCGGTTTTTGCGTATCGCGCGAAGTCGAGTTCCCCTTCGTCTCCAGTAAAGGAACGTTCGGGAGACGACTCCGGTTGAGGACTGCGAGTTTTTCTTCTCCTAGGATGGACGTCGGCGTCTTCGTCGGTCGAGTCGCTCGTTTCCAGGTTGACCCTTTCGATGCCGTCGCCTTCGGTCTCCTGTTCACGAATAGGAGATTTTTCCGATTCGTTCAGCGTCGTGTCAGGGTTTTCCTTTCTGGAATCTTTTTCCGGTACGTTTCCCTGATCGATTCTGGGACGATCTGTAGGAGCGCCGAAATCGAGTCTCCTTCCGCGGATCTTGGTAGTTCTGCGGGGGCGAATCGCTCTGGTTCTCGCAGTTAGGGTTTCGAGCCGTTTTGCGAGCAAACCAATGAGCTTTTCCTGCTCTTCCGAATTTTTGTTAAACTCGGAAAGCATCTTTTCGACGGTCTCGGCGTTAGCGTTCATAGCGTTGGCCGCTGACGCGTCTTTTGGTGGTGGTGTTTCAACGTTGTCGCGTTAGTTGCGAGTTTGGTTGTCACCAGTCATGGTTTCTTCGTTGGACATGTTGCGGCTATGGTGTAAGATAGATCCGACCCCCCCTCCTTCTAGCGCCAAACTGTGGGTGTCGAAATCCACCTACTGTCAAATAATCGTAAATAAGGAAACTTCGGGAAAACCCTAAGTTTCCAGAGGAACCGGCTATCTGCAGAACCGCACAACGAAGATTAAGATAACAAGAAAACTTAGAATTATTAAAAGATAAACGAAAATCGAGAGCAAAGAGGTTCTTATNGATAACAAGAAAACTTAGAATTATTAAAAGATAAACGAAAATCGAGAGCAAAGAGGTTCTTATTCCGAATCTGCGTAGAACTGGTACAAAGAGAGTAGCCGAAAACTTAAGAACGAAAAACCCTAATTGAGACGCAGCTCGCTAACAGAAAAACGGAAAAATTCCTAAATGCTAGTTTTGGTGGTGAGAGCTCTGAATTTCGTGTCCCAGCTTCTGCCCTATGCCTCCTCCTTATATACTCCTCCTTAGGCGGTTTTAGTCTTTCCATTTTGCTCGAAACCGAATATTTCGGGAACTTTCCATATCTGTCGATGATTCCTTTTCTTCTGCGGAAATCTTTTATTTAGCTTCAAACTTGCCTTTTATCTTCCGTCTGCGAGTAGACCGTCAAAACGTTATCGTATCTTCGGGTTTGATTTCGTTAACGTCGCGAGATGGGTTTTTATCGTGTTTTAGGACCTTTCGGGCCGTTTTACGATAAAAACCGTTTTACGACTTTAACGAGACCGTTTCTTGATCCGATGCCGTTTTTACGACTCTCTCGACGTTTTTTTTATTAAAAACACGTTTTTATAATCCTAACGAATAATCTCGGATAAATCGTATAGTTTAGGCGATGTTCGGTGTTTTTATTAACCGTTACCGTTTTATACGATTTCTTCGAGTTCTTTTCGGGAAAACGGAGTTTTACGGTTTTTATCGTAAAACTCGAACGATAGGACGGATCGAGATGAAACGGGAGACATTTCGACCGTAATTCGGAATATGATCGTGTCGAAGGACGTATGCCTTGAATCAAGGATGTGGGAGATCGAGGCTCGGGATGGTCGGCTCGACGTATGGCGAGCTACTTCAGCTTGGCTAGGTCGCCATATGGCGAACTAGGCGAAAAGAACCAGTGGGGCAAAGTCAGCACCTCTTAGTTCGCCAAATGGCGATCTATCCGGGCGATCTATCTGGGACGGGACCAGTTCGCCCATCGGCGAACTAAGCCGTGCTGGCTTGGTTCGCCGATGGGCGAACTAGTCGAGATGGACTAGTTCGCCCAACGGCGAACTAAGCCAGGCTGGGTTAGTTCGCCGATGGGCGAACTAGTCAAGATGGACTAGTTCGCCCATCGGCGAACTAAGCCGGGCCGGCTTAGTTCGCCGATGGGCGAACTTGTCGAGTGCCTTCTAGTTGGCCCATCGGCGAACTAAGCCGGCTCGGCTTAGTTCGCCCGTGGGCGAACTTGTCGTGACTAGTTCGCCCACGGTTGTTTCGGTTTTTTGCGGTTTCGTAAAACGATTCTTCGAGTTATTCTCGAGTTTTACAAATCGATTCTTCGAGTTTTATAAAACGATTCTTGAGTTTTATAAAACGATTCTTCGAGTTTTATAAAACGGCTTCTCGAGTTTTATAAAATGATCTTCGAGTTTTATAAAACAGCTTCTCGAGTTTTATAAAACGGCTTCTCGAGTTTTATAAAACGATCCTCGAGTTTTATAAAACGATCTTCGAGTTTTATAAAACGGCTTCTCGAGTTTTATAAAACGATCTTCGAGTTTTATAAAACAGCTTCTCGAGTTTTATAAAACGGCTTCTCGAGTTTTATAAAACGATCCTCGAGTTTTATTAAACGATCTTCGAGTTTTATAAAACGGCTTCTCGAGTTTTATAAAATGATCCTCGGGTTTTATAAAACGATTCTCAAGTTTTATAAAACGGTCCTCAAGTTTTATAAAACGATCCTCGAGTTTTATAAAATGATTCTTCGGGTTTTACAAAACGATTCCTTTTATATTTCTGCGGGGAGTTTTGGCCGTTGATTCCGTCGTACCGATTTTGACCCCAACAATTAGGTTAAGATAATTGCATTTGAATTTCTTTTGACTTTAATCCTGAGAATAACATCTGCTTATCCCATATCTTTCATCTCAATTTTTTGTTTGAGCATGTTCTTTGTTTGATTGATGATAAATGTATTGCTTTCGATAATGAGTATATCATCCACATATAGACATAACAAAACATACGTCTTTTGGTATTTTGTAGTATATGCATTAATTACATTCATTAATTTTAAACCCATTTGACATCATTATATTGTCAAATTTTTCATGTCATTGTTTAGGAGCTTGTTTAAATCCATAAAGTGGCATTACAAGTCAGCATAGTTTTTTTCATGTCTAGGAATGAAACAAACCTCAAGTTTTCATGTAAATTACTTTTTCTAAATCACCATTTAGAAATGCGATTTACATCCATTTGATGAATTTTTAAGTCTCTTAAAACTGTGACTGCTATCATCAGCCTTATTGATGTTATTCTCGTCACTGGAGAATAAGTCTCAAAATAGCCAAGGCCTTCTTTTTGCCGAAATCCTTGAACTACAAGCCTAGCTTTGTATATACCTCCGGACGTTTTGTCACGGTTTAATTTTGTTTCATTATTCATCTACTCCCAAATGCTTTATAGGCAGGTGGTAAATCCGTTATGTAATCAAATTCATTTTGACAGAATCATTCCAAAACGGAGCGTCTGGTGAAGACGCTTTTGAACTCTTTTGCTCCTTCTAGGTTATGCCAAAGATTTTGAATCATTTTTTACCAAAATTGTCATTAAAAAAATTTCACCAAAAGATTCTTCCTTTCGAACTCTTTTGCTCCTTCTAGGTTCATCTTTTTCATTTTTTGGAATATCATTTACAGAAATTTTAACATTTGTCTCAGATTCTGAAACATTATCGGTGTCTATTTCTTCTCAATTTTTTTTTAAACCTTGTTTTTCCTTGAAATGATATATATGAAAGATGCATTCATGATTCCATTACTGTATTTTCATGAATATTTGATATTTCAGATTTATGTACCAGAAATCGCTAGACACTACTATTATATGCATTTCCAATGAAGATGCAATCCATTGTTCTAGGTCTAATAGTGACCTTTTTTTGGTGGTGGTACTGCAACTTTTGCCAAGCTTCCCACACTTTGAGGTATTTATATGAAGGTAAATTACCTTTCCATAGTTCATGTGGAGTTTTGATAGATACTTTATATGGAACTTTGTTAAGGATATAACTAGTGGTAAGCAATTGTTTCCCCCCCCCCCCCCCCCCAACATGTTCTTGGGTAACCTAGATTCCTGCAACATTGCATTCATAACTTTTTTAGAGTTAGATTTTTGCATTCAGAAACTCCATTAGATTCTGGTGGGTAAGCAGCTGTAGTTTGATGGATTATTCTATGTTTATAGAATTCACTGAATGAACGATCATACTCGCCTCCTATGTTGCTTCTAACTATTTTAATAGTTGTTTTAAGCTGGTTTTCGACCTCGAGTTTAAATTCTTTGAATTTTGCTAAGGTTTTTTATTTGTTAGGTAATAAATATACTTACCAATATTTTATACAGTCATCTATGAAGGTCACAAAGTACTTTTACACCTCTAGTTTGTCTGTATTTTAAATAACTTAAATCTGTATGAATTAAATCAAGAGGTTTATCAATTTGAGGTGATGGCTTTTTTTGTGAGCTTAGCATGTATGCATACTTCACATTTTTGTTTACTTGTTTTACATTTTGAGATTAGATTTAGATTCATTATCTTTGTATCGATATGTAATGTACATGGTATAATCTTTCATATCATATATTAAAAGACTCAACCAAATAAGCAACTGGCTATTTCTTATTCATTGAAACTTTTGGAGCTACAACTTTCTGAAGGATTGTCATTACATTCATTTTGACAAGTCCATACTTAACATACCTCTTTCGCAAATAAACCCCATTCATCCTAATTATGAGCTTGTCGGCCTCAAGATTCATGTCGAATCCATTCTTCTGAGCAGAGTTCGTGAAACCGTGTCAGACACATGCTTCACATTATGCAGAGTAACTTCACGTTCAGTTTGTCATCATTTTGGTTCCTGAATTCCATGTGAAGCCGCTCCTCGAGACCCGTCTTCTTATATTTGTGCTTCAGGTAGTTCTTGAAATTCGTATAGCTTGGAGGAATTTTGTGAATGAAATTCAGAGTTCTGAATGTCTCGCAAATGGACATTCCTTCAGCAACAATTTCATGACAAATGATCTGGAATGCTTTGATGTGATTCATGATGGGTTTTGAATCCACCATTTTGAAGTCATAGAATTTTTCAACCACAAACGTCTAGCAGCCAGCATCTTCACCTAGTTGTCCACTGATATCCTGAGCTCTCTCGCAGTGGGAATCTCATAGTCGGTATAATGGGTTAATGAGATGATCCAAAATATATTCTTTGCAGATGAAGTCGGAATACACCCATATGTCAACATACGCGAGAGTGTGCACATCCTCAATCCCCTGAGGGATAATGACCTTATCTTCTTGGATAAATTTGTCCAAGTTCATCATTGTGATGAAGATATCATGTTCTTCTGCCATGTTTTGAAGCCTTTTCCATCAATTTTTTTCTGGCATTAATACTTGAGATAACACCAGGAACAGCTGGAAGAATTGGAACTGCAACCAGAGCAGCACTTGTGGTGGCGTCAATTGAGCCTATCGGATAAAGACCAGCACTAAACAGTTTACAGCCCGTGGTTTCATTGGCAACATTACCCACTGGAAGCGTAGGTTTTATTGTTGTAGTGATTGTCACAGTTGCGTCAGTTTGAGAAATGTTAAGTGGGATTTTATCATCAATGGTGTTGTTGTTGGTATAAGTAATAATTTTACTTTTCTAAAAAAATAATAAACAGAAAATGTATCAGTACACCAATAAGAAACAACAATTTATTTAGGAAAAATAATTGTATAACCACATAATACTATCCATGTGGATTTACTAAAGTTTGCTCAAGATCGTTCTTAAGCACCGTATATGATAGATAAGCCAAGACCTGTTTTTCAAAGCGTTCGTAGAAACAGTCTGCATAGGGTAAAGGCGTTTTGATCGTTTCACAAACTTGCTTTAAAAGCGCCTATGGAAACAAAACCAGTTTTATAACGTTATAATAATCATGTACAAAAAATGTTTCACGGAAATGCTAAAAGCAAACCGCAAAGTCGTTTAAACTCTAGAAACTTTTCGCGGAAATGTTGTATACAAATCAAAAAACACTGTTCCAAAAAAAATACAAAAATGTTTAGAAATCCTGTAAAATCGTTTAATAAAAAGGTATAACAATCCAATTAAAGCTTACAACAGAAAGCTAATAAGAGATAACACTGTAGAAGCCAGAAAATCGAATCGATATAAATGAATTAAGAAAATTTATAGTTATAGGAAATAGACGAATGGAAACAAAGCAAAACCCGATACGAAAACGGTTTTAGAAAACATAGTGTGGATTCGAGATAAATCTCTTTCATTAACTCTTAATGTTCTCTCGCGAGTGCAAAGAATTATGCGAATTAGAGTCACATGATACAACCACAATATATAGTCATGTGGCACACCTGAGCTACCCCTACGAACTAATGATCTATGAAACACTCTCTACAGAAACTTACGGTGGGAGATTTTGTTAGTTTCTCTTGATGTGAAAAAGTTAAGAATGAAGAAGAAAATTTGGGTTTATTTAAAGAGAAGTAAGAGAGCCACTTCCCTTAACAACTGCTGCATGTGGGTGAAAATCTCACAGAGATTAGAGAAAGTGAGTTACGAAACTTCCTCCCCAAGATCCTATTTCTCTTTTAAAATATATATTTTGAACAAACAGTTGAAATGGTTGTTGTTTGAAAAATAACTTTGGTCCAAAAAGAACCTTATTGGTCCTATGTCCCTTCATCAAGACCCACACGCACGCACCAAGCCGGCCGGACAGTAGTGGCGCGCACATGGTGGAGGGGGGAGCCATCCTATCTAAGCTCAGACTTTGAACACTCAAATGTGTCAAGCCATATATAAACAACTCAAAACTGTCTTTCATTACCGATGTGGGATGTTCTGTTAAGTTGTGATGAGTTAAATAAGATGAGGTGATGAGTATAAATTCTTAGAGAAGACTTGGGAATGAAGAGGAGTTCAAGAATGGCATTGGGTAAATAGAGGGTGATGGTACGAATGGTATGGACGGTACGGACGACCGTACGGATCATCACTCCTAAACTCACTATAGGTCGACCTTTCTCCACATTTTAGATTAGTGCAAATATAAGGTAAAGTGTATGGACAAGGAAGGTCCGTACACTATTGACACTGTTGGTAAAATGTGGAAAGGAGACTAAGGCAAAGGAGTGGTCAAATACTCTAAAGGAGAAAGTGGGTTAGGGTGCACTCGGTTGTTACCATTTATGGATAAGAGGAGAGCTGCCTTGACAGGCTGGAAAGGCAGTCAGCATCTTGTCAAAGATGCTAATAGGAACAAGCATGCGTTGAATCCCCACCATCAATTTCAAACCGGACGCGCCATCTTCCCTTGACTACACATGCCTACCTTTCCCATCTTATCTTCTTCTTGTCGATCATTTTGTTTAAGCTAAGCTTATATATTGTAAACCTTATCATTAATGAAAAGTAGACAGTTCTACAATCTCTCTTAGTCTTCTATAATCTTTGTTTAGTCTCTCTTACCATCTAATCATCTAATCTCACTACCTAATCCATCCTAAACACTCAGATTATCATTAAGATCCTAAAAACAATATGGTATCAGAGCCAGGTTAGTAACAATCTGTGCTTGCGGTTGTGTCTTTGAATAATAGGAAGCTAGTGTTCATGAAGATCCGAGGAGAAGTTCTTTGAAGATGATTCAAAATAAGTTCCTATCTTTGAAGTTTGCGTCTTCAAGACAACATCTTGGGAAGCGTTTTTGGGATCCAAGTTGAAAGGTTCAATCTTTGAAGGTTCGGTGTCATCTCTACCCAAGATCTAACCTTTAGCAAGCTGTAGAAGTGAAGCTGTTCAAGATGGAGAGTGGTGGAAGATTGAAGATTCCAGTTACCCTAAAAGGAGATAACTATTTGCTATGATCAAGGCTGGTGAAGACAGCTGTGGGAAGTAAGAGCTTATGGGGTCATATAACGTCTAGTGAAGTCCCAAAGCTCATCACCCAAGATGGTGACCAAGAAGTGGTCACAAGCGATGAGGACAGATAGGAGCAAGATGACTTGCTGGTGATGTTCGTGCTACAAAGCTCCCTTGAACCATCAATCCCTGAAGCTTATAGCTATTGCAAGAAGTCCAAGGACTTGTGGGACACTCTCAAGACAGTTTATGGAAACATATCAAACCTCAGTAGGGTGTTTTAGTTCAAGAGAGCAATCAACAATCTGGTCCAAGATGATGTGGAGAGTACCAAGCACTTGGGAAAGTTTAGGGCTTTGTGGTTTAAACTTGAGATGCTGAGGCCAAGTACAACCGTTGTAGATGAGGTTAATGAAAGGAGAGAAGAAGGCAAAATCTTTGGTCTACTACTTACCTTTAATCTGGCTTACAACAGCCTCATTAAGCATATCTTGCAAGCTGAGAAACTCCTAACCTTGGAAGATGTATGCACCCAAGTTCAGAAGGAACAAGGATCAATAGGGCTGTTTGGAAGGAAAAGAGAGTTATCTTTGGCAAACCAGGCATCTCAAGCTGATCAATGTGAAGTGTCCCATGCTAAAAAGGCAGTTCATGACAAGTATGAAGAGAGGAGGTTCAATGGGAGTAGTGATCATTGCAAGAAGCATGGCCATAATAAGAGCCAATGCTGGATACTTCATCCTCACTTGAAGCCGGCCAAGTTCATGAAGGAAAGGGAAGGAAGAGCACATGTCTCGGAATGATCTAATGGGGCTGGTACATCTAACCGGGAAAATGATAGAGATGGAGAGAGGCTGGTGATGGTAGAGCTGGTGATGGCAAGTCTCTGGTGGCCTACACTGGAAACCAAGGTAACCATGGCAATGATGACTTCATCAGGAGATCAGACATGGATGCCCTCATCAAAATGCTCAAGGATACTGGTAACATCTTTGGTAAATCTAATTGGTATTCATTTGGTGAAAATGTGATCAACTATAGTCTAGACAATACCATTGATCATGATATAAGTGCTAAGATTGCTAGACATGATCAGTTTTATAATGCAACTCATAATGCATATAATCTTGATAATGCATCATTTAGAACACCTAGTATACTTTGTCATACTGCCAATAACATGTCTAGATCATTGATAGTTGATTCTGGTACATCTCATCACATGATCAGTGACACTAGCTTAATTAGAAACATTGAACCTGCTAGTGGTCAAGTAATGATAGCAAATGGTAATAAGATACCTATTAGAGGAATATGTACTATGAAATTGTTTAAAAAGGAGTCTAAAGCTTTTTATATGCATGAATTCACATCTAACCTGTTATCTGTCAAGAAATGTGCTACTGATTTACAATGCAATGTTATCTTTACCCTAATGATGGTTAGTTTCATGATATTGAGAGAAATAGATTGATTGGGAAAGGAGTTATAAGAGGCGACCTCTATCTACTTGAAGACTTAGCTCATGTTTCTGATTATAGTTGTTTACTTACTTATGATTCTGTTTTGAATAATAAAACTTTGTGACATGCTAGGTCATACTCATGTTAGAGCTTTGAACCTTATGTTACCAGGTGTTGTTTTTGAAAATGATAAGTGTGAGGCTTGCATTTTAGGCAAGCATTGTAAGACTGTTATTAAGAGTTCATTTATTGTTTATGACAATTGCTTTGATTTAATTCACTCTGATGTTTGGACTGCTCCATGTTTATTTAGAGAAAATTATAGGTATATTTTGTCACTTTCATTGATGAATAATATAAATACACCTAATTAACTCTAATTCAATCAAAAGATAGGGTTCTTGATGCATTTAGAAACTTTCAAACTTATGTGACTAACCATTATCATGCTAAGATCAAAATTTCATATCAGATAAAGGGGGGAGAGTACACAAGCCATGCATTCAAGTAACACCCTGCTCAACATGGTATTCTTCACCAGACTAGTTGTCCCTATACTCCTCAACAGAATGGTGTGGCCAAGAGAAAGAACAAGCACCTCATGGAAGTGGCACGGTCTATGATGTTCCAAGCCAATGTCCCTAAGAAGTTTTGGAGTGATGTTGTGACCACATCTTGCTACCTCATCAATCGCACACCAACCAAAATCCTTAAAGATCAAGCTCCTTTTGAAGTTCTTAACAAATACAAGCCTTTTCTGGAGTACTTACAGGTCTTTAGGTGCTTGTGCTATGTTCTTATACCAGGGGAACTGAGGAATAAGTTGGAGGCTAAGAGCACAAAGGCCGTGTTTATTTGGATACTCTTCATCTCAAAACGGGTACAAGTGTTATAATCCGGAAACTAGAAGAGTTCTTGTATCAAAGGATATGAAGTTTATAGAGGAAAGGGGTTATTATGAAGAAAAGAACCAGGAAGAGTTAAGAGACCTAACATCTGATAAAGTTGTTGTTTTGAGAACTATATTAGAGGGTCTTGGGATAGGAGTGTCCCAAGACCGAATCGGTGGTCGAGGAAAAATTGGTGGTCCTTATGCGGTTAATGATAATGATCACTCTCTCCACCTTAACCATGAGGGGGGCAGTGAACCTGAAGTCTAGGACCAGAATGGTGAAGGCTTAGGCAATGAGGAAGAAGGCGTGGAGCCTAATGATGACAACAGTTTAGGTTCTCATGATCAAGGAGTAGAGTCACCGGTAAGAATGAATCTGATACTGATCCTCAAGAAGAAGAAGAAGAACTTGTGGTGGAGGAACAACACCTGAGAAGAAGTATAAGGATCATATACCCTCCATCAAATTGGGTGAATACAACGGTATACTACAATGCTCAAGTGGTTGAACACCCATCACAAGTTGTGTCCTCATTTGCTCAATACCCCAAGGAACATTATGTGTTCATGTCGACATTGGACATCAGCTTTGTCCCAAGGTCTTATGAAGAAGCAATGGTCGACAAGGAATAGGTGGAATCTGTTGGTACTGAGGCTAATGCCATGATAAAATATGAGACATGGTATGAAAGTGAACTATCTAAGGGAAAGAAGGTTGTGACTAGTAGATGAATCTTTACCATTAAATACAAGGCTGATGGTACCAGTGATAGAAAGAAGACTAGACTGGTTGCAAGAGGATTCACACAGACATATTGTGAAGACTATGTAGATATCTTTGCCCAAGTAGCCAAGCTCCACACCATCAGAATTGTGTTGTCTCTTGCTGTTAACCTTGAATGGAGTTTATGGCAAATGGATGTGAAGAATGTCTTCTTACAAGGTGAACTTGAAGATGAAGTCTACATGTATCCCCCTCCTGATTTGGAACACTTGGTAAAGAAGGGTAATGTTTTGAGATTGAAGAAGCTATCTATGGTTTAAAACAGTCTTCAAGATCTTGGTACAACAAGCTTAGCACAACACTTGATGGGAGAGGCCTCAGAAAGTCAAAACTAGACCATACTCTCTTCACTCTCACGACTTCCTCAAGTATTGTTGTCCTTTTTGTGTATGTTATGATATCATCATCACAGGAAGTGACAAGGCTGGTATTCAATCCACTAAGGGGTTTCTAAGGTATGTTTTTGAAATTAAAGATTTGGGAGAGAAGAAATACTTCTTAGGCATTGAGATATGTAGGTCCAAGGAGGGTTTGTTTCTGTCCCAAAGAAAATACACACTTGATCTTTTGAAAGATGCAGGTATGCTTGGAGGAAAGACAGCTAAACTACCTCTAGAAGATGGATACAAAGTACCACGTGAGAGGGAGACTGAAGACAGCCCACTATTCAAGGATGCCATCCTTTATAGGAATCTTGTGGGTAAGATAATCTACTTAACTATCACTCGACCTGACGTTTGCTTTGCTGTGAATCAGGTGAGTCAACATATGCAAGTGCCAAAGGAGCATCATTTGGGGAATGGAACCGGCTACTTATGTATCTGAATGGAACTCCCAACCTAGGAGTATGGATGGGCTGTAATGGAAGCACTGAAGTGGTAGGATATTGTGATGCAGATTGGGCTGGTGTTAGGTCAGATAGGAGATCTACTACTGGCTATTGTACCTTCATTGGTGGGAACTTAGTGACATGGAAAAGCAAGAAGCAGAAGGTGGTATTAATATACCATGCATTTGACCCACTTTCAGCTATGGTATATAAGTGTTTTAGGATATAATTACTATGATATATAGTCTTTTTAGAGTATTTATAAGTTCAGGTACGTTCTAGAGAGATATGGTGATTTTGGTGTCTTTTAGAGCCTTTTGAATGTAGAACTGTATAGATGCGCACTACAACGGAATGGGGTAAAGATAGCATAAGAAGATATCGTTTTGGTCGAAAATGCTATCGTTGATATAGCTCTTTCTTTAAGATAGTGTTTCATAATGTATATGCTATGCTTTATTTTTGAAACGCCATCTTTAGTTGGACGATAGTTCTTTTTCATTTTCCCGCTAAGTACTTAATGAAAAAGAAGCGGCCAAATTTTTTTTTTTTCCCATTTATTTTTAGCTAAAACTAAAAAGAGAAAATTACTAGAATAGAACACAAAAGCTTACATATGAATAGAATAATATACATTTTCTAAAAATTACTAGAATGTTTTCAGACTTCTAGTAAATTACAATAAAAATCCTTGTTTGATTTTGTTATTGTTTTAATTATTAAATCCACATCACTAATTAGGCAATTCACGTCACTAATTTGTGTCATCAATAATGACACTAGAAAATCAACCGTCCCATATCTCCGGTGAATAGGGAAAAAATGTCACATCGTCACAACTTCTTCGTCAAAACTTTCGTTAAACCCTAACCGAGTTCGAAATCATCTTCGTCACAACTAATACTCTCGTTTCCGATAAAGTTTTCTCCGTTATCATCTTCGTCAACCTCGTTAAACCCTAACTGTCTCCGATATCATCTTTGTCATCCGACATCTTCTTCTCCGCAAAAGTTTCTACGTAATCGTATCTACGACATCATCTTTGCTGGTATGTTGTGGCTGAGTTTGATTTATATTGTGACCGAGTTTGATTTACGACGTGGCTGAGTTATAGATTATGTTGTAACTGAGTTATTCTATAGTGTGGCTTAGCTGAGTTTGATTTACGTTGTGAAAATATAGTTTTCCATTTCGACTGAGTTATAGATTATGTTGTGGCTGAGTTATTGATAATGATCCGGCTGAGTTATTGATTATGTTTTGGTTGAGTTATTGTTTATACTGTGGATGATTTATACACTATGTTTTAGTGAGTTATTGATTATGTTTTGGCTGAGTTATTGATTTTGTTGTTGCTGAGTTTTGTTTCTATTACGACTGTGCTATATGGTGGCTGGGTTATTTTTTATGTTGTGGCTGAGTTTTGTTTCTATTGCGACTGATTTATATATATGTCTTTTAGGATCAGATGGCTATTTCTGAAGATCAAGCACAATATTATTCTCCACCACTTTATGCTGAAGGGGCTTCTAATCTAGCAAATAAAGAGATTAGTCACAATTTGCAGATGGGAGATTTCCCTAACGTCAGAGAAGCAATAAGACGGGATGTGTGGGATCACCTGAGGCAGGGTCCACTTGGAATTATTGTTAAGCTAGCTGAACGCAAAAGCGTGTGGTCTGGTAGGACTGTACACTATCTACTATGTCGACAGCTTTGAGTATATAAGAAGGAGATTTGGAGTCTAGTTGGTGATGAACCTATCAGATTTAGCTTACACGAATTTGGTGTGATCACTGGGTTAAACACAGATCAAGTGCCAACAGAAAGTTTTGAACCTGACCAATACAAAACGTGTTGGGAGGAGTTGAATCTGCCGCTTGGGATGGGACCCAAGTTAGATGAACTGAGGAAGCATCGGAGGTATGTCCGGCCTGGAGTTTTGAAAAGCGTAAATGGTTAGTGATGTTACTTCTTCAAGCGATGGGACTTTATGGATATCGTTTGAAAGTGCAAAAAGAGTATTCGGCGATGAAGCCATCATGACGTATCCATGAGGTCGGACTGCATATGAAGTTCTTGTTGACTATATTAAGATGTTGAATCCACAAGGAATGACATAAACCATAAGCGGTCTGAAGGACGTGTTATTGGTTTGGGCATATAAATTTGTCATTTTTTTGGAGAACGTTTTGGGAGAGTGGTCAATGAGCAAGAAGTTTCACTTTTCCGATTGAGTGGAAAGCGTACACGTTCAAGTTTTGATATTGTTATTACCAAAGAAATTAGAGAACATGGCGAGGTAAGGTGTCAACTGATTTATTATTTATTTGTTGGCTGACTTATAAGTACTTATGTATTAAGTGGCTGGGTTTTTTGGTATTAGTTATTTGATGGTTGAGTTAGTATGTATATAGTGGCTGGGTTTTTTGGTATTACTTATTTGATGACTGAGATAGTGTTTACATGGTGGCTGGGTTTTTGATAGCAGAATTATTAGTTATTTTATGGCTGAGATATTAGTTGTTTTATGAACACATAAAAATAGTATTAAAGCACCCAAAACCCAGCCACCATAACACTATCTCAGCCTCTTGCTATTAGTCATTTGATGGCTGACTTAGTATGTATATAGTGGATGGGTTTTTTGGTATTAGTTATTTGATGGCTGAGATAGTGTATATAGTACTTTGATAGCTGAGTTATTATATATTTGGTGGCTGATTTTGTAGGTGTGCATGAGAAAAATGGTTATGAAGGACTGCGTAAAAGAGATGTTTCCTCAGTGGACGGATGAAGCAGATGACACGCAGCTCGTTAACTTGATAACAGACATATATACAGGTCGGTTTGTTAAAGGTTTTTGGGGAACGTAGATGAAACACAAACAAATAAAGGCTGGTGTTTTATCAAAGGCTGAGCCACCCATTAAGAAGCAGAAGAAAGTGAGCAGCACTATTGAGGATGAAGCTGTTGTGGAGGGAAAGGGTGCTTGCGAAAAGGAGGATATTGGGAACAATCCAGTATTGTTGAGCATAATGTATTCTCTGGAAAACATTTCCTCAAAATTAGACAACTACGATAACCGATTCGAAAACTTTGAAGTGTGGTTAACCAGATACGAGTCCAGAGATATCGAGTCCAGAGATATGAACACTGCTGATTTAGTCATAGTTGCAGTGGAGGAATATTTCTTTAAAGTTCCCGATAACTCTTTACCGTTGTCATCACCATCACCATCACCGCCACTGCCACCGCAACAGCCGAATTTTTTTCCACAGCACTCTGTCAATAGTCCACCTGCTAAGGCCTCTGTCAATAGTCCACCTGCTAAGGCCTCTGTCAATAGTCCACCTGCTAAGGCCGTGGAAAAGAATTTGGTTGACGATGTTGATTTCGTTGGTATTTCTCCTACTAAGGACCCTGCCTTAGAACGTGGATGCAGGGTAAAGTTAAAACTAAAAGGGAATGAGGTTAAAGACAAGGACAATGAGGAGGCTGAGATAGCAAATAAGGAGGCCGCTCCTAAGAAGAAGGAGGCAGCTCCTAAAAAGAACGAAGCGGCTGGGTTAAGTAGGAAAGAGGCAGCTGAGTAAAGGAAACGTCAGGCTGAGTAAAGGAAACGGCAGGCTGAGGAAAAGAAAGAGGCGGCTGAGTTAAATAAGAAAGAGAAGGATGTGTTAAAGAAGCAAGAAATGCTGAGTTAAAGAAATAGGTCCCAAAGAAGGTGACGCGTGTCGGTGTAATAACAGTAGATGTACCTCAGCCAAAATAGATTCAAGCCGACAGTGATTTTGCGTATATTACTGACGAATTTCTCGCATCACGAGATGAAGTGCCTCCGGAGTCTAATGAAGAGGAAGAGGATAGGATCAGATCCAAAAGAATAAATTAATTTTGGGAAAATGTTCAGTTGTCTCCAACTGGGTGTGCATTGTTCGCTGATAATGCTCCTTCAGCACCAGTTTTTCCTCACATTGGAGACAATGGAACGACGTGCATGAGGAAGAATTTTAAACCTTCACCAGTAATATATGATCCTTTAGCACTGGTTGATCCAGCGAAATTCGATAAACTTAAGGAACACCAAGAGAAACATAAGGACGTTCCCGCTTCAAAAACAGCGTCCCATGAGGGTGAGTTCTATAGAATCATCGTCACTGAAATACTGTGGGTAGACAACCAATATGGATGGTTGTGTGATGAAGCAAGTATTCCTTACGGTTGAGTTATATATTTTATGTGACTGGGTTAAGTGTTCTATACGGCCGAGTTAAGTATACTATGTGGCTGAGTTAAGTATACTATGTGGCTGAGTTTAGTATACTATGTGGCTGAGTTTAGAATTCTTTGTGGCTGATGTGGGAACCGAAATTCACACTGTCGATTTTCCGTCAAATATGGAAACTTAGGGAAAACCCTAATTCTCCCGAGGTCCTGGATCTCTGCGGAAATAACTAAAACAAACAAAATGAATAGAATATGGATGAACAATGAAGAACAGAGAATGAAGAATTTGCTTGAAAGCTTATTATTGAATAATAGATCGACAACTGTTACAAGAAAGAATTGCAGAACTTTAGACGTCGAAATGTTCTAAGGATCTCGCCTGCTAGTCTAAACGCTAAGTCCTAAATTTCTAAGCTAACAGCCGCCTCTCTAGGTGTGATTTTCGTCCCTTTGCCTCTGCCCTATACCTCTTGCTTATATACTCCCCTCCTAGGCGGTTTTAGTCTTTCCATTTCGCCTAGATTCGAGTTTATTAGGAATCTTCCATTTATCTCGATCCTTCCTTTTCTTCCATGGAAACTTCTATTTATCTTCAGACTTGCCATTTATCTTCGAACTTGACACTTATCTTCCTTCTGCGAGTAAACCGTCAAAATATTATCGTATCTTCGGGTTAGATTTTGTTAAGATCTTGAGATAGGCTTTTATCACGTTTTAGGACATTCCGGGCCGTTTTGCGATAAATCCGTTTTACGACTTTATACGAGATTGTTTCCTGATCCGATGCCGCTTTTAGTAAATTCCCCGAGTTAATCGTAAAGTTTTAGCTACATTCGTTTCTCGGTTAATCGTTGCCGTTTTTACGATTCACTCCACACATTTATTAAAAACGTGTTTTTACGATTTTTACGGAAAATCTCGAATAAATCGTATAGTTTAGGCAATGTTCGGTGTTTCGTTTAACCGTTGCCGCTCTATAAGATTTCCTCGAGTTCTTTTGGAGAAAACAAAGTTTTACGGTTTTTATCGTAAAACTTGAATGATAAGACAGATCGAGATGAAATGGGAGACATTTCGACCGTGGTTCAGAACACGATAGTGTCGAAGGACGTAAACCTTGAACCGGGGATACGGGAGAACGAGGCTCGGGACGGGCGGTTCGACGTACGGCGAGTCGAACCGGACCGGTTCAGCTCGCCGTTTGGCAAACTGCCCGGAAGCTTCTAGCTCGCCCAACGGCGAGCTAGTCTGGGCGAGGCTAGCTCGCCCAATGGCGAGCTAAGCCAGTCGGGACAAGACTAGCTCGCGTTTTACGGAGGTTTCGGTTTTTCGCGGTTTTGTGCTTAACTCGGACGATCGTGTACTCGACGTTTGTTTTGTCTCCCCGAGATAACGATCTTCCGAGTTTTCCGCGGATTTCCTTTGTTTATAAATCTCTTTTGGATTAATAAAATGATTTCTCGAGTTTTATAAAACGATTCTCCGAGTTTTATAAAATGATTCTTCGAGTTTTATAAAACGATTTCTCGAGTTTTGCGAAAGGTAATGATTCTATCTTTTACAGAAGTTATCCTAGACGTTGATTTCGAGATTACGGTTTTTGACACCAATAGCTGAGTTAAGTATACTATTTGGCTGAGTTTAGTATACTATGTGGCTGAGTTATGTGTTCTTTACGGCTGAGTTATAGATTCGTTTATATTGACTTGATTTTGTGTTTTTGCATAGCATGTTAGTGTGTTTCTGCGAGTCCTCATCAAAAGTTTTATGCGAAATCTCACCCTATTCTGGTCCAAGCGCATTACATATGTTGACGTCTGGTTTCTCAGTGTATGGGTTTACGATTACAAGCAGTACAAGCTAAATTCGCTGCGGATGAAATTCAAAGATAATGGCTATGAAAAGTTAATAAACGGTAGGATGCCCACAGACTGTCGTACAATCTTGAAGTGGTATGATGATGTGGATCACATGTATGGGGTGCTTCAAACTTCAGGCGATCATTGGGTGGCGTTTCACGTGGGTCTGCTTAAGGAGCAGATTGACTTCTATGATCCAATCATTGGACAGGTAAGAGCCGAAAGTGAACAGAAAATTGTAGATGCATTTAAGCCTCTTACGGAAATGCTACCTTCAATGTTGAACGAAAATATTCCTGCCAAACTCTGAAAACCCAGAAAGACGCAGTTTACGTTCTGAAGGAGGAAAGACAAATACATTCCGCAAAACATCCAAGTTGGCGATTGTGGAGTGTATGCATTGAAGTTTGTGGAATGCTTAGCGCTTGGCGTGACTTTTGTTGGGATAAACGATAAGAATAATCAAAGCGAAATCCTCGATGAAGGAGGAAATGACATGTTTGAACAATTTTAGTAGCCTTTGAACGATTTGTATTAGCCTTCGAAAAAGTTTAGTATAACCCAGCCGCATCGTTTTTATAATCCAGTCTTCTCACTTTATATAACTCATTCATACCTCAAACAGACCCTAAAATCAAAAAAAAATAATATAACCCAGCCGCATCGTTTTTATAATCCAGCTGTCTCGCTTTATATAACTCAGCCATAACTCAGGAAGACCCTAAAATCGAAAAAGTTTAATATAACCCAGCCGCATCGTTTCTGTAATCCAGCCATCTCGCTTTATACAACTCAGCCATACTACAAACATACCCTAATATTGGGAAATGTACTTTAAAAAGTTATTATAAATTAATATTATCAGTTTTAGATGAATATATAATCAACATATTGTGTATACTTCATTGAATTTACAAGTTTCGAATGGATCATGATCTTAAGGTATAAGTTGTCTTACAAATACTTAAAACATTATGTAACTATATAGATGTTGAAAGCACCAAATACAAAATATACCATATAATTATTTTTTCAACTGAATTTGTGTAATTTCTTAGATTTTATAGTGGTACATAAACAGTAAACACTAAATCCTACACAATAAACCCCAAATACTTAACCCTAAACCCTAAAATATAAAATTATCCTAAACATAAACTCAGCCGTAACATGTCAATAACTCAGCCTTTGGGCGGGAACTTGAAAATATGTTTGTGCATGAACTTGAAAATATTTTAACTCATACCTGGCCCAGCTCTATATAACGATGTAATAAAGTAACTTTTTCAGAAGAAAAAGTTGGGATTAGGGTTCTAAAAGAAAAATGTCTTCCTCATCTAATACTATCTCATCAGGTCAATTGCTTAAGATTTTTCTCCTATTTGACTTCCAAATTAATAGGATTTCGTTGCAGGAAATGTAAACCGACTACGTACGAATGGGGAGAGAGGAACGCCAAAACAGTGTTGGTGTGGTGCAGCCTCAGAAATATGTACATCCGGATCAGTTACAAATCCATGAAAATTGTACTATTGTTGTTCAAGTGGATATAATAAGGTTAAATTTTGTTCTTATTTTCCATATATTCATTTTGTGTTACTGAGATCTGATTATATTAGTGCAAGCAAAGACATTTATTCAAATGGGCTGATGAGTGTTTGGTAGAAGAGGTTGAGGATATGAAGTTAGTAATGAGTTACATGAACAAAGACTTGACGGATCTCAGAGCTATATTCGGTCGGTTAGAGAAAGAGTTTGAAGGAATCAAGACGGAATCAGAGGTGCGATGTGTAAGGAATGTGGTGGTTTGTGTGTTATTTGTGGGTATATTTTGCTATTATTCGTTAATGTAGTCTTGTAATGAACTCAGCCGTAATAGAGTATCGTTTTTTGTATAACTCCGCCATGTATTTTAATAACTCAGCTGTGAATTTCAATAACTCAGCCGTAATAGAGTATCGTTTCTGTATAACTCAGCCGTTTATTTCAATAACTCAGCTGTGAATTTCCATAACTCAGCCGTGTAGTTCAATAACCCAACCGTGCATTTCAATAACTCAGCCGTGTATTTCAATAATCCAGCCGTGAATTTCAATAACTCAGCCTTTAACTGATTTCGAAAATGCGACATTTCCTATTTCTGGAATACTTTAAGAGATCAACAAATCAATAACTCAGCCGTTAACTGATTTTGAAAATGCGACGTTTCGTATTTCTGGAATATTTTAAGAGATCAACAAATCAATAACTCAGCCGCATTATTTAATTAAATCAGCCACTTTATATTATTAACTCAGACTTTCGTATTTTAATAACTCAGCCGTACTATAACTCAACCGTAGTAGAACTATAACTCAGCCTTATAATGTCAATAACACAGCCTTATATAGAACTCAACCGTAGTAAAACTATAACTCAGCTTTATAAAGAAACATTAAAATCCATAACTCAGCTGTTATACAACCAGTAGTCTACATAATTGAAATTTCAAAGAAAATTAAAAAAAAATAATACATCTTCACCACTCCCTTTGTGTCCATAATCACGCTCATCGGTTCAAACTCATAGAAGAACAGCCCAACCTCTTTAATCCAGAAACAACGGTCACACATGTTGTCAACCTTAGTGGTGTCAATGCTCCACAGGCTGATCCAGTTTCTGTCCACAACAGCACAACATTGGCAACTGGAGAACGATGGTATAACCCATGAAATGAACTCCAACTTATTTTCGCGGAAGTCGTCCCCATGTCACAAACCCCATCCTCATTTCACAGATCGCACTTGTTTCCCAATCCTATCAGCAGATTCCCTTGTAAAACGAGCAAAATACTCCTCATCATCCCAAAAGATTTTCCTAGTCATTGCGTATGTATACGCGGCACGCTCATATCCTGCATCCGCTGCACTCTTCATGAGAGTAAGTCCTTCTTCTCGAAGGTCAAATGTGAAGAAAAACTGGACACCTTGATATATAGTGTGCTTGGGTTTCTCTCAGCGTAGCAAGTTGGGAACAACGAAATAGGCATAGGGGTTTCCCAGGGAAATGATAGCAAATCAAAAAAATGATATACCCTACGCCGCTCTGTTAACGCCTTCATCGACTTGCACGATGCTCTGAGGTTATAAAGATGTGTAATGGAATTATTGGCCACACGTTCAACAAGTAACACTTGAATTTCTTAGGGCATTTCGAGAATTGGGAAACCTTCTATTTTCTAAGATAATCAGTTTCTGTCGATAAGGGTGAAACTGATTTCGTGTTTAAATAGAGAGTTGAAAAGGGGTCTTCTTATACGTAAATAAACTGATTTTGAGAAGGCAACTTTTCGTATTTATGGAATATCTTAAGAGATCAACAAATCAATATTTCTAGCATGTGATGTTTCGTGTTTCGTATTTCTGGGAAACCGTTCATTCTCTAAGATAACTCAGCCATAACGAAATGAATAACTCAGCCGTACCATATTAATAACTCAGCCGTACCATCTGTATAACTCAGTCGTAATATGGCAATAACTCAGTCGTAACATGTCAATAAATTTATCCTAAAGATAACTCAAGCGTAACCTGTGTATAACTCAGCCGCAATAACCGCAAGGTTTCGTATTTTTGGGCAGGAACTAAATAACTCAGTCGTAACTTTCAATAACTCAGCCAAAAATTCTAACTTAAGCGCGACGTTACATATTTTTCAATAACTCAGCCGCGTTGTGTAACTTAATAGCAACGTTTGGAATTCTATACCTCTATATATATAGTCTTGTTGCCGCTTTTCTCTCGTATTATTGAAAAAGTTATGTCGGTTGTTGTCTCTGGTTGGTCTCTAAGGTAGCGAGTAGTGTGAATGCTATTGTATGCTCGGCAGCTCAGGATAACATACCCTTTCTAAACCCTAGGGTGGGTCTACATGTTTCCATAACCACCGTAGTGTGGTTACATTCTTGCATGATCTATCGGTTGCGATCCCGCCTATTCTTCGAGAAGGGTGGGTTCATGAGTGACCGACTTACCGTTTCATTCCCGCTCATTTTAAGGAACGCTGGTTTCTTGAACTCGCTGTAAGCATCCATTATGTATCCCTATTAAATTTAACAGTTTTTATGTTTCTAATATTAGTTATGTTATTTTTTTAGATAAATTACACTTGGGATCCGAAGCATAATTACGAAGTTTGGGAGAATTTTAATTGCGTATCCAGAACGATATTTCGTCATCAAATGCGGTTGATGAAGAGGAATTGGGTGCTTGGTGCCCAGAAGCATGATTGGATGCTAACTAGAGTTTGGGTTGCTCTCGTGGATATGTTTGAAGAGTTTGGACCTGATAACTTTGTTTTTAGAATGTAATTAGTCATTTTCATTTTGTATCTATGTTATTTGGAAAATCTCAGCCGAAACATTTATTTAACTCAGCCGTAACGTTTATTTAACTCAGCCGCAGTATATTATTAACTCAGCCAAAACGTTTATTTAACTCAGCCGTAACGTTTATTTAACTCAGCCGCAGTATATTATTAACTCAGCTGTAGTAGAACTATAACTCAGCCCTAGTATGTCAATAACTCAGTCATAATTAAAAACATTAAAATCAATAACTCACCTGTAATACAACCAATAGCCTACATAATTGAAATCAATACAACACTTTTAAATCGGACAAGTTTTCACATTATGACCACTCTGTCTACAACGAGAACATGTGTGTTCTCTTCTAGGACATTTGTTTTCAAGTGCAACCTCTAAAGCAGATTTCATCCTAATTTTCTTAGGCCTTCTTGGCTGAAGACGAATAGACGGGGAAAGCATGGTAGGTTAACCATGTTATCTGGAACTGGTTGCGCTGAATCAACCAGCATGACTGAATGAGCGTATGCGCTCACCAAATAAGCGCTGGTATAGAAAGGACTACACAGGGATATACGACAAACATTCAGGAACTCCGCAGCTGCAAATGCATGCGAACATGGTAATCTCTCTAGTTAGAAACGCCGTCGTGTGCACTTTCTCCCTTCCAAGTTAACAACATGCAAAGACTCACCATATGTAACTTCAGTGTGATGAGCATCGATCTTTTGTACCGTCGACAGTCTCGCGGTAGTAACACGAGCCTTTTATAAATAAACAATGAAAATATTAGAGGCTGAGTTATAAAATCTAATAAGGTTGACTTATGAAATCTAATTAGGCTCACTTATTAAATGATACGGCTGAGTTCTGATATCTACTTAGGCTGATTTATTCATTGCTACGGCTGAGTTATGAAATCTACTTAGGCTGACTTATGAAATCCAATTTGGCTGATTTATTAGATGATACGGCTGACTTATGAAATCTATTTAGACTAGCTTATTTAATGATACGGCTGACTTACAAGTAGTAGTTTCTCTACACCACATGTAAGCATGGTTCCCTGCGATTCAGCATCTGCTCTCCATTCAGAAAACCATCTGGTCATCATAACCCGTATCGATTCTAGTAGCCGAACAATGTTAATCAGTTGCATGGTGACCTACTGCTAATGGTCTTATCTTGAAGACACTGACGAAACTTGTACAGATTCAAGATATCATTCTTATCTAACGGTGACAATAAGCTGATGGGAGGCGTCAGATTGTGATATTCTTTATGAGGTTGGACTCTTTACCATTGATAAATAACTTGTGATATTTATGATCGTTCAATCTGATAGCACTTGAACTGTTATTGCTTAGTTTGATAGGTAGTGAACAGGTTTTGCTTAGTATGATAAGACTTGAAATATAATCATGTGGATTGTTGGGTACATGTGTGTTTAGCAACGATAGCTCTGACACCTTGTGGATTGCCTTAATAGTTTCATTAACAATTAGGGTTGTTTAGTGAGCTGATATCTTCTTTTTTGCAGAGATGTGTCAGCTAACAAACTAAGCACAAGGAGATGAGGAGAAAAATATATGTGCCGGTGTTGCTTAAGATTGACGGTGGTAGAAGCAGTATAATGTTTAGGTTTAGGTTTCTGGTTTGGTTTTGGTTTTGGTTATTTTATAAACAATTTCAATATATAAATTGTTTAATATATTTATATTTATATTTATATTTTCATATTTTATATATTTTTTTAATTTTTAATAATGTTATTACAGCAATTATTATCTGCTATTGTAAGTTTTATAACTACATAACTAATAAACGCTATCAAACTAATATTTTAACGTTACAAATGTAAAACGCTATATAAAGTGCTAAAGAAAAGATTGCGGGGGCAGACACAGCGTTTGCCATAATGCTATGCTATACTACAATAGTGTTTTTCTCATGCTATATATGTGACGTTTTTTTGTTGTGGCGTCAGATGTTTAGCTACGGATGGAGACTTTTTCATCATTAAATTGCGTCCATCTTAGTTAGCTTTCCAATTCCACCGGTCTGAGGTCAATCAACATCATGTGGCAGAAGTTTTGCATGTTTTACTGAAGAGTGGTCAGTCTGCCTCACGAGAGGAAGCTGTCGGAAAGATAGGAAAATTGATCGATGCAGCACCCTTTGTATCGATCGATATTGATCCCAGAACACGGGCCGAGTATATTTCAAGACCAACTTAAGCCCAGAAGAAACAACAAATTACCAAGACACCCTGGATGACCAGAAATCCTATTTATGTGTTATATAAGCCATTGTTGATGACTACCCTTTCTTTTACATCTTTGTATTCATATTTCTTAGTTAGGAGAGAAGAGAGGAACCCATTCATAGTTCTCTTGGAACTCCATTGATTTTTGTTTTATATTTATGTTTCTCATCTATTCATATATGATTTCTGTGACCACTATCATGCATGAGTAGATCCACCTGCTAGGTTTAGAAGTTTCTAGGGTTTTGAATGAACTTCTGAATTATATGCTTGTTAGAATACTATAGATTTCTACACCAGGGTAGCTTGTAATACTAAGATCTGGAATAGTTAGAAAAACACGACAGTGTGACTAATTGTTTGTTCTTAAAATCATAGGATAATTGAGAGGAACAAGAGTGCAAACAATTAATGGAACCCGAGCCCTGCTGGATTAGATACCTAAGCACATACTAGTGTTGGTCTAGGAATCTAGTTAAACATAATTAATCAGAACAATAACGCTTGCCTAAGGCAGCGTCGATCGATGCTCATATCATAACATCAATCGACGCTCATACCGTAGCATCGCTTGACGCTTTTACCATAGAATCGATTGATGCTGGATCCGTGTTGGCATGCGAATGCTATTACACTAAACTTAGTCAATAGATTAGACTCAAAGTGAAAACTGGTTGTCTTTTGCATTAGATATCGAGTTCTAGAATCAATCCTTAGCATCTATAGATTAGAGTTCTAATAACCTGATTGAAACCCTAAGTCTAGTAACCATCCTTCCATCAAACAAATTCACTATTTTTTACCGACTTTAATATTAAAGTTAAAGTTACGGCTTTCATATTTACTACTTTATAAATTGTTTGCCTAGCTTAACCTTGATTTCTATAGTCTATTGTGTGCCTTAGCTCTCTGTGGATTTGATCCCTAAGTACTATGATTGAAACTTCTTTTTTGAGAAAGTAATTCACTTCTTAGGGTAATTAGAATGATATCAGTTATCTTGTTTTAGTGCAGAGGCAGAGTACAGGGTAATGCTGAAGCTAACCAATGAGCTGATATGGATCAAAGGGATATTGAAGCACTTAGAGATCGACCAAGCCATACCAATGACCATGCATTGTGACAACCAAGCTGCAATTCACATAGCCACCAACTTGGTGTTCCATGAGAGGACGAAACATATAGAAGTTGATAGGTACAAGAGGCAGATGATTGTCTTAGGAGTCATCTTGCCATGCTTTAGAAGAAGTGAAGATCAGTTGGCTGATGTGTTTACCAAGACTGCAAGGCAAAAGACCATTGATTCCATTCACACAAGGTTAGGTCTCATTGATCTTTCCACACTCAGTTAATCCCTTGCTATGGGGTTTTTACTTTTTTTTCCCTCATCAAGGTTTTATCTCAAAACGGGTTTTCTTTGGTTTTTAATGAGGAAGACCTCATGGCATTTCAAGCTTGACTTATTCCACATTGTCAAACTTGAGGGAAAGTATTGAGTTGTGATGACTTAAATATGATGAGATGATGAGTATAAAGGCTTAGAGAAGACTTGGGAATGAAGAGGAGTTCAAGAATGGCATTGGGGAAATATAGAGTGATGGTACGAATGATACAGACTGTACGGACCATCACTTCTAAACTCACTTTGGGTCGACCTTTATCCTCATTTTAGGTTAGTGCAATTTTAGTGTGCAGTGTAAGAACAAGGAGGGTCCGTACACTATTGACACTGTTGGTAAAATGTGGAAAGGAGACTAAGGAAAAGGAGTGGTTGAATACTCTAAAGGAGATAGAGGGTTAGGGTGCACTCGGTTGTTACCATGTATGGATAAGAGGAGAGCTGCCTTGACAGGCTGGATAGGGCTGGAAAGACATTCAGCATCTTGTCAAAGGTGCTAAAGGGATCAAGCATGTGTTGAATCTCCACCATCCATTTCAAACCGGATGCACCATCTTCCTTTGACTACACACGCCTGCCTTTGCCATCTTAGTTTCTTCTTGTCGAGCATTTTGTTTAAGCTAAGCTTAGATACTGTAAATCTTATCATAAATGAATGGTAGACAGTTCTGAAATCTCTCTTAGTCTCCTATAATCTTTGTTTAGTCTACCATCTAATCTCACCGCCTAATTCATCCTAAACACTCCTATAATCTTTGTTTAGTCTACCATCTAATCTCACCGCCTAATCCATCCTAAACACTCAGATTCTCATTAAGATCCTAAAAACAATATGTTCCACATTTCTTCGTTAAAGCCAACATGCTTTTCGTTGTAGCCATGAGGTCCACTTCGTTTCATATTTAGACAGTTGTAGTAAAGCCCATTTGACTTTAGAAAATCGATCCAACAAGGAGTAACATCATAATAACGGTTATGGTCTTGAGACCAAGGCAGATCAAGATACTCTCCAAATCACTCTGTTGTGAAATTAAAACAGAGAAATAAACCAGTGAAGGTATCATCAAATTCATCATAGTCCACAAAGTATGTATTTCCTTTCAGCAATCCGCTGGGACCGGAACGGTAGAACTCTTTACGCCAGTCTAGAGTAGAATAAAGAGTCCTCCATGAATTACACTTACAATCGTAGATGGTTGCAACCATCTATATCTCAAGATTTTGTGGTTATGGTTGTTGTCATATTTGAGAGCATGTGTGTAAGCTTCTTTTTTTGGTTTGATCCACATTGTTTGTCCCAAATACGGGTTCCAAACTGTGAGGCCTTGGATATTATTGCCCTTTGTGACCGTGACGCATGACAACACATACAAGAACTTCGGATAACTCAACTTGATTAAATGAATGAATTATCTCTTCACAGTGAATTCTTCCTGACCATCTTCGTTAAGTGAACACAACTTACTGTTCTTTATCGTGAACCTTTGAAAAAAAAATTTGGCTTCTCATACATAAAAGTCGAGATTTAGATAAAGTATTCCATGTTTTTCAAGTTGATCTCACTTGCTCCTAGAGATGTTATTGGAACCCTTAAGAGTATTTATTCTACAAGATCACACGATAGATCAGAGATCGTCGTCATTGATATTAGGGTTTTAAGTTTTACCCTTTCCCACTCCATTATATCTTTCTATAATAATAAAATTAGCTTTTTATCTCCATAGGGGCAAATAATGCCACCTGTTCTCTTTTTTTTTACATTGAATATGTTGTTTAAGGCGGCACTGAAACGTCATGCAACAACAATGCATCGGAGAGTGATGTGACTGATGGCATCTCTGAAGAGGAGCGTGAGAAGACTCTTGATTCTTTTTTTTACATTGAATTTTTTGGAAATACGTTCGGGCTTTATAAACATTTTCGGCCCACCGGATAGATTAGTTTTCTTCGTCGTCTTATTGTCGTCTTCCACAGATTTTCTCTTTTCGTAACGTCCCTACGTTTCATTGATACCTCCCTCGCTCACAGTTTCTAAGTGACCACTCCTCCAACTTTGAAGCATTCAATCGACCTTAATGTGGGAGCCGAAATTCGCACTGTCAATTTTCCATCAAATATGGAAACTTACGAAAAACCCTAATTCTCCTGAGGTCCTGAATCTCTGCGGAAACCTCTAAAACGAAAAAGATGAACAGGATATAGGTGATGAATTTGCGGAATAGCTACTATTGATAAAGAGATTGAATGTTGTTACAAAGAGAATCCCAGAACTTAGATGACAACACGTTCTAAGGATCCGACTTGCTAGTCTAGCCACCTAAGTCCTAAATTCGCCTAAGCTAACAACCGTTTTTCTAGGTCTAGAATTCGTTCCCTGCCCTTGTCCCCAATCTTCTGCTTATATACTCCCTCCTTAAGCGGTTTAGTCTTTCCTTTTTTTGCCCAGATTCGAGTCTATCGAAAATCTTCCATTTATCTTGATCTTTCCATTTTTCTTCAGAAAACTTCTATTTATCTTCAAGCTTGACATTTATCTTCAGTCTTGACATTTATCTTCTTTCTGCGAGTATATAGACAAACTATCATCGTATCTTTGGGCTGGACTTCGTTTAAAGTCGCAAGTGGGCTTTTATTGCGTTTCAGGACTTTTCGAGCCTGTTTTTGCCACTTAACCGTTTTGCGATATCGAACGAGATCGTTCCTTAAAACGACTTTTTTTTAATAAAACATCTCGAGTTAATCGTATAGCCTAGCAATATCCGATGTTTCGTCTACCGTTTCCGTTTTATACGATTTACTCGAGTTCTTTCGAGAAAACAAGACTTTACCGTTTTTATCGTAAAACCTGATCGATAAGACGGATCGAGATGAAACAATAGACGTTCCGATCTTGGTTCAGAGCATGATTGGATTCAAAGGACGTATGATTCGTGTCGGGAGTGCGGGGAGCAGAGCTCGGACTAGTCAGCTCGACGAATGGCGAACTGAACTGATCCGGTTCAGCTCGCCGTACGGGGTGCTGTTGTGAGACGATCACCTCGCCGTACGGCGAACTGATTTGAGTGAACCAGCTCGCCGTACGGCGAGCTGAACCAAGTGGTTCAGCTTGGGGCACGGCGAGCTAGTTCGATCGAACCTGCTCGTGATTACGGCGGGTTGGATATTTCGATTTTTCGATCTGAGATCCTTTCACGAAATTTTGATAAGAAATAATCGTAGACGTTGATTTCGATATTACCGTTTTTGACACCAACAGTTAGCCCCCCAGCTCGCAAGTTTTGAAGAAGGGTTTTGCGGGCGAGTGGAGTCGTTTAATCAAAATTCACGGCTGCGATTTATCTTATCGCGGAAGATGAGCTCTTCTTTTCTATAAGTATTGGATCATCACTTCTTGCTTTCTTCACACATCTTCAATCTCTTAAATTTCCTCCAACTTCTCTCTAGAATTCTTGTTTGTCAAGATATCCTCTTCCCAAGCTGATCAACAAAGTCATGACGTCCCAGATAGTGCAACCTCTGCGGTTGACTCGCAGGATGCTCGCATCTCTGAGTTCCTCTCATTCCAGGAAGAGATGGATCGCTGCGATGCTGAGGAAGCTACGGCACTGACTTGCGCAGACCTGGCGGATCTGCCCGTTCCTGCGAAAGAGTCCGACGTTGTTCCGAACGAAGTGGTGAGTGCTGCAGCGGAACCTGCGGCGAGTGCCACTATCAAGCCATCGAGTATGTCCGCGGTTCCGACCCTTGCTGAGATACAAACTGTAGCGGCTTTCACCGAGGTCGAACTAGCTGTGGCTCCTGCCAAGGTCGAGCCGGCTACGGTCTCGAAACCTCCTCCTCCGGTTAAGAGGGTGATCGTCTTAGGACTTCCGGCGCTTAGCGCGACGTTGGCTCCTCCAGACAAAGGTTCTAAGAGACCTTGCGCGAACTCTGATGCTCCCAAGAGAGAGAGATGCACGAAGGGTCCGGAGACTGGTCCTTTGTCGAGCAAAGCGCTGAGCTTGGGTCTGATGTTGCAACACCGCGCCAAGGTATAGATTCGCGAGTACACCTTAAAAAAGATTTTTTTAAAAAAATTGGTGTCTGATCGTCTATCTCTGTTCTTTCAGTTTGTTTTGTTAATCTATGGAGTGATTAACGAATGCGGGTCCGAAGTTGAGCTTTTGGTGAAGGAGTTGGCTGAGTCGCAGGAGAGGTCCGCTCAGCTCTAAGGGAAGCTGAAGGTGATTAAAGATGCGCATTCCGCGGAGGTGTCTCAGTTCGAGGCTAGGATCAGCGACTTGGAGCGCGATCTCTGGAAGGTTGCGAGTTGTTTACTCAAGGCGAAGGATGCAAAGAAGGCTAAGGCTTTGGAGCTGCGCAGACTTCAGCGCAAGATGAAGAGAATTGAGAGATCGACGGTCCGTGAGACTAAGGAGGATGTCCATGTCGAGGGAAGTGACTTCAATCCGGATCTTGCGACCGAGTGCGCCCTTCAGCCTAGCGTGGACGAGAGCAAGGCTCCAGAGGTCACCGAGGAAGGTGAAGGTGTGGTTGCATGCACCAGCGAGGCGATGGATGAGGACGAGACTCCGTGTGTTGAGGGTGGCTGAGGTTGTAGTCTCGTATGAGACTTAAAATTTATATCTTTGTGTGTTGGCCGAGAGTGGCCTTTGTAATTATTCGGGATTGGCCATTATGGCTTTGAATCCTTGTTGCTTCGGCAACTTTTATTAAACAATCAGTTTTAGTTAACTTTTTGCTTTGAGTTGATATTGAGGGAGGTCCGCGAGTTGTCGTCTTACATTCCTTCTCCTTTGTAGATTGCCTTATTCGTTTGCTCGTTTTAGGATGCCTAGAAAATCGAGTGAGCGTTTAGATGTAGACGAAGAGACATGCCTTTAGGATCTCGAATCATGCCTTGAGACGTTAGAGACCTGTGTGCTGGGTTTAGGGTAAGACCTAGGTTTACTTTCGGATTAAGGCTATGCGATGACTAGTCGGATTTCATTTTACCTATTGCGATTTTAACTTGATTCCATACCGATTTAGAGTCTACAATAGGTTCTCGGCTTATACGATTTGTCTGGTTGGAATCGAGCACCCCGAAGGTGCTGACCAAAATTTTGATTTCTTTATAGAGCTATTACCCTTGTGTCGGGTGTATGAGAGCTATCTCTGCGAAATAAATTAAATTTGTTTACGACTGTTGCGAGTTTGTTGTGATCAGCAACAAACTTAGGTGGTGGGTGTTACCATTGTTTGGACCTTCGTGAAGGATTTGTATCTTAAGAAGTTATGTATGTCTTTTTATAGTCGCGGGTGAACTGTTTTGTTGTTTTTTTTTTTAGAGTAACGGTTTTCCGAACATTGGCGACATCTCACTATATTCAGAATTTCGTTTTTTCTTTCGATGTGTCTCTGAAAAAGAGTTTGAGAAATTTCGAGTTTGAGAAATTTCGAGTTTGAAATTTCGGGAGTATACGAGTATACGTATACTCTCCTACCCCCCCCCCCCCTTTTTAACGAGGGGGGACAGCTGGTCTCGTCTTTTGACAAGATGCCTACGTACCCTATAGGGGAGATCAAGCCATCTCGTAATTCAGTGTTTTGCGGAGCGTGTTGCCTAGTGATAGTATTTTTGAGATGCATCGCGCTCCACGATCGGGGAATTTTGGTGTCCTGCATGTGCGCGATTTCGTACGCTCCCGGCCTGACTACCTTTATGACCTTGTATGGTCCTTCCCAGTTTGCTCCCAATTTCCCGGCGTTTTGTTCTGCGGTGTTTTGGAATACTTTTCGTAAGACTAGTTCGCCTTCTTGAAATCTGCGGCCTCGTACGTTTGAGTTATAGTACTTTGCTGCCGCTTGCTGATAATTCTGAATTCGGATGAGGGCCTGATCTCGTCTAGACGGACTTCGTCGAGCAGCATTAGGTTGTTCGACTCTTCCCTTTCCAGAAGTAGCCTTTTGCGTACTCCCGGAAATTCGACTTCTGCTGGGATCATGCATTATGTTCCATACACGAGGGCAAAAAGGGTTTCACCCGTCGCTCGTCTCGGGGTCGTGCGGTGTGACCACAAAACTCCTTTGAGCTCCTCTGCCCATTTACCCTTTTTGGCGTCAGGGCGTTTTTTGAGGCCGTCGAGGATAGTTTTGTTAATGGTCTCGGCTTGTCTGTTGCCTTGAGGTTATCTTGGTGTTGATTTTGTCAATCGTATTTTCCATTTCTCACAGAAAGCTTCGAATCTAATCGAGATGAATTGAGACCCGTTATCCGTTACGATTTTGTATGGGACTGCGTGCCTGCAAACTATGTTTTTCCATATGAAACTCTCTACTTGGGCTTCTTTGATGCTTGCGTAAGAGTCTGCTTCGTCCCACTTGGAGAAAAAGTCGTTTAGGACTAATAGGATACGTTTTTGTTTCGACGCGTGCATCGGCCTGACTATATCCATCGACCATCGCATGAACGGATATGGTGCTGAGATAGACGAAAGAACTTCGGCTGGTTGATGGATCAGTTCTTCTCACATTCTCAAATGTGAGAAGAACTGATTGCGACGGATATGGTGCTGAGATAGAGGAGAGAACTTCGGCCGGCCCGTTGGCACTTCTCACATTTTCGCGAAAAATCATCGCAATCTTTGACCATCGTTGGCCATAAATACCCGTGGCGCTTGATTTTTATTGCGAGAGATCTTCCGCCGGAATGGTTTCCGCAGAATCCGGAATGCACTTCTTGCATTATCCGCTGCGCTTTTCCTCCTTGCACATATGTCATAAGTGGTCCCGAGAATCTCCACTTAGAGAGTTCTCCGTCAACTAGAACGTACAGCGCAGCCTGAGTTTTAATTTTTCGGGCCGCCCATTTTTCCGATGGGAGCTTCCCATTGGTTATGTATGCGAGGATATTTTCCATCCATGGACGGCCGAACCCATAATCGGACTAATCTGCGGCTGGACGGTTATCGTTTTCGTCGATGTCGTCTTCCGACTCGTTGATTATTCTGACTACGGGCGGTTCGATGCTAGGGTGTTCGATGAACTCCACGGGAATTACCCTGCTCAAACCAGAATCCGAGCTGGATGCCAAGGCATCTTCTTGGGCATTTTCAGCTCGAGGGATCCTAGTAAGGGCGAATTGATCAAACTTTCGGGTTAGTTCCTTGACCAAGGTCAGATATGCTTCCATACTTTCGTCCCTTGCTTCGTATTCCGTGCTGAACTGGCTAGCCACTAGCTGGGAGTCGCGGTAAGCGTGAAGATTACGTATCTTTAGACCGCGAGCTAGTCGTAATCCTGCAATCAAGGCCTCGTATTCGGCTTCGTTGTTCGAAGTGTGGAAAATTAATCGAAACGATTTTTCCAACACTTCTCTTGTTGGGGATGCGAGTCGGATGCCGAGAGTCATGGTGATTTCTCCTGAGAGTCCTACTACAGGGCTTACATTTTCCACGATTTCAAATGGATCGATTTCAATTCTCTCGAGAGTGTTTTTGAAGATGATATCAGCCGAGCTTCCGGTATCGACTAATATCCTTGCGACATCCATATTCTGGATCGTCAGCTCGATGAAAAGAAGATCGTGGAGAGGTTTGATCGAATCGATTGTTGCACTTTCCTAGAATGAGATGACGTCGCCGTTTAAGTTAGGCATATCTCTTCTCGTTCGTTCTAAGGGTTATTGTGTAAGAGAATCTGACCCTCCCCCCCCCCCTCCTTCTAGCACCAAAGTGTGGGAACCAAAATTCGCATTATCAATTTTTCGTGAAATATGGAAACTTAGAGAAAACCCTAATTCTCCCGAGGTCCGGGATCTCTGCGGAAACAACTAAAACGAAAAAGATGAACAAAATATAGATGAAGAATTTGCGTAAGAGCTATTATTGATAAAGAGATTGAATGCTATTACAAAGAGAATCGCGGAACTTAGACGACAAAACATTCTAAGGATCTGACTTGTTAGTCTAGCCACCTAAGTCCTAAATTCGCCTAAGCTAACATCTGTTTTTCTAGGTCTAGAATTCATCCCCTGCCCTCGAGTCTATCGGAAATCTTCCATTTAGCTCGATGTTTCCCTTTTTCTTCGGAAAACTTCTATTTATCTTCAAGCTTGAAATTTATCTTTAATCTTAATATTTATCTTCTTTCTGCGAGTAAATAGATAAACCGTCGTCGTATCTTTGGGTTGGACTTCATTTAAAATCGCGAGTGGGCTTTTATCGCGTTGTAGGACTTTCCGAGTCTGTTTTTGCGACTTAATCGTTTTGCGATTTCGAACGAGATCTTTCCTTAATACGATGCTGTTTTTATAAAATATCTCGAGTTAATCGTATAGCTTAGCAATATCCGATGTTTCGTCTGACCGTTGTTGTTTTATACGATTTACTCGAGTTCTTTCTAGAAAACAAGACTTTACGATTTTTATCGTAAAACTTGATCGATAAGACAGATCGAGATGAAACAAGAGACGTTTCGATCACGGTTCAGAGCACGATTGGAGTCAAAGTACGTATGTTTCGTGTCGGGAGTGCGGGGAGCAGGGATCGGACTGGTCAGCTCGACGTACGGCGAGCTGTTGTGAGACAATCAGCTCGCCGTACGGCGAGCTGATTTGAGTGAACCAGCTCGCCGTAGGGCGAGCTGGCTCGATCGAACTGGCTCGATCAAACCTGCTCGTGATTGTGGCGGGTTGGATGTTTCAGTTTTTCGATCTGAGATCCTTTCACGAAATTTTGATAAGAAATAATCGTAGACGTTGATTTCGATATTACCGTTTTTGACACCAACACTTAACGCATCTAACCAACTGAAGACAGCATCTCTTAATCCATTTATATCCAACCTTCGTCATAAAAAACCAGTTTTAGATCCTCTAAATCGACAAGAAAGTCCAAATGAGTTTTCTTTCTTGCCTTGAAGCTAAATTTTAGATAAAGATTAAGAGTAGTTTGTAAAAGATAAGTGATACAGAGGAAGCAAGGAATGATATCAAATGGTCTTTTTATGCACATGGAGTTGGTACCGAGTGGGTTTAAGACAGTTAAGTGTGATGAGTTCGTCTCAGGTTATCAAAGACAGCTCTATGTATGTTCTGATCGTTGCTCTTGGATCAATTCGATTTCACTGTAAGAAGAAAAGTCCCAACCTTTTTAAACTTTTTTCCTTCTGCATTTGTAGAAAGGTGTGACTGATTTGTATCTTTTGGGTCCAATGTGCTTATTCTTCTCCAACACAAGCTGCAATCGCTAAGGACCTCGGTTTAACGTTATATGAGGTAAATAACCAATATTTCTGTCTAAAGCTGATAGTATTATTCTTTGCCTAACTTTGATATATTGTCCATGTATTATTACTTTTTGTTAATGTGGTGGCTATAGTTTCTTGAGTATTAGATTACTCTGTCTTGAATCTTGATCTAGCTAATGACATCTTCCTTGCTTTACATAACCCTTTAATTGTGTGTTTTCTTGGACAGTCTCTGATTATTCCTGGGTGGTTTGCATATCATTTGAAAAAGTGAGTATTTGTTGTTTTCCAGTTTCTTTATTTGACTTCAATCTGAAAATGTTAGATTGAACATTACGGGTTTTGTAGGGTTCTTCTTTTCGTTACATATGAAGACTTTTAGAAGGCTTAGTTGTTGAGATCATTTAGTGGATATTAGTCGTTGGATGTAGCTTACTTAGATCCAATGGAACATCTATTACTGGCTATATCATTTGTATCGCTATAACATATGTGTTACGTTCGGTTATTACACAATCCAGAGGTTTAAAGAATCATATGAAGAGGCTCAGTGCTACTAAACATTGGATGCTTGATAAACTTGGTGGTACATTTGTATATCTTTTGCTATCAGAGCTTTTGTCTTATCTATGATACCAGGGGACGTTTCTGTCTTCTCTATGATACCAGGGGAAGTTTCGGTCTTCACTCTATCAGGGATGAGGAAGCTAAGGTTGATCTCTCTTGCTCTTTTCATAATTTAGAGTAATGCTTGACATGTATGTGTACCAACAAGATTTATTTCTTTTACTCTCTCTACAGTTTAAGATTTGTAAGGTTTGAACTTTCCAGTTCAAACAAAAGGGCATCCCTTTTCTGAACACATACGATGATCACACATTAGTAATACACCATTAAGCTCGACTTGGAGGAGAACAAGATTGTTGAGTTCATCAAGTTTGATGTCTGCAATGTTGTGATGGTGGCTGGAGGTAGAAACAGAGGCATGTTGGTGTGATTAAAAACCATGTGAAGCATAAGGAAAGCTTTAAGAATATCCACATCCAAGACTCAACAGGACATGACTTTTCAACAAGGTTGAGGAATGTGTTCACGTTAGGCAGGGTCAAAGCCGTGGGTGTCTCTTCCTAAGGGTAAGGGTGTTAAGCTTACCATCATTGAATAAGCCAGCATGCTACTTAAGTTTGTGACTTTGAGCTCTTTATTACGTCCTTTTAGATGATTTTTAATTCCTACGCTCACTTTGCATCTTTTAGTTTGCTTCTAAAGTCTTAAAACTTATGTTTTCTATCGATTTCAAGAATTAAAAATGGATCCATGGAAAATCTCGAAACAGACTCACTCCAAATATGATGGTTCGCTGCTCAGTTTTTAATCTTATGTTATTTTATCAAAATAGTAAGGGTGTTAATCTGATAGCTTTGATTGTTGTCAAAGCTTGAAGAACATAACGATAACAGTAAGAAGTAACAAGAATTCGAGATTTATTTCGACATTAATCATTTTTTTTTGGTTTTCCGTTGATTTAAATAATGAAACGAAACAAGTAACAAATGTGAGATCATGGATCCCTTGAAACAAAGATACTTTGATCCTTCATTCTAGGAAACAAAGTAATGTTACAGTTACATGATAATTAAGAAAATAATAAATACAAAGAATTGGTTAAGCGGTCGGGTTTAGCTTCTTCAGCTGGTTTGATATCCAGTTAAACCACTTTTGACCATTTCTGAACTCATAATAATCATTTATGCAATTTAATTGATTTACAAACCTAGTAAAAATTTACAAGTAAATTTTACTCATTTTCAAATCGAACATATAGATTCTAATTCATGTTTACAAATTCTTAAGTTTTCTGTGGGATTTTTGTCTTTGTATTTTTCAAATCCATTTAAGTCTCTTGTAAAATAAAATCCATAAGAAAATCACATGCACATATTATAAAAAAAAAAAAGCTAATTACAAATGCATAAAACAATGTTTAATTTTTAAATAAAACCTACATATAACCAAAGAAAACAAATAAGAACTCCTTAGTGAAATTAATAAATAGCACCAGACACATTGAAATTAGTTTGGCAAACACAAAACCAAGTTGATCCCCCAAACTTAATTACTTAACGTTACTAATATAGGAAGGGCATTGTTAATACCAAAATAATTTATAGCTCTCCACATTATGAAAACATCCTCATAATTAACTCAATGAAATTTCACAATTAATTACATTAGTACATTACCACGCCAAAGATGAAATGACATATTAACATACATTTTACACAATTATATAAATTAAAACTTCCAACACAAAAAAAAACTATTACCTCTTACACAAACTAGATTTTTTGGCCGCGCTACGCGCGGCTAATCTGTTAAAACAAAATTTTCAATCTTATTTTTTTTATGTATAATATATTATATGAGTTTATAATTAAAAGCAGAAGAAATAGAATGTTAAATTAAATAATAAAAGATAACGATTGACAAAATCATTGTAGTTAATGCAAGTAAGAGTTTCATAAATAATACTAATTTTTTTTTAACAAAATATAGTTTTTCTAATATTTAGCAGAATCCTCCTTTTATTTTTGGTATAAATAACTTACATAATAATTAGTATAATATTTTAATATGTAGTTTTATATTTTCCATCTTCAAAATGTTGGTAGAAAATAATCACTATCAAAACTTGAAAATTAAGTATATGAAATGAATTATTTTTTTATTTAAATTTAAAATGATATTAAATAAATTTAAGATTGTATATATTTTGTTGTTATGAATAATTTTATTTATTCTACTTATTTATAAACTTGATGATATTCATTTATCCTTGCCCTCAATGTTTTGAATACCAAACCAAATATTAACTTTGACATCTCAGTTATGTCAATGGTCACACTGGTCCAACTTGGTTTTAAATTTAATTTAATTTTAAGTTAAGTATCTATATATATATATGTATAACTATAAAATTATTTTTATAAGATTTTTTATTATTGTTTGAAGCTAAAATGATATGAAAATAAAATGAGAACTTCAAAAATAATATAAAATATAATAAAAGCAATTTATTTAAATAGATATTAAAAACAAAACAGGTTTTATGAATTTTTTAAAAACATTTACATTTTTAACTTGAATTTGAAAAATAGGGTTTAATATCGAACTGGACCATCGGTTTTAGCGAGTGGACGATTCTTAAACCAAATTGTTGGTTTTTAGCACAACTCAAAATTGTTTAAAAGAGAGAGAGTCATGATCCAACCAGCCGGTTCCGGTTTTTAAAACACTTCTTGTCACAGAGCATCGCTTTTAATAACAAACAACAAAATCGTTTTAGTAGAAATATTTTTACTATCAACTTTTGTCAAAAACCATATACATATTTAACTGAAGTTGTTATTTATTGTTTAACCATTTAAAAAGTAATAATTGCCATCTTATTTCTTTTTTTTTCAATTTCCAAAGACTATGCAATAAGAACCAAATTGTATATATGGAATATATCAACATATAATTTTACAACAAAGACATAGAAATTTGTGTGATTACCATAATTATATTTTTAAGAAAAGATAGTCTTTTGAACTTGAGAAAATGAATCTTTTTTTTTTGTTTAAAAAAAAATGATAATCTAGTATATAAACTTTCATAGGTTTAGTTTTTTGACCCAACTTGTTTAATAGTCTGTATTTTGTTACCAACTTAAATATTTAAATAACTGGTTGAAATAGTAATAAACAAACATTTATAAATATTCTTTGTGTCCTATAATATTCGTTTTTTAAGATCTTATACCCAATCATTATAAATATAAACTAATCATTCTCATAACCTCTGAAAATCTCTTTAATTTTTTAAAACTTAGCTATGTGTTCCATAACCAAAATCTCTAATCTGACCAATATAAAATATAAAGTTAAAAAGTTAAAATACCTTGAGTTTTGAAATCACGGCTCAAAATAAAGAGAATATAAAACCTAAAAATAATATGTGTTTGGTCAATAATTTCAAAACTTGTTTGATATGTAAATAATGCGTTGAAATAATGGTCGAGTTTACAATTATATTGATAAAAAATAATATAAATTGCTCAATGTTTAGAGTGGTATAGATATGGTTACGTTACAGTAAGTTGAGGCAAGTCTATGAGACTATGATTGACATGTTTGCAAATTGCAAAGAATGTAAATATGATTCTTGGAGGTTTTAAATGCTTCTCAGTTGAGTTTTTGACTGGGTGATATAACAATATACGTATGCTCAACTATATCATTGTGATTGTCTGTTGTCGTTATATGTAATAATGAGTTTCTTTACCTTAAATATACAAGTGTTGTCTGTACTATTTAGTAACTTTCATTTTCTTTGGTTTCTGTTTTCCTAGATAAGTTTGGAGCTGCTATGACTCTCTTGAAAGCTGACATTGGTGGCAACATATTGGTAAAATCCTCTTGTAGTTGCCATGACCACAAATCCCTTTAGCAATCATAGTACAAACCATTGAGTAAAGTGCATTGTCTGGCTCTGTTCTTACTCTTACCTAGTAATACGTAAAGTACAGCAAAAGGATTGTCTAGTTGTACCAACGGATAATAATTCTTCTCTCAATACTCATTGAAGCTGGCATGGTGATAATAAGCTTGTAGCCCTTGGCAGCCCCCGTGAATGCTAGTCCAACTCCAGTGTTTCCACTCGTTGGCTCAATCAACAGATTCTAAAGAAGAAAACAGAAAAAAAGTCTTGCATAATGAAACAAAGAAACTATTAGTGGTTTTGGAAGGATAAGATCTCAAATTGGACCTCTCCTGGTTTAATCAGACCTTCCTTCTCTGCATCAGAGATCATGCTAAAACCAAGACTGCAAAAAAGGGAGCAAAGTAGTAAACTTTTTACTTTAAAACTGTAACTCAAACATAGCAACACGACCAACACATTCTAAATAAGAAAACAGAAAAAGTCTTACATAATGAAACAAAGAAACTATTAGTGGTTTTGGAAGGATTGGATCTCAAATTGAACCTCTCCTGATTTAATCAAACCCTTCTTCTCTGCATCAGAGATCATGCTAAAACCAATCCTGCAAAAAAGGGAACAAAGTAGTAATTTTTTACTTCAAAACCGTAACTCAAACATAGCAGAGAGTTCTGGTCTGAATGAGAGAACCTGTCTTTGACGCTGGAGCAAGATTCCATCATTTCGAGCTTAGCAGCAACACGACCAACACATCCTTCAGTGGTGCGACCCTGATCAGTTTCATTCTCAAGAACATGAAGTCAACTCAGGAAGGATCTAGGCAATGGATCATGGCACGGCCTAAAGGGCTTGTTGGAGAGCTTATTGGCCTAATTCATGAAGTATTGGACCGAGAAAAGGCTATGGGCCTTGATGCAGTCTTAACCAAGTATGGACTGACTTTGGAGAAGCATGGACGACCAGTGAGAACCTTCATTGACAAGGACATGGATGGGAGGAGGCTAGTTGGACAGGAAATGGATTGGGAAATTCAGTGTGATCAAGAAATGGACGGGTCAAACCGACATGGCCAAGAAATGAGTTGGAAATGGAAGATGAAGAACCATAGCTGGAAATGGAACATGAGGAGGATATTTATCATCCAAATGAGCATAAGGAGCAACTTGGTCGGACTTGGAACAAGATGGATCGAGCCCAAGAAAGAGTTGTTCGAAAAAGGCCTTTATCGGCCCAAAAAATGGAAAGACAAGCCAGCCTGGACTATGATTAGCCCAAGAAGATTAGGCACGTCCAAGATGATTTATTTTAAGTTTAATTTTGATTTTATTAAGTTTAAACCAATTAGGAAAAATATTTGGTTCTTATAAACCAACTAGAATTAGGATTTGGTTTTCATAAACCGATTTGGTTTTGGTTTTGGTTTAGGGTTTTCTTTAGCTTAGGATTTCGTTTTTGCTTTCTTATTTATGTTGCACACGATCCTCCATGTATCATTAACCATTATTCAATAAACTTAAGCTTTGGCTCAAACAAATCGTCTCTTTGGAGACCTTCTTATCATTGTTCTTAGTGAACAGCCTTTTCACTAGAAAGAGAGGAATCTCTTGTGAATCATCCTAGACATCAAGCAGGACGCCCCTGTGTCTCAGGAGTAGCTAAACATCTTTAGAGCATCCCAT